>JAEMWC010000033.1:177500-507500 GCA_016490735.1 Pachyseris speciosa | reverse complement strand
GTGTAGGATGAAGAAATAAGTTTAAAATGTTTGTAGGCGAAAAATTGTTAGAAACGTCATGCATTATAGCGCAAACTGACTTACAGTATTGAAAGTTCAGCGGGAGGATATTATATTGGTTGAATAGCGGGATCGCATGAGATCTGTATGGAGCAAAGTGGATTAAACGAAGAGCGCGTTTTTGCAAGATTAGTAGTCTGTCCATGCAAGTTTGTTTGAGCAGCTTGGCCCCACACAGCAATACCATACGTTATATAGGGCTGAATCAAAGATCGATATATGCTTAGTAAAGTATCAGTGGGAACAAAGTGTCTCGATCTAGAAAGAATTCCAAGAGATTTGCTGATATTTGAGGAGATAAATGATATATGACGCTTCCAAGTGAGGTTTGAGTCGATGACAATACCAAGGTATTTAACATAGTCCTTCCTTTTAGAAGAATTAAGGAATTTATACCATGGTCAAAAAGTTTTATGGTTACGTTGTAGTCCATTCGTTTCTGATATGGCCGAAAAATTACAAAATTTGATTTCTTTGTGTTGATAGTGGTTGATATCTTTTTGGAAATTTACGCTCATTTGGAACCGTGTACGAATTTTGAAAGAGTTTCCCAAGCGGATTGGCATGCAGATTTACCTTGTTGCTCTTCAGTACGGCGCGCGTGCTGTGTAACAGCAACTTTACGGAAGCTGGGCAGATGAATGCCATTATAACAGAAACGTGTAGAGGCTGCTTAACTCTGCTGTAGAGTCACACATAATTATAAACTACAGAAGCCACCAAAACCGTTTATTTGAAACAATACTGCATCGCTCATCTCGAGAATTGAATCTCACAAACTGTAATCACCCAGGCGGCCGCACACAGCTACGTTTATGTAACCAAATTTAATAGTCGGGTGGCTAAGTGCAGAAAATTGACCGGATCTATACAGAGCGGACAAAAGTGCCAAATTTGGCACACAGCTGCTTTAGAATATACTGAACATTTTTAGGACCGGTGCCCAACAGTATCTTTTTCCTTTGCTGGTACGGCAAATAAATTTAAAATAACCCAAATTGACACTGCCTGGTTACCAAGCATAAAGGGAAAAATGATTTCAGGCGAAAGGATGAATGACAGCTCATCCAAACTACTTACTCGCAAGAAAAATAAGTCAAGCAGCGTTGATACCACATTTAATGTTTAATTTCAGTAAACAAATGAAATTCCATGATGCGTTGCAAGCCTCATTGGGAACCATTTTCGTTAATCGCTAAGTTTCTTAGGCATACAAAACAGATAAAAATTCTGTTTCTCTGTCATGATGCCAGCAAGCTCTAGATTTTACTCACTCTGACTGGTTTAAACTCCATTTAGAGCAAATGAAGACATTAAACATGTTTATCATACGTCACATTAGAGGGCTTCTCGTGCTATAATTGATTCTGGGTTGCTTAGACCTACAAGTAAAGTTAAAGCTCATAAGCTGTTCACCTAATGCGGACCCAGTTAAACACCAAAAAGTCAGAACCTTAGACTAAGTGCTACATTACTGCTAATTGTGCTGCGTCACACGTTTAAATTTAAGGCTAACTCCAACAGTAGCGTAAAAAGTTCACATTTCATTGAGGTTCAGACTGACTCGGGTGTATTAAACATCACTACTGGCGTTACATTTGCATTTGCAGAGCGGTGTGCACTCCAAGCTAAACTTGGCACGTTTACATCGAGTGCATTCTGTTTGCATGAACACATGATCAGCTCTTGGCAAGCCTTTGAGACCTCTGGAATGGTCATCCACACTGATTTCCAGGTGTCCCCAACCTTCTTCCATCCAAATCGATCTGGATAAGGAACATCTTGGTTCCTTGCATCACTTGTTGTCCAGATTGCTGCTTGTAGGACGGCCCTCTCAACGTCCTTCAGAAGAACATTCTAACACAAAGGAGCGTTTTTAAAATTAATTTTCATAGGCTATAATAAATTCTTATTTAATTATTTTCTTAAATTTACCTGAGTGGGAGGTAGATTTTCGATTGCTCTGCTGTGTTTACAAAACAGATTCATTCTGGCCTCGTTAATGGAATCCAGTGGGCTCGACTTGTCATCATGATAACGGTGACAAATCGCTCTGGACTACGAAAATGTTCCGAGTCTTCATCAAGCTGCTGTAATGGATGGGCCGATAGGAACTCTAGCGATGGTGTCACAGTGTGGCTGCAAAGCTCCCACGCTTGCCAGGCCAACTGCATGCCTTAACCATTGAATGCAGACGTTGTCGCAGCCGCTAAAAGCATGGAAGACAGGGAGTGAACGTGACTTCTGTTCATCCAGGGAAGCACAGATTTTGTTGATGCTGATGTACTCGAAACGTCTGCCCATTCCAAATGCAACCCATATATCATCGTTAACATTGACTGCTTTCAGATCATGAAACTTTCCCACAAGAATTACCACCACGTCCGTATCAACAGTTCTGACAAGAACTGCGCTTGCACCTTCAGTGAGCAAGGTATGACGCAGATGAACAACAATTTGCGTATCTGCTTCCTCGTCATTAGAGTCGGGAATCCACCTTGCTGATCCACAGAAGATACATAAAAGTATAAGGCGTTCTAATTATCATTATTTAAACTGGTGATACTTAACACCATGTGTAAACAGTGTACCTGAAGTTATAATCAGGCTCTTATCTGCTGGGGACTCAAAGTGTGACACCTTTTGGGTAATAAACTGAAACAACTCTGTCGTGTTTGTAGAATCTCGAAGAAACCTCATCAAATTCAGGGGCAACTTCACTTGACCTGATACTTTCCTTCTGATGCCTGTTCCTCTTTTGTATCTCGTGGACTCTTCCAGACTATCTGCAACCTACGTATCCCACATGACATCTACACGCTCGGATTTTTGCAGCTGGTTAACAAGATGCGGGATGAAAATCGTGTCTGCATAATCATCAAAGGTGACCGGCACAATAGCAATCAGGTCTACCCCAGAAATTTTTGCCAACAGTTCAAAGTCTTGCAAATCTGTGACAATTCGACGAAGATTCTTGTCCGCTTCAATTGTCGAGAAGCCATCAAGCACACCAAGTTTGTTTATCTCACCACAAAATAAACACCTATTTTCATCACTTTCTATCACTTTACGACGTTTACTGGATTTAAGATGTGGGCTTTCATGGTCATGGGATGGTGGGCTTTTTGTCTTTTGAGCTTTTTTTAGCTTGGACGAGCTAAATTTTAAGTGGCAAGACTGATGACATTTGGCGTTATTCTTTGCAAGATCATCAGTTGTGGTATCAATATTAAACTTCAGTTCTACTGGCAGAGAATTCAGGTCCTTAAAGTGGGTTACGTAAGTAAGAAATTTACTGTAAACATTGCTGTTGAATGAGTGGGATTTCATGGGACATCTTAAAGCTTCACGAGTAGTGCCTTGGCAAATAATACAAAGATCCCAATTTAGTGACAACGTTTTTGTCTGAAAGCAAATTTACGAAAAAATCTTATAATTTAAGGAAAAATAGCCTTCAAGGCAGCTGAATATAAGCATCGTTAGCTGACAAAGACAATACGATACTTAAATGTTTCAAAAGCTGCATAAAAAATAAGGTAATTTTCTGTGTACTTACAGTTTGTGTAGTGACCCATTGAGGCCGCCATCCTGGATGACCATAGTGGAGACTAAGTACTATTCAAAACGAAAACTTCAGAAACAGAACCTAAATGAAACGCTTTCTGCCTTATTTTTTATGAAAGTCATAATGGAGAGCCCTTTAGTGTTTTTCAAGGCAGGTGTAGAAATTTTCTGGACAATTTAGGCTTAATTTCTCGCAGCCAAATTATTAACCACAGGCCACCCACCAAAGTGGTTTTCTTACGTAACTGGTACTTCTAAAAGAGATCAAGCAGGGACTGGTCAAAATATTAACTTCTATGCCCTAACCTACGTTCGCACAAATTTTGGTGCTTTTGTCCGCTCTGTATAGATCTGACCACTAAGCCACCTGACTATAAAGAGCAGCATGAAGCCATTGACAAACCCTTAATTTGCTAGGAGGGGAAGGAGTAATTACTCGGGCGTCCCTCGGGAAGCCCGAGTCTGAAAATGTTGTTCGTTCGTCCTTTTTGTCGTTTTATTCTTTGTCGTCGTCGTGTTTCATAGACAAAGCTCACTTCCGGCGTTTCTGTGCAAGCGCAAGCTAAATATAGCAGTACCTCGAGGAAGGCCCTGGGGACGAGGTTGCACAGAAGAAACATTACGAATATTAAAATAACGATTCACCTTATGCTTTCGTAGTGTGAACAACTAATATGTTGACAGAACTGTCAATACGATTGTTTCCTAGATACGAGTAGTCTCTCTTTTTTCTTAGTCCGTCGAAAAAAACGTGAGAAACACGCAAATGACCACGCGCTTGACCGAAGGTGCGAGACGAGAAAGGCTAACGCAAATAACGCAACAACAAATTAGAGGGCCATATTGGCCTTCACTCGGCCTTCCAAGAGACAATCGGAAATTGCAATTTGCTACTTCATTGATTTACCTACACGGTTGTAATATCATGACGAAGTTGGCATAACGAGATCTGAATACCTTTCCATATTTTATTTCCAGTATGGCATCATGTTATCATGTACAGATAGTTGCACTGCCTTCTCTAATACATCGCATTTTTTAATTACATTCAACATTGCTTGTGTTATGGATGTCTAGAAAACGACGAGCCCAAAAACGACGGCATAGAAAACCGACTGCCCAGAAAATAATACCAGGACTTTGTGTTTCCTCATAGGTCCGCAAGCTTGCATTAAATAACGAAGGATTTTTTTTGCATAAATGTTACTGGAATCTCGGTGAAATGTGAGGAGAAAAATATTCAGCAGATTGAAACTGTTTGCAAATACGTCATTCTTGATGTTGTGAGTTGTATTATTTTTCGTTAGCGCTTGCGCAGAAACGCCGGCAGTGAGCTTTGTGGATGAAACACGACGACGAAGAAGAACGGACGTCGGACCTTCCACAGGAAGTCCGAGTAAAAGTGCCGCCTCCTTCAGTTTCAAAATTCAAAAATCCTTTTCGGACCCAAACGGTAGATTCATAATTTGCGATATAGAATCGGAAAAGAAGCTCATCACAATTGCTACAGTATACGCCCCCAATGAAGATGACCCACAATTCTTTACGATTTTCTTCGACCATCTTATGGATTTCGAGTGTGAAGAAATTGTCGTTGGTGGAGATTTCAACCTTGTTCAAAATGTAGACGTGGATAAAAAGGGCGGACACGCTAGAACACACAGCAATTCTCAAGAAACTCTAAAGAACCTTGCTGCTCAATTTGACTTGATAGACGCGTGGAGAATAATTAACCCCGATAGTCGTAAATACACTTGGCGTCGGAGAAGGCCGAAAATTTCATGCCGTTTAGACTTTTTTCTTGTAAGCCAAAGTCTGATGTGCAAAGTTAAGGACGCAAATATCTCAGTCGGCTAAAAACTGATCACTCATTAATAGACTTCCGAGTCGCCTTTCATTCTAACTCTAGAGGACCGGGTTTTTGGAAACTTAACACTTCTTTCCTATCTGAAATGGATTGTGTTAATCAAATCCGAGTTGTCATCAAGGAAACACACGACGAATATCGAAATGATGACACTGTTAACGATGCTTTGCTGTGGGAGATGCTAAAACTTAAAATAAGAGAACAATCACTGAAATATGCGGCGGCCAAAAAAGCAAAACTGTCTCGGCGCGAGGAAGAACTTGAGAAAGAAATTAACTCTTTGCAAAACCAAATTGACAGAACCTTTATGCAGCCAAACGACATGGCAGAAGCTTCTGGCGCACTTGAGGCTAAGAAGAGAGAACTGGAAAAGATTATTGAATATCGGACAAAAGGTTCAATTCTAAGGGCTCGATGCAGATGGTACAACGAAGGTGAAAAAAATACCAAATACTTTTTAAATTTAGAGAAACGACGTTATATGCAAGGTGCTATCACTCAACTGAAAGTAGATAGTGATAAGTTTATTACAACGGATCGTGAAATCTTAAACCACTGTGAAGCCTTTTATCGCAGCCTCTACACTTCCAAAATCGTCTCCCCTAACGAAGAATGTGATACGTTTTTTGGCGATACCCCAGCGAAAAAGAGACTAAACGGGGCGGATCAAAACAGCTGTGAAGGCCCTCTGTCAAAGAATGAATGCCTGAATGCACTTAAAGATATGGACTGCAATAAGACACCGGGCTCCGATGGACTGCCTGCCGAATTCTATAAAGTTTTTTGGAACGACATTGCCGACTATTTTCTTAAGTCAATCAATTATGCCTAGCACACAGGACACCTGTCGGTTACTCAAAGGCGAGGGATCATCAAACTTATTCCAAAAAAGGACACCGAACCCTATTTTGTTAAAAACTGGCGCCCAATATCTCTTTTGAACTGTGATTATAAAATAGCTACCAAGGTTATCGCAAACCGCCTCAAACTAGTTCTCCCGAAAGTTATAGATAGTGATCAAACTGGTTTCTTAAAAGGAAGATTCATAGGAGAGAATATTCGACTGATTGATAGTATCATTAACTTTACTGCTGCTAAAAACGTTCCTGGGCTCCTACTTTTCCTTGATTTTGAAAAAGCCTTCGATACTGTTGAATGGTCTTTCATACAAAAAGCCCTTCGGCATTATAACTTTGGACCATCAATAGTACACTGGACCAAGCTTTTCTATTATGATATTGAGAGCTGCATTTTGAACAATGGTTGGTCTAGTGACTTTTTTGGCCTCGAAAGAGGGGTTAGACAAGGCTGCCCACTTTCCCCATACATGTTCATTCTCTGTGCTGAGGTTCTAGCGGATGCTTTGAGAAGAAATGATAACATTAGGGGTATTACAGTAAATGGACAGGAAATAAAAATAAGCCAATACGCAGACGACACAACCCTTATTCTTGATGGGTCTAGGACGTCCTTCACAAACGCTGTCCAGGCTTTAGAACTTTTTAGTGCAAGTTCTGGCCTTCGTCGAAATTATAAAAAAACAGAAGTGCTCTGGATTGGTGCAAATAAGGAAAGTGAGGAGAAATTTTGTCCTGACAAACATTTTAGGTGGATAAGAGATAAAGTTAAAACGCTAGGCGTTTGGCTATCTACTGACGCTGCGATAACAGTGAAAGCCAACTATGAGGAAAAATTAGCAGACCTCAGGGCAACCCTGAGCTATTGGGAATTTCGTCGTTTAACCTTGCTTGGAAAATTACTGTGTTGAAAAGTCTGATCATCTCTAAACTTACTTACATATTGTCACCTTTACCAACAAACCATTGCGCCATCGAGGAAATTAACAGTCTGCTGTTTAACTTTCTATGGAATGGCAAAGGAGACAAAATTAAGCGCGATGTAATGATCAGTGAGTACGAACATGGCGGACTAAGGATGATTGATATTAGGCTCTTCACCAAGGCACTAAAAGCAAGCTGGGTAAAGAAGTACCTTGATTCAGAAAACCTTGCTAAATGGAAATTATTTGTTGATTCGCAACTTCAGATTTTCGGTGGTGATATGTTCCTTAAAGCTAATCTGCATAAAAGAGATTTAGAGCTATTTTTTAGGCTATCGGACCCTTTCTTGCAAGAGATAATGCAGGTATGGTCGGAAATCAGCTATGTGGGTAGCATTTCTTCCAACAAGCACCTTCTTTCACAGAGCCTTTGGCTTAACTCTCTTATTCGTGTTGGGAATAAACCAACTTATTACAAAACTTGGTACTTTCAGGGAATACTCAAAGTTAATGATCTAATGGAAATGGAACCAGGTTTTTGTCTTTTACAGAATTTAAACGCCGTTACAATATCAAGCCAAGTTTTCTCTCTTTCTGTGGCCTAATATCAGCGATTAAGCTATTGCGCAAAACTGTTCAAGAACATTTCCATCATGACAATAATGTTGATAGCAGTGGCGTTTTTTTGCAAAACTTTCTGAAGGCAAATAAACCAAACAGATTTATTTATAAGACGCTTGTAGAAAGAAAAAGGAAGAATCCCATAAACAGCAAGAAGAAATGGTGCGCTGACTGCTCGATTGAAGCGAACAATTCGATTGATTGGGCAGCTGTTTATCAGTCACCTTTTCAGTGTACTAAAATAACTAAACTACGCATTTTTCAATTTAAACTGCTGCACAGGAGATTGGCGACCAATGACTTTCTTCAGCGAATCAACTTGTCAAACACTAATCTGTGTAGTTTTTGCCAATGCGAAGTTGAGACATTGATTCACCTTTTCTGGAGCTGCACCATCATATCCCGTTTTTGGCAGAGTTTTAAGGAATGGTTGCTGAAATTTGAAACTCCGCAATGCTCACCCGAATTAACGCCATCCTTGGTAATAGGTTTGAAGCCTCACCTATTTAATCATAAACATCATCCGTTTTTATTTTTGATAGCAAAAATGTACATCTGGACTTGCAAAACACGTTTCTCTCTTCCAAGGATAGAAGACTTCCCCCTTTTCCTCTCACATTATAACCTCTAAACGAAACTCTTTGTCTTATTGCTTGGTGCGGGCTGGAGCCGTGGGCGTGGTATTTGAAGATCGTATGCTTGAGTGGTTGTGTGTGTGTGCGTACGAGTGTGTCAAGTGTGCGTGCGTAAGTTTTTAAGTATATCTAAGTATATATGTTATCTCTTGATTTGTGTATTTATTTTTAAAAATTGATGTATGTAATAATTAAAAACAAGTCTCTCAAAAAAAAAGTGCCGCCATGTTGGATGATATTGAAGAAGCCACGGATCATATCAATATCAATATCGGGCCCTAATCGATCTGTTAAGATCGCGTTCTTCAGCAAATGTTACCTATTACATAACCTGCACATTATGCAAAAAGTTATACATTGGCGAAACAGGAAGACGACAAGGCGACCAATTCCGAGAACACGTACGCGATGTTAAGAAAGATGACATAGACGCATCTAAACAGTCGCTCGGCATTTTAATCTCCCAAACCATTCCAAACAACACATGTCGATCTGCGGCCTCTCCCTGCGTCAAGGTACCACGGAAAGCCGTAAAAATCTTGAACAAAAATTCATCTTTCAAATCGGCACCCTTGATCCCGACAGTATCAAGGAACGTTTTTCACTCAATTAATTTATTCCTGTTTTTCATGTTACCACGTAACCACTAAAAGCGTAGCTCCATCTTCTATATATACACCACACACAACCCGCAATTCCTCGATTCGCTCTGGCGAAGGGCTAACGTTCGAAACGTCAGCTGTTTGAATCTCTTCACGGTGGTCAATTTACATTATCAACTCCGTTGATAGACCAGATTTTCGTAACCACTTTTGATGTTTGTTTATTTTTTATTTATGTATTTATCTGTCTCATATTAAACATCCATCCACCTAAATTAAGGATAGACTCAACCATAGAAAATAAGGATTCAGCGACAGCAGAGTAGATACAGTAAAGGACACAATTATTTCTGACCTTCTCTGTACATGTTCTACCTAGTCCTTTCAATTAGATCTGGGCTGTTAGAGTTCTCATTACGTTCTTTCAAAATTATTAAACATATTAAACCTAATTTTCTCAACAGAAAATGCAGTCAGCTGTTTAACTTAGCATGTCTGACCAAGAATACTCATTGGAAGAGCTCAACTACTTCCGCGTCTGCTACATTGCTACCAACATCATCCGGGACGGTCTGCAATGCGTCTTCAAACAGGAATGGGACAGAATACATGGAATGAGGCTGGGTCCGTGGCAAGACACTGCAAAAAATGGGCAAGACTTCTTTAACAAGGAATCATTGAGAAGCCAGCGGAGAAACAACCGACTCTTAAGAATAATTCAAAAAGGAAACACGAGTGAATGGGACTCGACATGCTTTTCCTTTGCAATTCTCTATTCTGATTCACTTGGGGGTTTGGTGAGTCCTACAGTTGCTACCAACGTTGATGATCTGCGAACGTTCCGCAATAAGGTTTTTGCTCATCGATCGAGAGCAAGCATTGTGGACGCTGACTTTCAGGCCGATGTGAATCTGGTATCGAATGCGTTTATGGCTCTGCACCTTGACACTAAAGAATTAAATAAAATCATTAACCAGTCGAGCTTTCCAACTATGGAGCTCCAGCAGCTTCAAGAAAAAATTGGTGTTTTGGAAGACGAGCTACAAGCTGAGCCCAAATCCTTCAAGTGCCTTCCACCAAAGCCATCCCATGCGGTAACTGAACGAAAATCAGAAGTTGAAGAGATTTTGCAGATGTTTAAGGACCTCCAAGAAAACGATGTTGATGGTTCCATTGTAACAGTTTACGCCCATGGTAACCCAGGATGCGGAAAAAGTCAGATTGCTCGTTCGGTTGGGAACAGGTTCTATGATGAGGCATTAACTGATGGTGTCCATGACGGTTGCACATTTGTAATGACGCTGAATGCTGAAAGTGAGCAGTCGATGTTAGACTCTTACTACGACCTTGCTCGTGAACTTGGGGTCACAGAATACTCCCTGAACTGTATCGCTGGATCAGACTCAAAGTTGAAGTCTGATGAGAAAATTGCTCATCTGAAAACACTTGTTTCCGTTAGAGCAAAAGCGTATTCCACGTGGCTAGTAATATTTGATAATGCCAATGAGCTGAAGAGCCTGCGAAATTGCTGGCCTGACGACAAATGGGGAGGACGTGGCAAAATTCTTGTTACCACACAGGACAGTACCAATGTACCAACGGCTGATCCTTCTTGTCAATATATTTCGTTTAGTCGAGGAATGCAAATGGACGATGCATTGACTCTCCTTAGGGACATTTGTCAGTTTTCTTGTGATGACAAGGAACTGGAGCATTCGATCATAGAGGCGTTGGATCGTCAGCCACTGGCCATTGCTTGTGCTGCTATCTATGCTCGTTGTGTGCACGCCAACAAAAAGGGTCCTGGGAGCTCCATATGGACGGTCTACCTCGAGAAACTAGAGATGGGAAAGAGACATAAGATGGAGGAAATATACGAAAGGACAAGCACCAGTTACCCATTGTCAATGACATCAGCCGTCAGAATTGCGGTGCTAAAGCTGGTCCAGAACCACGTTTTTAAACATGTGGCCAATTTCTTGGCTCTGGCTGCTCCAGCACCCATTGATCTTAGCATTATCGTCAGTTTTGTGACAAAAAAGGTACCGGATCTTGATGAGGATTTGGTCGCTACTGACGTTGCCAATTGCTCTTTGCTTATCGCGCTTTCCAAGAGGACAGTGCTCAGACTCTTGTAAAGGTGCACCAGGTCGTTCATGATGCCTTCAAGAACTTCCTCTGTGACAATTCCAGTAAGGAGGAGATGGCCACTCTTACTAGGACATACATTGAAACATTATCATCTTTTGCGCAACACAACTTGCTTCAGTTTGACTTGGAGTTTCACATCCGTTCAAAAATGATGACTCCTCATTTGAAATCTCTCAGCAGTCAATTGGTTCCGACCCCTTTAAGGTGGATTTCGCGGGATATAACCAACAAGGGAAAAAATGAACTGCAAAGGGCATTTCTCAATTTCGGTGACATTTGCAGTGCACAAGGCCATTCTCTTGTGGCCAAAATATTCTTTGAAAACGCTCTTGCAATCACCAATGATGCTAAAGGCGTTAGTAACGATGAAAACGACATTATTTTGATGGCCACCATTTTGAACAATTTGGGTATCGTCTTTCGTGAACAAGGAGAGTATGCAAAAGCTAAAGCTCACCATGAACAAGCTTTGGCCTTATTTGAAAGCCTAAATCAGCTAAAATCGTCGCCAGAGATTGCAGATTCCTTGAACAAACTAGGAAATGTATTTTATGATCTTGGAGATTTTAATGAAGCCAAAGTTTACTTTTGCAGGTCTCTGTCAATGAGAGAGCAACATTGTGGCAGAGATCATGCCACTGTTGCCGCTTCACTAAATAATCTGGGGTGTGCCTACGGCGCATTGGGTGAGCACCAAACTGCAGCACTCTGTTACGAAAAATCTTTAGCCCTGCAACAAAGTATATATGGTAAACTCCATCCCCACGTCGCCGATTGTTTATGTAACCTGGGAATTGAGTACAGTGAACTGGGCTCAACTGAAAAAGCCTTTGATTACCACAGGCAGGCACTTGATATGAGGAAGAAGCTTTACTTTCCGGACCATTTACTGATTTCCGAGTCTTATAATAACATTGGCCTATTGCATAAGGCCATGAATCAGCTTCAACTTGCAAAGGAATGCTTAGAATCTGCATTGCGCATGCGAGAAAAAATGTTGTCCAAAGAGCATCTCGGAATTGCAGAATTGTTGAATAATCTTGGTCAGTTGTACATGGATATGGGTGAATTACAGAAGTCCAAAGAATTCCTTTGGCGTTCCCTAGCCATTAAAAACAAGCGCTTAGAACGTGACCATTGCAAGGTTGGCGATACCAAGCTAAATCTCGGCCTGGTGCACGAACGATGCTCAGAGTTTGATGAGGCGGCCACTTATTTCAAACAAGCTCAGAAAATCTATGCCAAGGTTTACCCGCCTAGTCACGAGTTGTGCAAAGCGGCAGCCGATGGCTTAACACGAGTTTCACAACAGGAACATTTTGAGCTTGTAGCAGCTGCAAATGATCCTGATGGTGAGCCCACTGAACCTGTTAGAAGAAACATAGCCTCATTCTCAGGATTACACCGGGCGCCTAAGCTACAAGGAGCAATTCCACCACCTCAGAAACATGTCAGACGGGGAAAAGACGTTAGTCCGTTTAACTCTGTAGTGAAGAATTTCACTGCTCTCTTTGCGGGTGCGAACTGGTATCGTCGTGAACAGCGTGGTGGAGCTCCTCAATTACTGAAACTGTGCATGTGGATTATGTTTGCACTTTTTCTACTTACGCTAATAGGGTGTTACTACATCACGACTTAAATTCCAACCACCCAACATTCTTATCAAAAGTGCTTGCAAAGTTTTGATTGATATCGAAAATTTAATCTTCTATACAAGGGTCCCAGTATTAAAGGACAGTGCCCCTCCAAAGTACATGTAAGTTTAGTTTGGGACTACAGAGTGGAGTAAGTTTACATAGTATAGTAAATATACGGCCTGTGTGGTTCACCGTGTTCAGTCCGAGTTCTCGTTTTACACCGACTAACAAGGTGACCAATTTTCGCAAAAAAAAAAAACAACAACAACAACAACAACAGTAACACAACAATTGCTCTTAAACGAGCTCTTGAAAACATTCTTCTATTAACTGCGGAGCAACTATACAAACAGGGCCACACTTAAGACTTTGGGAATTAAAGGTGTGACTGAAGTGGCTCGGCGGCTCGGTAGTCGAGGGAACATATTACAGAACGAGGTAGGTGTATACAGTTTAGAGGCTCTGCGGTTCACCAGTGGCAGAGTTTTAAAAACGAGATTGCTGTGTCTTTTAGTGTCTACCCAATCCAAATTTAAGAATACGTTCTGATCACTGAATGAAGTTCACCTCAACCCTTGAGGTACCGTTGTACCTTTCTGTAGTTACAGTACATACAACAGTTTTGATAAATAGGACTACAGTAAATCTTAATAAGGATATCAACTTTTTGTATTATTAAATGTTAATATTTACACCTCTTAAATTTTTGAATCTATCTAAATTGGTAGGTTATTTTCTTTTATTGTAAAGAGTCAGTTTTAACTTATTAACGTTTGCATCTTAGTTTTAATAAGTATTATAGTTTAATTGTTTTTTGTAACTTAGTTTTAATGTAGAATGTTAATTGTATACAGTAGGAGTTTAGCAGGTCCACATCAGCTCTTTAGCTGCCACTATCAACCTGCTTTAACAAATAAAGTATGTTAAGTATGTAAGTATGTATGTACTACGTTGGACGGTTATACAAGCTAGTGAACCTCAGATATTTTCATACCATACTGCTTTTAAATTGACCAAAGCACCAGCTCATGAACAGCTCTTTGCTATACTATGTCAATGATGGCATCACATAATAACAACAGCATAAATCACCCAAAGAGATGACATTAGTGGTTTCTGGTTGCAAAAGTGTCCCAACTCTGTCCATTTGATGTTACTTAAGATTCAGTTCTATTCTGATAAATGCTTTCAAATTCTCATCTGGTATTTCCAGGCCCGTAACCATGGGGAGTGCACGGGGTGCGTTCGCACCCCCTACAGGCCCCAAAGGTCCGCATTTTGACACTCAATATCCAAGTTAAGGAGTGCAGTCGGTTAAACTGAAGTTTAAAACTTAACAGTGATACTTAAACAAAATCAAAAAATGGAAAAAGTAGTCATGTATTCACTGGGAACTAAAACCGGCTGCACTCTAGTAGCCCGAGCCATTCAGGACATTTCAATGAGCGCACAGATGTCCAAGATTATCTAAACGAATAAACTCCCTTTGCACCGGAGTTTAGACGAGCGAGCCAATGACAAGGGAGGCATCTCACGATTTTTGTCAGACACGTCTGCTAACGCGTCGGGTAGTATTCTCTATTTGTACGAGCGCATGAACGCCCGAAAATACAAAATTAGTTTTTTGTGTAATACGGTATGGGTAGGAGAGAACAGGAAAAGGCCATACCAGAGGCAAGTCGCCGTAAGGGACTTATCGACATGTGCAGGACGAGATGGGCCGCTCGCCACACGACATACACTCATTTCTACCAGGCGTACCCCTGCGTCATTCAGTTGCAGCCTTAGAAAACAGCTCCTGTGGGGCTAATCACGAGATGTGTGGCGACGAGTACCAAGATGCCACCTGGGACCGAAAGAGCAAGGACGACGCGGTTGCACTGTTGGCAAGTCTAGCAACTTTGACTTCATTGCATCATTTCTTGTGCTCTACGAATTCCTCTCTCACTTGTCAGGTGTCACCGTTAAGCTGCAGGGCCAGTCAATTGACATTACCAAGGCATATCAAGAGGTAGGTATCTTGAAGGGAACGTTTTTCTTTTTTAAAATAAAGTCAGAGAAAGAAATTAAAGCCTTATTAATGACAAATTAAAATAGCGAGAATTTACACTGTAAAATGGCTTCCAGATTGCAGATGTCAAGAGCGAAATAGCGTCTAAAATGGACGAGAATTCGCGCATGTCTATGAGCGTGCAATGAGGGTGGCACGTAACGTCAATGTAGACCCTACGATGCCGAGGGTGGCTGGTCGCCAGATCCATCGTTGCAATGCCCCCGCTGACAATCCCGAGCAGTACTATCAGCAAAACGTGGCCGTTCGGCTTATTAACCATATCAAAGCTGAACTGGATGAGCAGTTTTCCGGTAATGAGTTTTCGGGTTAAATCTCTATTGAATTGCTCCTTTTTCCTTTCACCTCCCCATCAGCTCGTTCATTTCTTTGTTCGACTGAAGTATTGAGGCTCTTCTTTCCCCGAACAGATCTGTCTGTGTTGGCGTCAAGTCTCCTCTGTCTCGTACCGTCAGTGCTGTGTAATAGGGCCGGTGATTTGCCAAACGCTGATGAGATCATCAACACCTACAAAGATGATCTCTCGTCGCCGGAGCTTTTACGTCAAGAACTTCTTCGATTCCAGATCAGGAGGAACATAGTTAACTCAATTGATTAATTCTGGATATTCCAAAATTACACAACAAATTCCACAAATGGGTAAGTGAGAGATAACAGTACATATTGTTTCTTATTTCTTTCAGATATTCTTCAAAACCGAAGGAAGAGAGGCCAAATACAGCAGCTAAAGCTCTTAAGGAGTGCGATGCTGATCTCTTTCCAAATATATATGCGCTCCTCAAGATATGCGCCACAACGAGCTGTGAATGTGAAAGAAGTGCGAGTTCTTTAAGGCGACTGCATACATATAATATAACAGGACATGCATGAGCCAGGAGAAGCTGTCGTTCCTCGCACTAATGCGCATACATTATCAAGTTAAAATTGTTTTGGATGAGGTGGTAAATCTGTTTGCCACCAAACACCCACGGAGGCTGGAGCTCGGGACTATTCTGAGGATTAGTTCCGCAGTGATTTGATATATCATTTTACATCGTAAAATTAGTCCTTTGTAATAAACTTAATTCAAACAGTTGTATTCGACAAATGTAATATTCAGTTCCTACCGAGTACTTTGCCGTTACAATTTCTCATGTATTGCGACTTTCCTAAATAAACAGATCAGACATTAAAAAATACATTTCGGTAGTTTGGTCCATTTTGGTCTCGTTAGCACCCCCCCCCCCCCCCCCCCCCGGTTACGGCCCTGATTTCCTCTACACCAGCCCTGGCTGCTGTCATCATCGTAAAACCTCATCAACTCCTCTGCATGTTGAATCATCACACAGTTCTGACATCCACTCATGCAGCACAGTTCCAGAGGGGGTGGTGGTGGGGGTACTGGTGCATTATTCTTTGCATTGTCATCAATGTCACTATTCTCTGAGGATTCAACTACCTTTTTTGGGCCTAAAAAATACCATACAAATGTGACATTAACAGAAGTAAAGGGTAAATCCCTAACAAAAGGGCTAAAATTAACTACTGGTAGCTCACATGCAAAGAGGAAAAACTTGCTTTATTTATTTCCAGTCAAATCATAAATGATGTTCAGTGGCCAGTTGTTGGAATCACTATAACATTTATCCTGGCTAAGAGTGATTTTAAATTCTGGTTCATAATAAACCAACAAAGATTTTTGGAAAAGATTTTGTCCTTTAGTTGTGCCTAGGACTAAAATTAATTACTTTGACTGAAGCTTACAATAAGCTTTCAAAAAATAATTTCAATCAACAAAGTGAAAACCCCAGTTAACTTTTAATTGTGGGTTAGAGTTCATTGGCATTCAAAATTCTGGGCCCAGATGTGTTAGATACCATTAGGGTTACTGCTCTTCTTTTTGAATGAACTGTTGCCCACATGAAAAAATAATCATCAAAAAAAGCTGAGACAAAGAATAAGGCAGCCAAGCTGTCAGTCATTCAATTTATTTCAGCTCAAGAGTGAGAGTGCTCAGCATATGGCTGAATGATAAATAGGTTACCTTCATCACTGGTCCTTCCGTGCGAATACAGAAAAGAAGCAAACACCCTGCTGGAGTAGACACAGATTAGTTCTCATTAATGGATAGAGATTAAAATATAAAGTTCACATATGTGGCAAATTTCATGTTCACCTGAAAGGTTACAAAAAGTTCATATTTGCCAGAGTCTTAGGGCAGAATCACAAGTTTCACTTTCCTGAGATTGAAGGGATGTAGCATATGGAAAGTCATATGCCTCAATGAAACATGTACAAATGTACAGGTCAGCTGTTTTGGGGGAGTTAAGACAAGATGGAAAATCCTTTTTGGCAAAAATTGCTCAACACTGACCAAGGGAACTGACATAAACCTCATCACTGGACCAGCCATGGTGTCCTGCAGAGGCCACTCTTATTTAAGCCATGCAAATCAGATTTTCACTTTGCCCTAATGTCAGTTACTGGGTTTTGCAGAAAACACCAGTAACAGCAGTCAGAATAATCATCACTGAAGATGAATTACTGCCTAAAAGCATTACCTAAGATTCTAATTAATGTGGCAGTGCAATTTTACATAATTACCGGTAGCCTCAAATTGCATCTGATTGCATATTTTACTGGTCAACCCATATCTGTGGCACAACCTCACAAATATTATGCATTACCTTCTGTTTTCCCAAACCTTGTATTTACAGTTTCAGAGTTTAGGATTTGGGGTAATTTTTTCGCCGTTCTGGCTTTTAGGATTATGGGTGATTAAGTCTACGAATTTCCACCATTCCAGACTTTAGGGTCACCCAGGAGGTACATTGTATGGTCTACTGTTACTGTTAGTTGATTATTAATTTTGTTCAGTTAATTTTGGTTTCTTATTTCTCTACTCAGTTTACAATAGATTTCTGGATACGCCCCATTGGGGAGTGTAATTTTGCGATCTCGAGTCTTGCAATCAACTAAACAGTACTTTAATTTGCATTGCGATACACCTTTGACCTTGTTCTGTCGATTCAAGTGCATAGGAGGATAGTCGGTAAGATGTTTTTGTATTTGTTTTCCTATTCCGTTCATTTATACTTTGGTTAATTACAATTTTGCTTAGTCCTATTTGTGTTACACGTGTTTTAGCCTTCGACCCTAAGGTTCGTTTTTCTGTTGTTTGTATTTTAGTTTGACGTTAAGTCCTGTTAAACTGTTCAATGGAATAAACCTTGAATTGTCCTGGTTTATTGTGAATTATTAGTATCAAGCAACTCTTTATCCTGGTACAGTACTTGGACCACAGAAGATTTATTCTGATTATGCTCAACCTTTAAACACTGTGAAAATTGCGATCACCAGGAGTTACAGTCTACTTTGCACTTGGCTGATAACCCATTTTTCTGTTGGTATCAATCAATGGATATCAATGATCAAGAAAATGAGTAACAGTCAATAAAAATAACTAAGTTTACACTTTTAATAAAATGAATTGTTCAACTTGACAAATGGTTCAATGTAGTGTAATTGTTCTGTATAAGACATTTGATGATGTGAAAGCAACAAAATTAAACCCATACAGTCACATGTAAGTTATTTCTAACCTCCTCTTCAGGGGACGTCTATACAAAAAAAAATCTGGAATGGGTCATTTTGTAACTCATTGTGAAACTAAAAGAGATAAATGATTTTCATGTACATTTGAGATTAATTATACGAAAAAGTGCAGATTTTGCACTTAATTTTAACACTGTTTGACAGTGACAAATTTAGTGCATGTACATTAAAACCTGGGCCAGGCTTTGGCCAGCAGGACTGGAAGTAAGTACAGGTAGGGGTGATATGTATGAATCCAGTTCATTTGGGTGTGAAATCAAATTAATGCAGTGTAGTTTTATTCATAATGAATGACCCAGGTTATAACACCAGTTGCAAAACATGTTAAAGCTTGTGTTTTTACTATTGCATAATCAATTATTGATTAACTACAGTCAAACCTTGATTGTCTGGACCTCAGTTATCCGGATTTCTTGATTATCTGGACTTCCTAATAGGTCCACAGCAAAACTTTTTTTCCTCCAAATTAAGTAATGAAACTCCAGTTCAAACTGAATTTGTTTCACTTTAACGAATCTGTATGCATTTTGAGCTCACACGTGCTGTACTAATGCAATGCACTTCACATGAGCTCTGATTTGCTCAGATGTTCTTTGTTGCTGAGTGAAATTTCACGCTCCATTTGTTCAGCCATTCAGTGTTATTTTTGTCTCATTCATATTTTCTATTATCGGACTCTCAATTATCCAGACTATTCAGCTCAGTCCCCACAAGTCTGGATAATTGATGTTTGACTGTATAAACATCAAATAATAATCATTAGCGATGAAGACACTCCAGTGAGTGAGTATCAATTTTTTTTCATTGGTGGAGCCAATCAATGTCTATCAATGAATTGTTATTGATTATTATTGATTGTATTGATTGGGAATCAATCATTGATTTCCATTTAACAATAAGATTATCAGCTTGAGATTTCTATCACGTGATAGTGTAATAGCTGGCGAGGTCTCAGCCCAAATCAGCTATCATGCATAGAAATCGAGAGTGAATAATCACAGGCGTCCTAAGCTCAACAAAGGTGATGTGTAAAGATCTTGTTGTGTTACTGACTGTAATAAAAAGTTTTTTGTACAGGAGACAAACAGAAAATACCACACTTTCTTAATAAAATCAACTTACCACGATACACTGTTGTATTCTTTATTGTCTAGCAGTTTTTCAGGCTGGTTTTTAGCGATTTTAGCTGGATTTTCGCCGTTTGGGTTCTCCAACGATAATAAAAATGAAAGGCAGTACATTACTTCCAGATTGTCAGCCGCTCGGAGTGAAGAAACAAACATTTAAAATAAACCCGCTTGCCCATTTTCCCCAAACGATCAGAGAAGAGATGTAAACGCTTCCTATCAGCCCAATCTCAAGCCAAAACTACCACCACAGCTCT
Source organism: Pachyseris speciosa (assembly GCA_016490735.1). NCBI lineage: Eukaryota > Metazoa > Cnidaria > Anthozoa > Scleractinia > Pachyseridae > Pachyseris > Pachyseris speciosa. Next base: position 487,534 of record JAEMWC010000033.1, on the reverse strand, counting down.
TGCTAGAAATGTTTTTTGCCGAGGGGTCGGTACAAAACGTGGACCCCCCTTCTGGACCCCCATCTGGACCCCTTCTGGTCCAGAAGGGGGTCCACATTTTGTACCGACCCTTTGCCGAGCTAGCTCGCCCGATAAAGTTTGTCAACATGCTGGGACAGACTGCCATGGACACAACAAATGCTGGGTTACAAAACTATCCCCGGCAGGGGCGAAGGCAGGCAGTTTTCGACAGACAAATCAATTTGCTCCAGGGATCCACACATGGGATTTTGTTTGAATAGATAGCGAGTAGCATAGCCAATCAGAGAACAGCATTCGTGATAGAACGCTAGTAGATTTATACTAATGATTGACATCGCCCTAATCACTGGGCAAGTCAGTCCGTCTCATTTGCCCCTGTTTCATTTGTAACTGTTTGTAACCTTAGGTTCCAGAGTCTACTGGCTTGTTTAGTTGTAATTTAATTGAGCTAAAATTAATTGAGTTTAGAACTGGAGAGCTAACGTTGACCAGGGGTTAAGTTCTAAGCTTTATTTTATAAGCTTAAGCTTACCTGTGTCAATCCAGAAAGCGCCTTTCCCGATAACTTTCGCCGGGCAATTCTCAACATTCATGCACAAAATGCTTGGAATCTGCCCCTCGGAAACCAGTTTATAAGACGACAAAAAACAGCTGTACTGGCCTCTCGTGTACAGGTGTTCAATCTCTATCTACCGGCGGCTCCATCTTTAATTTGAACCTTGTGTCCAAGGCTTCGCGTTCAAAATCGGAGGTGTAATATACTTACGTTTCCATGCCTCCACGACTGATTTCGATGTCGACCTGCGGAGAAAACTTGATCGCAATTTTGGCTATATTTTCTTCGTTCAGGTTCCTTAAGCCCTTTTATTTCTTGGTAAAATGGGTCGCATGAGTGGATATAAGAAGATCAAATCGTGTGATCCATTTTACAAAGGACCAAGGCAAGACAAAAACAAAACTTGGTAAGTAAGCTTACATAAATTATGCACGTGGTATTTGGAACTTTGTTTCCTATAATTTAAGCTTATAGTGTCTTATACTGCACTAGCACTATTTCAAAAGCATCATTTGTTGCAAATAATAGGCAGTGAATTTGAACTACCACAGCGGCCGAAACTAGCCGCGCAGAACCACGTCCCTTGTACCGCTTGTGACGTCATCAGTTTGAACGCTCGTGGAAACTTTTACATGTGGCATGTGTAGGGAGAAGAGATCTTTCAAGCTACTGCCGAATGAGCACTATTCCGATTCCGAGCACGAGGCCAGAGAAAACGCGAAACAAAATTGAACCCACTCGCACTTCCTTCCATCAAATTCTACGATCCTAAAAGTTTTCAACAAATCTTTTCCCACGGAAAGGAAGTTTAGAAAATGCCCAGCAAGGGAAAAAGTAAACGAGGCGAGAAAAACGAAACAAAAGGGGTGGGGGGGGGGGGGGAGAAAACGAAAGGTAGAAGGAGAGAGGGTAGTGAAACGTTTGTTTTCTGTGCATGTCTGAACTTGAAAAGCTAATATTAAACATCAGGAACAGAGGGCGCGAGGAGCTCCACCAGCAAACAGAGTTTTGGGCATTTTGGCTAGATTCTGGCCAGAAAACAGCTCGACGAGCTTCTAAAGGTGTTTTTCGGCAAAATGCTCGGTAGTTAAAGGGTTAAACAAACTTAATTTTGTAACCCAAATTAATAATTGACTGATTTATTTCCTTAGCAGTATTTACTTTTCTATTAAACAATTAGATTATGAACTCGAGATTTCTATCGCGTGATAGCTGATGAGGGCGTAGCCCGAATCAACTATCACGCATACAAATCGAGAGAGAATCTGATTGTTTCGTTCAAAACTAAACAAGTAAATTATCTAAATACTCCTCGCAGACACTTCAAAAACGCGAAGAAGTGGCCACCATTTTGTTGACAACCGGTACACACTATCTATCACAGAATAGATAGTATAATATTCATTCCTGGGTATTGTTATTCATGACATTATAATAACGTATGGGAAATCAATCTGACCTGGGACAAGCCCAAGACAGACTGAATTGAATGTAGGTAAGCTGGAACCCGACTTACTCGCTCGGGAGGGCGGGTGGGTCGCCAAACGCCCTTCTTGTCGGACACAGTGAAGTGAATGGGACAAAGCGTGCTAATGTTTCCTATTATATATACTCATTTGCATATCATTAATTAATCCCCCGGGATGATATTTACAATTCAGATAGCACATGAATAGCGAGTAGTATAGCCAATCAGAGAACGGCATTCGTGATAGAACGCTAGTAGATTTATACTAAAACTTATTTATTAGGATGTGGTTTTTCTATGCTAAAACATTCCTCAAAGGAAATGATTTCATGGTTGACCTTTCTATAAAATAGTAAAAAGTTGTCGCAAGTCGGTCTATTTGTTGCTACTTAAGATTCAGTTCTATTCTGAGAAATGCTTTCAAATTCTCATCTGATATTTCCTCTATGGCAGCCCTGGCTGCTGTGTCATCATTATAACACCTCATCAATTCCTCTGCATGTTGAATCATCACACAGTTCTGATATCCACTCATGCAGCACAGTTCCAGAGGGAGTGGTGGTGGGGTACATGTATATTCCTCTTTGCATTGTCATCAATAGAGAGATTAAGATACAGGTTTGGCCATCTTACCGCAAACGGCAAACCGCGGTTTGCGGTTAGCGGTTTTACGTTTACCGTCTGCCCATATTCGGGGCTTAAGATTCGTGGTTGGTTCTAACAACAAATAGCCGACCGCCATGTTTGTTTTCATTCATTCGTTCACTTCTATCTGAGCTGAGAAATCGTCTTCAAAATTACGTTTCTATGAAAAAGAATTCGATAATCAATAAGCGAAAGAGTTATAAAAGGTAGCATTTCCTCTCAAACGTGGGATTGTGATGTTTTAGGATGCAAAAAAACCTTGCGGTAAATCACTAACCTCTAGAGTGTGGTCTAGCCGTACAAACGTGAACCTCAAACCGTAAACCTGACGGCAAGGCACTGGTCACGTGACTTCTTGACGTTCGCGGTTCGCGGGAAAAGCCGAAAAACCTCGAACTTAATCTCTCTAATGTCACTATTCTCTGCGAATTCAACTACCTTTTTTGGGCCTAAAGAATATCATACAAAACAGATGTTAACAGAGGTAAGGGGTAAATCCCTGACAAAAGAGCTAAAATCAACTACCGGTAGCTCACACGCAAAGGGGAAACACTTGCTCTATTCATGGAATATCCATTCAAACGATGTCCAGTGGCTAGTTGTTGGAATCACAATTAAGCTTATCTTGGCTTAGAGTGATTTCTGATTAAGGTTCATATTAATCGACCAATGAAGACTTTTAGAACAGGCTTTAGCCCTAATTAGTTTTGACTAGGATTTTAGTCGAGAAAATTGCCTTTCTTCTGCCATTGTATGTTCCACCATCTTGTAAATATTCATGAAGAACGCCTCCTACCAGTATTACTCGGAAATTCGGCGCCATCTTGGATGCATTAAGTGGCAGAGGCTCCCGCCTTTTTCCTCTTCCCATAGTCCACCGCGCGCTTTGCTATTTTTTATTGTTGCTATTTTGATTAGGATACCCAGCGGGAGCCTCTGCGGAGGAAAGAGAGCTCTTGATTAAGAAGGAAAGACCTTAGCTCAATACCCAAAGTGACTCTATTCGCGCGAAACTCTTTGTGTGAACACTCTCGTGCTATTATTTCATTATTCGCATTCTTATCATTCACATACACACCTATTTCTGTATATATATATATATATATATATATATATATATATATATATATATATATATTTATATTTTCAGAGTTGGATTATTTGGTCGAAGACATTTATTGCTACTCAGAGTTTCATGCTTCTTGCGAAGCAATCATCAGGCAACTGCCAAAAATAACGGATACATAAGAATATATACAACATTTGAAAATTTGAAAATACAGAACAATGCCTAGCGGCGTGACACGTAGACGGATATGATTGGTTGATCTAAGCGAGCACTGTCTTTAAGAGGAATTTCTTGGAGTGTCTACACGTAGATACCAGTTCGCTTCTATTGTTTAGTGTTGACATTTCGGGTTTACATATACCACAAGACAAAACACCACAAGAAATTGAAAGGATCAAAAGGAACTGTGCAAAATCTTCCGTGAAAACGACTTAAAGATAACGATAGAGGCAAACAAAACCATTGTCAATTTCCTAGACGTCACGCTTGACCTGCAAACTGGCAAACACTATCCATTTACAAAGGAAGGTAACGTCCCATTGTACGTACATAAGAAATCCAATCATCCACCCTCCATCCTAAAAAACATCCCGGATTCCATCAACAAGCGGCTTTCAGAAATATCTTCAGACCGAGAATGCTTCGACAACGCCAAAACCGTGTATCAAGAAGCTCTCAATAAAAGCGGCTACAATTACAACCTGTCTTACAAAGAGTCGCACAACGAGACGCAGCGATCACGGAGAAACCGTCCAAGAAACATTCTTTGGTACAACCCGCCTTACAGCAAGAATGTCAAAACGAACGTGGGAAAGTGCTTCCTTTCTCTCATTGATCAGCACTTTCCTAAATCAAATCCACTTCATCAAATTTTCAACCGGAACACACTTAAATTAAGCTATAGCTGCATGAGTAACATCAAAACCATTATTTCTAACCACAACAAAGCTCAAATTAATAAATCTGATCCAACCAATGACAGCAATTGTAACTGCAGGAATTCAAGCACGTGCCCCATGGACGGAAAATGCAACGACCAAAACATCATTTACCAAGCTGAGGTCACGACATCAACCTCAAAACAGACATACATTGGACTTTGTGACACAACTTTCAAGTTAAGATACAGAAACCATGTATGCTCATTTAGGAACGAGCGGTATAAACACGCAACCGAGTTAAGTAAATATATTTGGAGCCTAAAGGATAAGAATATTACCTACAACATCAAATGGCGTAAGCTAAAACAGGCCCGGTCATATTCAAATGTAAACAAGCGTTGCAATTTGTGTTTATGGGAAAAATACTTTATTATATGTAAACCCGAAATGTCAACACTAAACAATAGAAGCGAACTGGTATCTACGTGTAGACACTCCAAGAAATTCCTCTTAAAGACAGTGCTCGCTTAGATCAACCAATCATATCCGTCTACGTGTCACGCCGCTAGGCATTGTTCTGTATTTTCAAATTTTCAAATGTTGTATATATTCTTATGTATCCGTTATTTTTGGCAGTTGCCTGATGATTGCTTCGTAAGAAGCATGAAACTCTGAGTAGCAATAAATGTCTTCGACCAAATAATCCAACTCTGAAAATATACATATTGCTCTAGTTTATCTATTGAGCACTTTAATAGCTGATGAAGACTTCAATTCATTACCTTTCTATATATATATATATATATATATATATATATATATATATATATATATATATATATCACTTATGTCAATGCCTCCACATTCGACAATGATGACATGAGGTCGTCGAAACGTCATGTAACGTTTTCATCGTTAATTTACAACCCATATTTCTTTCAAAAATGTCATAATTTTTTCAATACTAGGGTTTCTTATTCCCTCTTACGTTCCCAAATTGCATCCAGATTGGAAACGCTGAAAATATGGCTGAAAGAAAACAAATCCTCAAAAACAAATCAAAAAAGCTACTTGCGTGGGTCAGCAGTCAATACCTTATGGAAGATAACAAAACAGGCAAAAGTAACTGTTTTTCCTGAAAACTGAAAAATCAAACTAGATAGAATAGAATATGGAATAGAAAACCTTTATTTCAACACGATAAATCTCAAAGCTAAAAGCTTGTGGGGTCGTGTATAAAATAAGAAAGGAAAAGACCTAATAAGAATGCAATCAGAAGTAAAAATTAAAACTACTGACCTTATAAGAACTTGATGCATATTTACAAGATTTACATATCAGAAAACGTTCAAATATAAATTAAAATTATCATCACGATGCAGCACTATTGAGGCGGACACTACGTTGAATTTAAAATCTTTAAAGTAATGTTTTGCTTTTAATCGTTGTTTCAGTTCCTTCTGTTTTAGCTGTGAAACTCCCTGTTCATAAAGACTAACAGTGTTCCATAAGATAGAACCTCTATACGCGAGCGAGTCCTTCATATATCTAGTCTTAAATCTGGGTACGAGTAAGCAATCTTTCCCCGTAAAGAATAACCGTTGCAACGTTTGGCATTGTAACTGCCGGTTACACACGAGCTCGAAGTTTTCCTTGACAAGTTCATTGACAATTTTCATTTGCTCATGTTTATGAACGACAAGTTTTCTTGACATGTTTTGCCTTATCAAGTTTTATTTGTTGGTGTGAACGATTGAAAACGTTTTCTTTGACAAATATTTTTGTACGGGTAAACAAGAAAAACTTGTCAAAAAAATTGTCGTCCGCTGTGTAATTGATTTGCTGGCTACAGTGAATATTTGTCAAAGAAACTTGCTCATTCGTTCACACCATGGCCAGCAAATCATACTTGTGAAGGCAAAACTTGTCAAAGAAAGCTTGTCGTTTACAAACATGAGCAAATGAAAATTGTCAATGACACTTGTCAAGGAAGACTTGCTCGTCTGTAACCGGCTTTATGTGCTTTATGAAAAATCTTAAAAATATCTAGCTCGTAATATAAAAAGAGAGTATCCAAACGCGTCACATGACGCCATATCTTAAGGTAAATTAAAGATGATTCTAGAGGCTCTACAGTGTAGTCCTTCTATTTGGAATGAAATAGATCTGAGTCCCAACATGCACCCCACAAGACTAAAGGGGGTGACACACTAGCTGATTTTATACGCCGATCGGCGAAAATCGCCTAGTGTGCCCGGTGCAACGATTGCGTTTTCCGCCGATCGCCGCGATCGGCGTATAAAATCGCCTAGTGTGTCGTATGCTTAAGCCGTAATTAACCAGAGGGCAAATTACTTTTACGTAGAAGTCCCGCAAAACCTTTAATTTGTTGGTAGGAATCTAGATCACGTTAACAAGTCTAATTTGGTCACTAAGCTCATTTTGATTCCCAATAAATGCGGTGCCCAGGTAAGCTTCTGGTCGATCGTCATCCCTAATGGACGTGTTTCGTGACCCATCTAAGGTTAGAGCCTCCTATGAATGCCGGAGCAATTGGGCACATCGGGTTTCCCGTGCTGAGCAGCATCACTTCGCTCTTGCCCGGATGAGGTGTTAGCTGGTTGTTGAGGGACATACTTTTTTTCTAATTTCTCCCTGAAAATGACATATTTTTTTACATATCTAGCTAGTATACATGTTGTGGTTAAATTTTATCCTTGGTTTAAAATTAATTGTCCCTTGTTGTCTATTAATTGCACGTCTTTGTTTAAATTAATTGTCTAAGGTAACTGATGACTGCAGCGATTAATAGCCTATAACTGTTTAGCCGGGTTTTACGGCTTAAGAAAAACTTTAAAAACATTGAAAAACTTATGTTTTGACTGAACGCGTGATGAATAAATTGTTTGTGCAAGTGATTCACCTGCGTTGCTTATGCAAAATTATGATAAGCTATCTCGCAATTTTTTCCTGTATAATATGGGAAAGTAATTACATTGTTTTTCTCGTGCAATTTGGAATAAATAAGCACTTGTAATTGTTTTCAAAGACTCGCAAAATTCGGGCGAGTGCAATATATTTGTGGTCTTTGAAGAAATTTACTCGTACTTATTTATTCCAAATTCCACTGGCGAAATCATGTAATTAACTCCTGGCATATTCAATCGAACGTTCGGAAATCGAACTCAATCGAACCCAATCCGTGGATTGAGCTCGGCAATCCAACGAAATCGAACACCGAACTTTGAGTGAGTTCGAATACATTAGTGTGTTCGATTGAGTTTGACAACCGAACTCAATCAAGCATGATCAATGGATTGCGTTCGATTGTGTTCGGTGAAAAAAGTCCCTAGAACAAAGGTCATATATTATATGGTCTGACCGCGCGCTTGGTATTCTCGTCCTCTTTTTACTGACTATTCAATAACAAAAATAAACTGGCCACGGCAGTAAAAAAGAGCAGACTTGAACGGGTCTTGTGTTTTCAGGCCTCCAATAACGGGATTTAGACTGCCCGTTACGACGTGTTCTCAAGCCTCCAAAAACTTGTTATTGACTTTCAACACTACTTTTACAACAATCAAGAGTTCGAAAATCAAATGTTTGCCCAGGAGATATACGGTCTACTTTCACTTGACTGATAACCCATTTTCCCGGCGGTATCAATGAATGGAAATCAATAAAATCAATTATAAATCGATAAAAATCAATAACCATTAATTGATTGGTATTGATTTCAATAATATCGAAGCCTGAAAGCCCAGCTTCAAGAGAATTGTTTAATATTTTGTTGTGCTATGTTTATAATTTCGTTTTGGTTCTGCTCCAGTCCCTCTCACTCTCCAATAATGGTAGCAAACATAGTGCCACGAATGATTCGTCACGCATGTCACGAGAAAGGTGTTGCTGACCTTTCTAACAAACAAGTTATGATTGCCAAAATAACTACTAAAGGAAAAATCGATCGCGTGTAACCGTGTATAAACCTACACACAGGAGTATGCAAATTTCAACTGACGAGCCGAATGATATATGGCACTAAATTTGCATAACGAAGCTAGACTAAGCGCAAGAAAACGATGCCTCTAAGCGGTTACGTCTGCTTACGGAAAGAGACAGCTAAAGCACTGCTACTGACGTAGATTTAGCCATATCACCAGGTAACAGCTTGGTATTCAACGTTTTAATGTTTCTCAACTCTTTTTGTTCATTTATTTGACTGCAATATGGGTCACAAAGGGAATTTTTTGGGGGAAAATTCTCAATACTGTTCCACGGGATGCCAGTTGTCGACGTGAAGTTCTGCATTGTTTGCTAAACAAGAACAGGAATTTTCAATACCTCAGTTACGGCTGAATCGGGGCGAAGACCCTAAGCGTCTTAATTTCCAACAAATAGTAATACTGAAAGCCTAGAAAGTGCGTTCTGCGTGATTTTTCTTAAATCAAATTTCGTAAAGGACAGCAAAAATAACCCGGCAAATGCGCAGTAGATAAATACAAAGCATTGCAGGCTGTCGAAATTAACTTAATCTTAAACAGGAATAGTTAAAGAAACATTTTATAATGCAAAAAGCGACGAGCTTTCCGCTCAGCTCCATAAGTTAATTCTGCATACATTTTGTGCCTCAAACTTGATCATGGTCGGCCGTTTTTCGAACAGGATTCCTATGAGCGGTGATGCACGTACAGAGTACAATTAATGTAAGGGACTGTGTGCAAATCTTTTGCAAAAAGCTATGGTTGCGTATCAGGTAATTGCAAGAAAACTCATGATCTTCAAAGCAAAACTTGCCAAACTGTTTACGGACGTTGAACATATGTAAATTAGTTCATTTCAACAAGACTTCAGTTCGGGCTTACTGATCACAAATATGCATCGACATGCACCTCAGTAACCTGCAAAATCCTTGTCAGGACAGTTCGCAAGTGTTGTAAAAAACTGTAAAAAACTAATAATAATAATAATAATAATAATAATAATAATAAATAAATAAATAAATAAAATAAAGAAGTAAATAAAACTATGCCAGAGGTGTCAACATGGAAAATAACTTAATGAATCTGATTTGATTACGTCACTGAGGTAAATTGTTCCAATCAATGATCGCCCTTGGCCATAAACTAAACTTGTAGAGACCACATGATGCTTGCAGTGGGATAAACTTAATTGAGTGAATGGGCGCAATGGGTACGGAGAATGGTCTGGTGTTGGACGTAGGTTGGAATAGTCACTTCCGCCTTTTGGTGAAGGGATTTGTAGAGCATGCATAATCTGGCTCTCTGTCTCCTGTGTTGTAATGATGGCCAGTTAAGATGGTTCAATGCCTGAGTGGCACACTCTTCTGTCCTTGAGTAAGTTCCTGTTTCCAAACCAGCAGCACGCCTCTGAACTTGCTCGAGAAGGTCTATTTGGCGTTTCCTGGAAGGGTCCCACGATGTACATGCATATTTCAATGTAGGTCTGACCAGCGAAATATATGCCTCGGCCTTGATTCTTTCAGGGCAGGAGTGAAGATAGGGCAGGAGTGAAGATGATTATTATTATTATGAATAAACAAAACTTTCGATTTTCTGGCGTACGTGCAAACGCGCATGTTGTTTTTGCTTCGTCTCTGTTGAAAGCGATCACTTGATGGCAAATAGTACCGCTTTGCAAGCCAAAATACAGATATTATCATGACTATTCCTTGCATTACTTAAACAATCATTAAAAAGCAAATCAAAATTTAAAAACAACATTTACGGTCCTGTATCTTCTTCCCCGGGTATCATAAAATCGATTAAAGTCCGCGGTTCGGCTTCAATGTTTGAGCAGAATTTAGGTCGAGGGAATCCTAACGCTATACGATCTTTCGTCGCTTTCAAGACTTCGATGTTCTCTTTCTTGACCGTCGATCATACATCAGGATTCTATCTTTAAACAGCAAGCAGCGAAATTAGACCACGGCCAATCTCGTCCCAGAGCCTACGTTACCCTTGTCCAGCGAAACGCTGACCAAAAGGATCGCAGTCTCTGGGAACGAGATTGCGGGGTGGCCAACTAATCGCACGCGCACATGACGTAGATCCAAATGACGACGAAATGGTACTTCCCAATTAAACCGAACCAGAAAAATTCCTAAGATGACCCCATTTTGGCATACAGAATATCCACGAAAGTAGATGAACCCCAAGAGATTGTAAAGCGTTCTCCTTCGTCGAACGCAAAAAGGCTAGGAAATGCGTGGTTTTCGACTGATTTCATTTTTCCTCCAAAAATATGATCGTTTGATGCATGCCAAAAAGCTAAACCCGGAAAACGGAACGTATTAAGGTGATTAGTCCTCACAATTTGCGTTGCGCATCCTTACTGGGCATAAACATGACGTATTTGCCTTGACATTCGTAACGGAGAAAAGCAAAGTTGCATGAAATCAAAATTGTAGTTTTTTGAGCTTAGGATGTGTGTTCTATGACGCGTATTTCGTCACAAATTACGGCATCATGACGTCATGATGACGTAATTCCTGACGAAATACGCGTCATAGATGACACATGTTAAGCTCAAAAAACTACAATTTTGATTTTATGCAACTTTGTCTTTACTCCGTTGTACATACTGTTCTACACAGAAAACTACTATGAAATTTTTACGATTTTTTCCTGAATTTTTCTTCTGATGCCAAATTCAGACATCTTTTATGACGTCACAATTGCAGTCACATGGGATGAAATATAAAACAGTTGATAGGTATTGCCTGCCAGGTATTCCCTGCCAAGTTTCGTTACATTTGATGCATTCCACTTTTTTCTATGGCCTAAAACTCTCAGTTTTGAGAGGTGCGGGAGTAAAAGCCCTAGCATCCGACCACCGTGGAAATCTTTATGAAACTCATCTGGAGCCGTGTATCAATTTTGAAGCAGCAAGAGAAGCAAATATAACTCCTTGCTCTTACGGCCCTCGCGAGCTGTGTAACAGAAATTTTAAAGAAGTTGGGCTGGAGAATCCATTATAACAGAAGAGTGTAGAGGCTGCTAAACTCTATTGCGGAGTCAAACATCCTATTAAACTATAGAAGCCACCAAAGCCGTTTATTTGAAGCACAATGTTACATTCACTCATGTCGAGCACTGAATCACACAAGCTGTAATACAGGCAGCCGCAGATAGCTACGTTTATGTAACCATAGTTAGTAGAGGAGAATGGGTCTCTTCTACTAACTATGATGTAACAAAACTAACGATACATGCAGTCATAAACAATTCCTTAAACCGTCTTTAGGAGGGGGAGCTCTCATCGAAAAAAAAAAAAAACAGAAAACAAAAAGAGACCCGTTTCTTCCTGGACTTGCCCTAATGCATCATCAAAGTGGTCAAATCTGCTTCATAAACCGACCTTTGATAATCAAGCTTTCTGAGTGGTGAATTTGAAGGTATAACGGAAAGTAGAATCCCGCTAAAACAACTCAGTCCGATCCATGCCGTTTTCGTCTCATCTACTGTCCATCATCTAGCGTTAGAGGCCCTTTAGAATTCCTTGTGCACTATATTTCTTGTGCTCAACCGCATTTTCTAATGTCAACTTCACCAAGTTAAGACTTTTGCCAAATTAAAGAATCCCAGTAAGTACTGTGTTCCAAACCTGCAGAATACAGAATGAAAAACGGCCCTAGTGTGGTTTCGTTGCTGCTGTTGGTTGAACTGAATGCGTTTATCCACACGTTCATCCACATTTGATTTAATTTGTCCGAGTAAATCATGAAACATTAGATTGAGTTCGCCATGACCGCTGAATAAAAGTACTGAGAACGCATTTCTACAGGGTTAGCCTCGATCTAAAGTAAAATATTCACAAATTCCAGCCAGAGGATCTGTTTACAGCTCTGTCTATTATTCAAATTTCAAATTTGTGGCACCTTCCCGCCGGTATTTGTGAATATTTTACTTTAGGTCGTGGCTAACCCTGTACAAATGCGTTCTCAGTGCTTTTATTCAGCGGTCATGGCGAACATTAGGGATAGATTCAACGCCAAATGAGTAGGCGCAGGAATCAACACAATTATTTTTCACCTTCCAAGATTACTGAGCTGTTAGAGTTCTCATTATAGTTATTTCAAAATTATTAACCTTTTGAAACCTAATTTTTCCTTAAACAGAAAACGCAGTCACCTGCTCAACTTATAGCATGTCTAACCAGGAATACACATTAGAAGAGCTCAACTACTTCCGCGTCTGCTACATTGCCACCAACATCATCCGAGACGGTCTGCAATGCGTGTTCAAACAGGAATGGGACAGAATACATGGAGTGAGGCTGGGTCCGTGGCAAGACACTGCAAGAAATGGACAAGACTTCTTTAACATGGAATCGTGGAGAAGCCGGCGGAGGAATAACCGACTGCTAAGAATAATTCAAAACGGAAACACAAGTGAATGGGACTCGACATGCTTTTCCTTTGCAATTCTCTACTCGGATTCACTTGGGAGTTTGGTGAGTCCTACAGTCGCTACCAACGTTGATGATCTGCGAAAGTTCCGCAATAAGGTTTTTGCTCATCGGTCGAGAGCAAGCATTGCGGACGCTAACTTTCAGGCTGATGTGAATCTGGTCTCGAATGCGTTTATGGCTCTGCACCTTGACACTAAAGAATTACGTAAAACCATTAACCAGTCGAGCTTTCCAACTATGGAACTCCATCAGCTTCAAAACAAAATTGGTGTTTTGGAAGACGAGCTACAAACTGAGCCCAAATCCTTCAAGTGCCTTCCACCAAAGCCATCCCATGCGGTAACTGAACGAAAATCAGAAGTTGAAGAGATTTTGCAGATGTTTAAGGACCTCCAGGAAAACGATGTTGATGGTTCCATTGTGACAGTTTACGCCCATGGTAACCCGGGTGTGGAAAAAGTCAGATTGCTCGTTCTGTTGGGAAGAGATTCTATGATGAGGCATTAACTGATGGTGTCCATGAAAGTTGCACATTTGTAATGACCTTGAATGCTGAAAGTGAGCAATCGATGGTAGACTCTTACTACGACCTTGCTCGTGAACTTGGGGTCACAGAATACTCCCTGAACTGTATCGCTGGATCAGACTCAAAGTTGAAGTCTGATGAAAAAATTGCTCATCTGAAAACACTTATTTCCGTTAGAGCAAAAGCGTATTCCACATGGCTAGTAATATTTGATAATGCCAATGAGTTGAAGAGCCTGCGAAATTGCTGGCCTGACGACAAATGGGGAGGACGTGGCAAAATTCTTGTTACCACACAGGACAGTACGAATGTACCAACTGCTGATCCTTCTTGTCAATATATTTCGCTTAGTCGAGGAATGCAAATGGACGATGCATTAACTCTCCTTAGGGACATTTGTCAGTTTTCTTGTGATGACAAGGAACTGGAGCAAACGATCATAGAGGCGTTGGATCGTCAGCCACTGGCCATCGCTTGCGCTGCTATCTATGCTCATCGTGTGCACACCAACAAAAAGGGTCCTGGGAGCTCCACATGGACGGCCTACCTCGAGAAACTAGAGACAAGAAAGAGACATAAGATGGAGGAAATATACGAAAGGACAAGCACCAGTTACCCATTGTCAATGACATCAGCCGTCAGAACTGCGGTGCTAAAACTGGTCCAGAATCACGTTTTTAAACATGTGGGCAATTTCTTGGCTCTGGCTGCCCCAACACCCATTGATCTTAGCATTGTCGTCAGTTTTGTGACGAAAAAGGTACCGGATCTTGATGAGGACATGGTCGCTACTGACATTGCCAATTGCTCTTTGCTTATCCCGCTTTCCCAAGGGGACAGTGCTCAGACTCTTGTAAAGGTGCACCAGGTCGTTCATGATGCCTTCAAGAACTTCCTCTGTGACAATTCCAGTAAGGAGGAGATGGCCACTCTTACTAGGACATACATTGAAACATTATCATCTTTTGCGCAACACAACTTGCTTCAGTTTGACTTGGAGTTTCACATCCGTTCAAAAATGATGACTCCTCATTTGAAATCTCTCAGCAGTCAATTGGTGCCGACCCCTTTAAACTGGATTTCGCGGGATATAACCAGCAAGGGAAGAAATGGACTTCAAGGGCATTTCTCAATTTCGGTGACATTTGCAGTGCACAAGGCCATTCACTTGTGGCCAAATTATTCTTTGAAAACGCTCTTGCAATCACCAGTGATGCTAAAGGCGTTAGTAGCGATGAAAACGACATTATTTTGATGGCCACCATCTTGAACAATTAGGGTATCGTCTTTCGTGAACAAGGCGAGTATGCAATAGCTAAAGCTCACCATGAACGGGCTTTGGCCTTATTTGAAAGCCTAAATCAGACAAAGTCGTCTCCAGAGATTGCAGATTCCCTGAACAAACTAGGAAATGTATTTTACGATCTTGGAGATTTTAATGAAGCCAAAGTTTACTTTTGCAAGTCTCTGTCAATGAGAGAACAACATTGTGGCAGAGATCATGCCACTGTTGCCGCTTCACTAAATAATCTGGGGTGTGCCTACGGCGCATTGGGTGAACACCAAATTGCAGCACTCTATTACGAAAAATCTTTAGCGAAAAATCTTTAGCAAAGTATATATGGTAAACTCCATCCCCACGTGGCCGACTGTTTGTGTAATCTGGGAATTGTGTACAGTGAACTGGGCTCAACGGAAAAAGCCTTTGATTACCACAAGCAGGCACTTGAAATGAGGAAGAAGCTTTACTTTCCTGACCATTTACTGATTTCCGAGTCTTACAATAACATTGGCCTGTTGCACAAGGCCATGAATCAGCTTCAACTTGCAAAGGAATGTTTAGAATCTGCACTGCGCATGCGAGAAAAAATGTTGTCCAAAGAGCATCTCGGAATTGCAGAATTGTTGAATAATCTTGGTCAGTTGTACATGGATATGGGTGAATTACAGAAGTCCAAAGAATTCCTTTGGCGTTCCCTATCCATTAAAATTAAGCGTTTAGAACGTGACCATTGTAAAGTTGGCGATACAAAGCTAAACCTCGGCCTGGTGCACGAACGATGCTCAGAGTTTGATGAGGCGGCCACTTATTTCAAACAAGCTCAGAAAATCTATGCCAAGGTTTACCTGCCTAGTCACGAGTTGTGCAAATCGGCAGCCGATGGCTTAACACGAGTTTCACAACAGGAACATTTTGAGCTTGTAGCAGCTGCAAATGATCCTGATGGTGAGTCACCTGAACCTGTTAGAAGAAACATAGCCTCATTCTCAGGAGTACACCGGGCGCCTAAGCTACGAGGAGCAATTCCACCACCTCAGAAACATGTCAGACGGGCAAAAGACATTAGACCGTCTAGCTCAGCTGGTTCCAAATGTGATCTTTTTTGACTAGTTCTTATCGCGTTTACCAATGTTCGTGGTTGAAGTCTTTGTGAAATTTGCACTCATCTGGAGCCGTCTAAGGATTTTGAACGAGTTCCCAGCTTGCGGATTGGGAAGCAACAAGGGAAGCACATTTAACTCCTTGCTCTTACGACGCGCGCGAGCTGTGTAACAGCAATCTTAAAGAAGCTGGGCTGGAAAACCCATTATAACAGAAGAGTGTAGAGGCTGCTAAACTCTGTTGTGGAGTCATACATATTGATAAACTATAGAAACCATCAAAGCCGTTTATTTGAAACACAATACTACACTCATTCATGTCGAACACTGAATCGCACAAGCTGTAATGAAGGCGGCCGCAGATAGCCACGTTTATGTAACCACAGTTAGTAGAGGAGACTGGGTCTCTTCTACTAACTATGATGTAACAAAACTAACGATACATGCAGTCATAAACAATTCCTTAATTTACTAGGAGAGGGAGCTGTAAATTGAAAAAAACAAGAAAGACCAGTTTCTTCCTGAACTTGCCCTTATGCACCATCAAAGTGGTCAAATCTGGTTCATCAACCGACCTTTGATAATCAAGCTTTCTGAGTGGTGAATTTGAAGGTATAAGTGCGCTAAAAGAACTCAGTCCGATCCATGTCGTTTTCGTCTCATGTACTGTCCTTTTAGCGTTAGAAGTCCTTTAGAATTCCTTGTGCACTATCTTTCTTGTGCTCAACTGCATTTTCTAATGTCAACTTCACAAAGTTAAAACTTTTACCAAAGTAAAGAATCCCAGTAAGTACTGTGTTCCAGAACTGCAGAATACAGAATGAAAAACGGCCCAAGTATGGCAAGCCGTTTGTAGTAAAATTTAATCTTTGAAATCATATGTTTAATTATAAAATTGGAATGACAGGGGGCAAAGATCACAGCCCTTTTATACTGGATTAAGGATTAAGGCGGATCGAAATCGCAGCATTGAAGTTGAAAAACTCTCATCTTCTTTGTAATGCGCCGCACCAGCGACCATGATTAATACTAATTGTTTTGACCTTTTTAATCACAGTGTGTTTTGTTCAGATTTTAAGTTAGAACGATTCCGACTCACTAGAGAGATTGTTAGGATTGTTACTTTACGGCTGCAGAACGATTTCGACTCACTAGAGATTGCTAGGATTGTTACTTTACGGCTGCACACTGGAACGATATTGACTTAAATCCCCGACATAGTCAATCGAACCCAATCGAACTCACACAAAACAATCGAACTTAATCGAACGTCTAATTTCCGACCTTGATTTTTGTAAAACTGGCTTAGAAAATCAATAAAAAGTTTTGGGGAAATACCTGAGATGGACTTGCTTTGTATGTAAGTTTATCAGAGTCTGGGTTGAGTAACCACTGTTCAAGCGAATTTATTCACCGAACACAATCGAATGCAATACATTGGATTGACTGTTACCGAGCTCAATCGCACACAATCTAATGGATTCCCTTTGATTGGGTTAGATTGTTTGATTGAGTTCAATGGGTTTGGAAATCGAACTTGAACAAAGTTCTGTGTTCGATTTCGCTCGATCGTCGAACTCGAATTCAATTCACGGATTGAGTTCGATTATAGCTATACACAGATTATTAAATAATCGAAACAACCACTTTTCTAAAAAATTCACTTTGAGACCACTTGTCTATTTTACGGTCTGGATCGAAATCGCAGGAAAGTGTTCTCTGTTCTTAGTTGAGGGTAGATATCATTAAATTCTTGAAACAATATCCCATTGAAGTTGTAAAACTCTCACCTTCTTTGTAATGCGCCGCACAATCGACCATGATTAACACCAATTGTTTTGACCTTTTTAATTACAGTGTGTTTTGTTCAGAGCGTTCCGTTTCAGTGACAGAATTTTCCTTCACATCACGTTGTGATAATAACGTGTATTATCATTAGTGTCCTGATATATGGTCACTTAGGAGTGCTGATAGATGCTCTACGCCTGCTGTTAACTAAATTTATTTTTGCTCCATGGAGTAGCAATGAAATAATTAATCGAGTTCGCCAGGTGGGTGTTACGCAAACTTATTACCCGGGCTGCGCGCGTCTCGCGCGGCGCCCGGGTCATAAACTACCGACGGTTCTTCTTTTTCGTCGTCGAGTATCATCCACAAATGGCACTTCCGGCGTTTCTGCGCAAGCGCTAACTATTTTTAACAACAGTGATGCGTGTTGTCACGTATGGGAAAATGTCGATTCATCTTGTGGCTTTTGAAGTCTGAACAAAATATATGTTAAGAGAAGTGTCTATGCGAATGTTTGGAAGTTCAACGGCGAGAAGAAAGTTTTTAACATGAGTAAACTTAACGGCAGATAGACTGCCGTGTTTCCCCGTGTCTGCTTCAGTAGACAGCGAGTAGTCTCTAATTTTGGCGACGGATTGTGGGGGCACGTGCGCGCGCGAAGTTGCGAGGAGACGCGACGCGAGGGGAGCGCCAAAAATTAGAGACTACAGACAAAGGGAGTTTGACCTTTCACGGCCGAGTGATTCGAGTGTAAATCTCACATCAACAGCAAGAATGATGCCTGTTGTCACGTATCGGAAAACGTCGATTCACCTTGTCTCTTTGAAGTCTGAACAACTAATATGTTAAGACAAGTGTCTATACGAATGTTTGCAAGTTCAACAGCGAGAAGAAAGCTTTTAACATGACCAAAATTTAACTCCAGATGGACTGCCGTGTTCCCGTATCCACTCCATTGAGATGTACATTTTGTTGAATAACTCAAGTACGGGATATTACACACCCCTGAGACTTTGACAGGTAGTTTATTTACTATTTTGCCACAATATCTCAATTTCTGGACTTTAATTTTTGAATGATAAGCGATTATATATTACAAATGTACTAGCGTCCCTTGAAACTGTCCAGAAACGTTCCTTTCTTGTGTTTCAAATGACCCTGGATTGACGTATTTGTAAACAGTTTCACTCTGCTAATTAATTTTCTACTCACATTTCACCGAGACTCCATTCACATTTATGCGAAAAAATCCAACATCGTTCGATAAGCGTTTCCTTTCTCAAACAATTATCCATCGAAGCGAAAACAAGTGTGCTTAGTTTTTTTTTTTTTTTTTTGGAATCAATACACTATTTTTAACATCTTGCATGACGATAAACCTCTGTGGCCTAAAGGTCATTGTTCCTGCCTCTGACGCAGCTAACCCGGGTTCGATGTCTTTTAGTGGTATATATCACGGGCTTTATTTTTTCTGTTTCTCTTTTTCTTGTTCTTTTAGAAATATTTTTTACAAGTGTTATAATTATTGTGCTCAATGGTTGAGCTGTATTTTAGAGGAATATATGTTGATAGGGGTCTAAAGAAATAGACTCCAACACAAGCTAAACACAATGCGTCCGATGTAAGAAAGACAGACTTCCCTCTATTCTTTTGTTTAGCACTAAGTTAGGGATACAATACTGTTTTTTGCAAGCCCAGGTTTAGGCTAATTGTAGCCTCTTGTTATATCTATCACTTAAAGGGACACTGTCATCGATTGACATGCGCAGGATTTCTCACAGGGAGAGATTTTTCTGAACGCGTTGATATCTTGTTTTTCTTTAAACGTCTACATTGAATAAACCTTTTTGAGGCTAACAGAATGTACAGTTATCTGTGAACGAATATTCGGAGTCCAAGAAATGTAAAAGAAGCCAAAACTTATGCAGTGTTTGTTTACTGACAGTCGAGTTCAGTGAAGTGTGACCGGAAACACTGTCGGTAGTACAACTCACACATACATATTTTTTCTCTCCAAAATACCTCAACATATTGCTGATCTTAACATGCCCTTTTAAAGCTGAAAGAGAGTAAATTTATTTGCGAGAAAAGACCTTGAAGTCAAATGACGGTAAACAGGGAAAAAATATAAATGCCGTCCCCGCTTGGTAATTCGTGACACAAGTATACACAACCAGTACAGTGCCCTCAATTATAAATACAGGTTTTTCTTCAAATTACTACGCTAAATACAAATTTTAAAGCGATGATACTAAAACGATGATGTGATGGATCTTGGGCATTCTAGCCACTACAAATGAGTCGCGAAGATGGAATCGCTGCGTTATCAATTTCACCGGCTAATACACTTCGATCGATTACACTGCTGTATACGTGGAATTTCCCATGAATTCAAGCCTGGAAAACGTTTTTCCTCGCTGTAGATGCGTTGATGCATTTTGACTCCCTTTACGTTGCTCTCTTGAGGAGACTGAATGATTTTGGCGCCGAGTGTTCAATCACTTGACATTTGAAGTGTCCCTTAAAAACGCGCGCTGTTATTGGTCAATTTTGGGGGCGTATTCTACAGTATATGGTGCCGGTGGATGGTGTCAAAATTAGTTTACAATACCCGCTTGAATGGCTTATTACACGGTGGGCACAAGCCTACTTAAACACGAAGACGCGCTATAAAAGGAAAAGCTCCGCCTCCTGTTTCATTTGCATTTTATTTTTACTGTCACCATTGTGCGATGGCGTAAGCAAACCATTTCGAATTTCAAAATTAGCGTCATAAATCGAAACGCTCAAACATTGGTACGGCATTTTCAGAACATACAAACCTCGACATATTCTTCCATGGCGACAAAAGTCACTGAGGAACTCGAAAACAAGAAAGACACAAAATACTACAAACTTGTAGCTCAGAAGCGGTCTTTTATTGCACAAATTTCCACGGACTTCTGTATGGGTCGATGGTTGATTGACAAATAATCCGAACGTACCTTAGGTACCGCTCCTTATATAGCGCCTCTTCGTGTTTAAAATCGCTCAAGTTCGCCATTTGTTGTGTTCAGCGGTTTCCCGTGCGAATGCCACAAATTTGAAAAATGGCGGCTTCGATGAGTGCCAAGGACGTTCGTGAACAAGTTCTGGAAGACGATGATGAGTGGATTTGGATAGCGATGATGAAGAAATAGAAGAAGAAGCATTTAAGAACAACAATTTATTAGCAGAAACGCTTAAACAACTCCTGCAAAGACTCGGAAAGGACCTTGAAAATGGCGAATATTTTGTCAATGTATTAAAGTGCGGAAATTTTGGTTCCGCTGAATAACTTGATTCAAAACCACGTTCCAGGGATAACACAAGCCGCCAAAATTTTGAATAGCTACCCCGTATACGCTGGAGCCATTTTTAAAACTAAATCCAGGCTTTGGCTGAAGTCAATTTGTCGACGCCTTGCAGGAAGATGCCGGGTGAGAAACCCTTTTTATGCCGAAATCACTCGTGACATTCCCTATGCCAGAGTTTTGTTACGTCCCTAGTGGTTCTTTTACGTCCCACAGAATCAGAGAATTATGAAGAGTTGTGAGACAGGGCCTACGGTTTATCGTCCTTATCCGAGAAGACTAGAAAGTCTAACCGTTTGTAGATGTCATTACAAAGGCAGCACTTTCTGCTCAATTATTTAAAGACCCTGAGTGTTGGTCCGGCCGAGGTTTTGAACCCGCGACCTCCCGCACGGTAGTCCGGTGCTATACCACCGAGCTAACCGGTCGGTCGGCTGAGGATGATAAAAGGTATAGATGGATTTGGCGAACCGTTTGTAAACTTGGGGAGGAACAAGAGGGCAGAAGTTGTGTCCTTTACTACCCTACGACCAGTCAAGCAGCTTTTTTCCATACTTTCCGGGATGAGCGAGGTAGAGGTGGTATCCTATTTCAAGCGAACCTTGACTGGAAAAAAGTGTGGGAGCAAAGTTTCAGTCCTCACCTCTGAAGAAAAGGACATGGCTTTTATGTACAAGATTACTGAAGGCAAATTTGTCATTTCTTATTACTTTGGGGAATGGAACACTCATGGCACAATTTACACTGCAAAAATGGAGAGAAGTTTTTTTTATTCGACTTTGAATCTGTCAAGCTGCAGCGGGGGAGGGAGTAAGTCAAACATAGGTGGGGGGTTTGAAAAAACTTTCATCCCATAGTGGAGGCCTTTGACTGTTCAAGGTTATTGACTGTTCTGACCATCCACAAATGCCCTGGTTTATAAATACTTTGTACAATGTAAGTTGAAATCATTGTTCCTTATTTTGTCAAGGCATTATACTGCATTAGCGCAGAAAATATTATAGTGCTACTTGTTTACAAAGACTTCAGCAATAAAGCATTTGAGTCAAAGAGGCCAGAGCTTCATGTATAGACTCAAAGGTGGCATTTGGGAAGGGACAAGTAAAAAGTCAACAGCTTAACAATATTG
This sequence comes from Pachyseris speciosa, assembly GCA_016490735.1. Taxonomy (NCBI): domain Eukaryota; kingdom Metazoa; phylum Cnidaria; class Anthozoa; order Scleractinia; family Pachyseridae; genus Pachyseris; species Pachyseris speciosa. Next base: position 465,307 of record JAEMWC010000033.1, on the reverse strand, counting down.
TTTTACATTTAGTGAAAATGTAAAGCTTGTGGGATGTGGCTGGAGTGACAAGGATACCTCGCAAATTAATGTGATCTGGTAAGCTGAAGCCACTCTTTGGGCACTAAGGCCACATGGTAGCGGGCATTACTCCCTTAAATCTACCAAATCAAAGATTGAGCCCAAGCATTAGCATTTCACTCTGTTGTTGTTTAATAAATACGATGTACTCAGCTAAGAATGTCAGATCTTTCTACGTTAATAATAAATGTCCAGCCTACAACTTAATAAAATTTTAAATTCACTTTGCTGTTGTTCAATAAATATTAAGCTACAAATGTCTGATCTTTCTAATTCAAAAGTAAGTCTAACAGCTTAATAATTTATACATCCACTATGCTGTTATTTCAATATAAGCTAAAATGTCAAATCATTCATAGTCAAAAGTTATTGTCCAACAACTTAAATTGACAAAATGACATAATAGATCTAACTTTTCCACCAGGTAAAGCCTTAACAGAACTGAGTAAATTAACTGTCAAGTGTGTTTGTTGGGATCACCTTCAATTATGCCCTGATTACCACTGGTCTTTCTTTGCTTTACCACAGTTGTGAGAGCAGAACTTTTACCTTTGAAACTTGAGCTCTCGTTTCTCATGTCACAGGACGATAACCATGTGAATCCCTGATCCTCCCGTTAGATACATAGATAATTATCAACGCGCTTCTGGTTACAATAATATATAGATTTAGCCAAGCCTAAAAGCGGAGCTCCATGGTTTAGTTTATTTACTAGTATTGAGCAACTTCGCATGGCTTTCCTTGCGCCAATATTTTGTGTTTAGAGCAGTCAACAGGAATTGACCGCGATTCAAAAACCTCAAAACATTAAAACGTTCCAAAACAACACGACGCCTATGTTTGTTCGAAGATTCTTGGAAAGGGTGAAGAAAGTTGACAAGTAAGCTTCTAGTAAGCTAGAAAAATTACTAAGCAATCTTAAATTTTTACATAACGGTCCGTAGAGTATGAACCTGATCGTTTAGAGCAGTCAACAGGAATTGACCGCGATTCACAAACCACAGAATAACAAAACATTACAAGAAAACAAATTTACTGACGATGCGTAGGTTTGTAGGTTTCTTTGGAGAAGGTAGGGAAAATAGACAAGTGACAATTTCGTAGCAAGTTAATAAAAATTGTTAAGCAATTTTGACATAAAAGCTTAAATATCGGAGAAAACAGAAAAAGGAAAACAAACCGATGGTTGGATAGGTAATCGCACTGGGCCGACAAAAATTAAGAATTGATATTTGTGTTTTCAGAAGTTGCTGAAATTGTCCTTTTTGCGCAAAACACAAGTAATACGAAAGCCCCCGCTAAACGATCAAACATTTTCCTGAACATTGTGTTTGACAAACATAACGTTGGGTGACCAGGGGCACCCAATGAGCCAAAGCAGCCCAAAGCTGTAGAAAGGCATTTTTTAGTATCTTATGGTGTTTGAAATCTGTTTAAAGTGATGTTTTGGTTAGCTAGAGAACTTTGATCTGATTGATTCCCTAGCTCAAATGTTAACTGCCCGAAAATTTTAGGGAGCAAAATCTTTCTTTGAGAAAACACCAGTTGAAGTTAACTTTCTAGGGAACCATTTTTTCTTTCCGAAAATGCTAGCTGACGTTTTTTACTGCCAAAAACAGCAATAACAACCTTTCCAAAAACCTCAGGGGTTATGATTTCTACATTACGAATCTTTTAGGCCACGTTTTACTTACGAAAATCCGAGTGCACTCTTTAATCGACGCCGAAAGCCTTAGGCGAACTACCCACCACCGAACAGATATCTACCGAAAGTTGTCGTTGGGTGCCCCTGGGTGACTAGCCGATAAACAAATTTCCCTGGGCGAGAAACCTCTGCTAGCAGGAAAACAAACAATGTTTGACCAAACACAAAACAAAGCGAGTACACAGGACACTTGTTTAGTGTTATCGCTGAAAGTTTCACGTTCTTCATTTGGTTTGCTTTTTACTGACTGTGCACTTTCTTGGTTGGGTTGGCTAAACGATCAACTTGACATTTGTTCGTAGAGCGAAATGTTGGATGAAAATGTTTCATCTGGATCAAACATAGAAAGCCGTTTTAAATTACCTTCTAACACGATGTTGAATGAAGTGTTTGATCGTTTAGCCTGGGCTTAATGCTTAATTTTACGAGGACTCATTGCGATTACTTGTTAATAAGTTAAGGGCAAAAGTTTTTTAATGCTGTTGAGGCACCGACGTCGAAAAACACTGAAAACAGTCAGCCAAGCGGAGTGAAAACACTCTTTCGCTTGCATGAAAACAACAAAACAAACAAACTATTCAACTACTTCTCTGCTTGCAAAACGAGTAGAGATGATTGTTATTTATATCCAGTCGAGAGAAAAATACAAATTGCTTTCCTGAACAAAAATAAGAATGATTAAACCATTTAATGTTAAGCTTCAATTCATTTAATTCAGTCACCTGTGTTGTAGAGGTTGAAAATACGAATCCACTTGAGCTAAAAAACGCATCTGGAAAAATAGCAAACGGTTTGTCCAAAGAAAGAACTTCTGTCACTAACTTTGAGCTACTCGTTCCTCCCATTAATGCCGGTGAACTGTTAAGTGACCTTTCTTGGTGAGATGCGAGGTGCCGCGGTAAAGTGAAAGTCCTTGAAGCCTTGAATCATTTTGTTTTTCAACCACACAATCCGGGCGTCGATTATGCAAGTCGATCCAAGTATTAAGCGTTAAAGATGGCTTTAAAATTTCGGTTCATGTGCACTTTAAGAGTCTTACCTATGACGAAGCACGAACAGAAGATGGAATTCTATGTGACTTTTGAGTTGGCGGGAACTGAGAGAAAAAGAAATTTTAATCGAGACATCGCGGTGTAAAAAAGATCGAGAGGCACTAAATCCAGGGGTTAGGCGAAAGGAAAGTGGGAATTCACCCCCTCCCTCCCCCATTGGAATAGTCTACATCACATCATGGAAACTCGTACTTTACAAGGAAGTTTAAAACAATTTTTCGTTATAAAAATTTTCTTTCTGTGGCATAGTAGGTTTCACGGTAGCCGATGCCATCTTCTAAGTACGGCTAGAATGCTCGGAGAGACTGGGGCTAGTAGGGCAAGATGGCGTGCATCTTTCACTGTTTAGCGTCAACTGTGTTTTGATTTTTGCCTAGGTTACAACTAATTTTGTCTTGTATTGCCTAAATGGGTGGCCACGATCGTTGCTGTGTTGCTGGTTGTGACAATGACAAGAGACATCCGACTAAATTGTGCAAAAGAAGTCATGTTAAAGAATTAATATTTCATGCTTTCCCGAAAGACGAAAAAAGAAAACAACACTGGATATCGCAGGTGTCTAAAGGCCTAGCGAATTTCAAGTGGGGAAAACAAGTGAGGATCTGTTCCAATCACTTTGTGGACGGGAAACCAACGACTGAAAACAGTTTTCCTACTTTATTTCTATGTGAGCGAGATTTAAATGATCATTCTCCGTAGAAAAGAGCAAGGGTGGAGAGGGCTCCAAGAATCGAGTCATCAATGAAAGCTAATCAATCTTCCGACCTCTCGCAAGAAAAGGCTACTCAGATAAGTTTGAACATAGGATTGCAAATCAGTTATCTCGGAAGAGAAAGTAATGTGAGATGTTTAACAGGACTACCAAACTCTCAAACATTTTATATGCTATTTGATTACATTGTTTCGAAGGCACAGCATCTGCAATATTGGCGTGGAGGAGTGTTGACATTGAAAACACCGCCCAGCAATCGAGTATCTGATGTGGACTTCAGTGATCGGAAAGGACCCCCAAGAAGTCTTTCTCTTGAACAAGAGTTTCTATTAGTACTTATGAGGTTGAGGATGATACTTGAAGACTTAGCCTTCAGGTTTGATGTTACATCATCACAGGTTTCATCTATATTGACAACGTGGATTAAGTTTTTGGCTGAAGAGCTCGGGGTATTGATTGTGTGGCTCTCAAAAGTTCAAGTGAAAAAAAAACTTACCTTATTGTTTCAAGAAAATGTATCCTAAGTGCAGGGTTATTATAGACTGCAGTGAGGTATTTACAGGAACACCAACAGCTCTGGATGTGGCAGTGGCATTATGGTCTGAATACGAGCACCACCACACTATTAAATTCTTGGTTGCAATAACTCCTAGAGGAGCAGTGTCATGGGTCTAACCTGTTTATGGTGGGAGGGCAAGTGACATCCACATTGTTAGAGACAGTGGTTTTTTATAACCAAATTGAGCGATATGATTTAGTGCTAGCAGACAGGGGCTTCAAAATAAGAGAGGAGTTACTGACTGTGGGTGCAAATCTTGCAATTCCCCTGGGTTCTGCTGCTTCCATGCAAATGTGTGCCAAAGATGTACGACAAACCTCACGAATCGCTTATGTTCGAATACATGTCGAGAGGGCGATTAGAAGAATATAAGTTTTTAGAGTTCTTAAACAAGAAATGCCATTATCTGTCATTCCACTAGCTGATGACATACTTGTTGTGTGTGCTGGATTATGTAACTTGCAGGGACCACTTATTGTGTAAGGAATAGAAACTTGTATATAGTTGAAATCTTGGTATATTTTAGGCACTCATGGTATTATGTGCCTTTGAAAATAAAATGCTTTCATAAAAAGTACTTGTGCAAATTTTATTATACTGAAATGTCTGGTATTATTAAATCATAATGGTATATAAAGGGCAGAGAAACTGAAGTAATACACACACTTATAATACCAACAGGTAGATAAATAGAATATCATTTGTAAGATACTGTATTAACTTACAATTATCAATCTATAATGTGTGTGTATTATGCACATGTCATCGGCTTCCCCGTGGGGTCGACCCCCGGGCTAACCAGGGGGATTGTAAAATCAGTCAAGCAAACTTGTGGAATTTTCCCGGTGGGTCGGAGAATCTCTTAGACAAAGTCCCCTGGGTGAGGTGTCTCTCAGCTGAAAATCCCGGTGGCATCCTTTTCAAACTTGTGAATTCGCCCACCCCCTAATCTTTGATTGTAAAACGATATCAAGATTTTCCCCTACCCTCGTGCAAAAAATCCCATGCATCTCCTTGTATTCCCCCACATATCTCCCTGGTTGGCCCGGGGGTCGACCCCACGGGGAAACCGATGACATGTGCATTACTCTATTATTATCTTCCATAGTAATTGTAATTTCATTTTGGATAAAAACACCCAAACATTTGATACTTATGCAATGTACAAACAACAGACATACCACACACAAAATGTAGTTTTCATTTGATTATTTTACAGCCACGATTGTTTCATGTCTAATTTTATTCAAAACAAACCAGGGTATAAAAGCTCCAATATGTGTATGAATACTGTTCTAGACTATCAAAATTTATCTGATATAAAACAGCAAGAATGTGATTCCAGCACAGGCTTGCTCCAGCTACACATGTACACCAAGTGGTCAAAATGGAGTTATTATCAAAATCCAGGTGTTGGGGAGACGATCGCGTGCTTTAGTTGAGGGAGTCACGTTACCTTCAATAAAAACCTTGTTGCGCTGGTCAGGCAAGCAGCCTTCGTCCACCGGGCCACGCCAAAACATTTTCCTGCCATTTATCCACTGGAATTGTGTTTGGATCTGGAGCATTGCATACTCGAAGTCGACGATGGTATTCTTTCTTGAGTTCTTCGGATATTTGTTCTTGTGTGTACTTGATCGGTGCTTTCAACTCGTAAGCGCCAAAAGCTCGAGCGACGAGTTCAGCTTTACAACCTGATTTTGAAAGACCTCTAAGCCCTAAATAATCCGGAAGAGAGCTTAAAGTCATATGAAGAAAGTCCTCGAACTGATATTTTTCGTCTTCCATCAAAATTCAATAAAAAAGAAAGAATATTCAAATAAAATGACTTAAAGTTGGCTTCGTACAATATGCTTTGCCCTACTCGCACCAGTCTCTCCGAGCATTCTAGCCCTACTTACAAGATGGCGGCGGCTACCGTGAAACCTACTATATTTACGATAATTTGAGCAGCCAATGTGTCAGCAAGCTACGCCCATGTCGTGTCCTCATATTGAGCCCACTTTTAATCACACTGTAAATGACAATTAAAGCTAAAAACATTTTACGTTTGTGCTGGCCTGGCTTAGCTCGTGAGCAAGGCTCCTGCAGCATTAATTGACTCCTGCTGTAAACTAACATCTAGTTGTTCTAGCTTGTTTTCCTCATCATTATCATCATCATCATCATCATCATCATCATCATCATCATCATCACCACCATAACCATCATAATCATCATAAGCATCACTGTCATAATTATCAGCCACCACTACTACTAAGTAATTTTCATCAAATAATGTTTTAAATCCATCAACATAATATTATTTCTGTAATCATTATCATCAGTATCACTATCATCATCATCATCACCAACATCACCATCATCATTGTCAAAGAAGACTTACTGGTGCATGTACGTGCTGGATAAATCCAGTATCATAAAAAGCCTGATGGTAACTAAGTTAGGACAACTTCTGAGCTTTGTCAAACAGTGCAGCCGCTACTTTTTCGATCCTTTCTCTGTATTCCAAATTTTTGTAATTGCACTTTGGTACCCCATCAATGCCATACAAAATACCCCACCAGGCTCCCGCGATTACTCCTGTGCTGTCACTGTCACCACCATGAAACATGGCTCGGTTACAAAGCTCTTCCCAGGATGCACCTGCTCCGAGAAGGGCATCATATGCAATCATTGGCGCATCATGGCCACTGGCCCCAGCCCATCCCTGCTGATAGCTCAATGATTTATAAAAGACATCACGATCTTTGACGGAATAAGCCTCTGGAAACAGAGGGTCGGTGTTGCCATGGAGAATTCCCCTTGTAGTGAGATATGCAGTCCAGGATTCTGTGAAGTAAGACCAGTGTTCTTCATTTTCCTTTACATCACGACCAGTCTCTTTGATATAACTCAGAGCTTTCGGGAGGGTGGACAAGAGAGCTGCACCCCACTCCCTGACAGGTCGGTCTTGGATAGCAAATGAAGTTAGCAGAGCAGATGTCAGGGCACCTAGGTAACCTGGCAAAAATCAAATAATGGTTGAAAGAAATTCATGTTTTGATTTATTTATCTTGTTCTCGCTAGTTTGGAGATGTCAATAATATAAGGTTAAAATGGTTGTTGTCAGTTGTTGTTGTTGTTAATGAAACTACTGGTAAGTTTGTTAAATCACAGTGGAGTCAGTTTTCACTTGATCTGCTTATAGACCAGAAGCAGTAACAGAGACTTGCCTTGATACAAATCAGGCCTCGTTATGATGCCCCAAAACAGAGAAAAATACTTCCTTGATATAATATAAGACTTCTTCTTAATATGTAATACTTGTTTCATATAGATATAACTTGATGTAGAAATATCCAACTTGTTTCCAAATAAACACAACATCTTGTAAATATATAAAACTTCTTTTGAATATTTATACAACTTGAGGCACACATACAAAACTTGTTTCAAATATTTGACTTGGTCATGTCACACAAATAGGACTTGTCAGCTCGGCGCACCGCAAAAATAAAACTTCTTATCGATTAATTTATTGCAAATCAAATACCACAGGTAGTATCCAGGCTTCTGGTAACGGGTTTACCTAAAATCAGGAATCCGGAATCCGGAATCCGGAATCTGGAATCCGGAATAGGAAATACAAAATCCGGAATACAGAATGTAAAGAAGTTTGGTAGAAAATTTTGACAAAGGTTGAAGTTACTTGGGTAATAATATGGTCAACAAATTATATGATGACTTAGCCTGAGTTTTGCAGCAATCAAACCCATGAAGGTTATTCTAGGGCAGCATTTAACTACTTTGGTTTTGCCTTAAATAAACCACCTGATTCCTTTAAAGACACGGCTTTCAATCACACCACAACCATACTAATCAATGTATTGTGCATTTTGAACATTTTAAAATCAAATCATTTTAATTAAAAGCGCCTTCTCTCCTTTTTGTCGATGAAAAGTGTTAGGCCTGTGCACAAGTTGACGGCAACTTTTTGAACAACTTTCGATTTTCGATACAGTAGACGATAAACATGGTAAATCTGCTCCAAGAAAGATTTTCTTCCCAATAGCAAGGCTTCTCACTCCGTTTTTGCAGCAAGGGCCGCACTGCATGGGCCTGTTTGTTTCTTAAGGTTAAACATGTACAAGGCTAGAGTAAAATCTCACGGGTCAGCTCATTAAGCTGTATTTAATGATCCCGCATACGGTCTTACATAATACTTATCCCTATGTCCCTTCACATTGACTCAACTGGAAAGAACAAACCAAGTCCCAGACTAAGAATTCAGTCCTGTCACCACCTCCTCCTGTAAGACATCTCTCTTCTTCGGTTCTATTAACCCTCTTATTAATTGTTGATTACAGTTTCTAGATTCTGTATTCCTTATTCCGGATTCTGGATTCCGGATTCTGGATTCCGGATTCCGGGTTCCGGATTCCATGATTCCGGATTCCGAATTCCATGATTCCCTTGGAAAACAATGTCTGCCGCAAAATCAACATGCCAGACGAAGGCGAAGACCAACTGAAGCGTTTTGCAAGACTGATAGTTAATGCTATTAACATCGTAGGAAAAAGGTAAACAATGTTTGCTTCCATGCTGACGAAGAAATCTAGAAAAATTGCTCTGAGATATCAAAGAACCTTCAAAATCCACCGAATGTTGTGGCGAGTGGAAAGATCGCAATCATTCTGGTTGCCTAGCACGTGACATAGATCTACGACCGATAAAGCTCTACAGCTTTCAATGAACATTTCGTTCGACAATTTAAGAGCGCCTGTCCGTAAAAATCAAACATATCGCGGTAAGGGAGGAAAACTCGATTTCTTTCATATTTTAATGTTCGATAGGCTAGGATCTAATTAAAATCACCGTAAAGTTTTTTGAGTGAAATATCTTTTCATTTCAAAGAAAAATGCAAATAATGAAAATCCATTAAAAATCGTCATTTGAGGCGCTAAATAATTACACAGGTTTGAGAGCCTCGTGTGCAAAAACAAACCATTCTATTGTCTTTAAAACACTCAAATACTATTTAACAATCTCTAAATATCTGTAAAAATGATTTGGGGGAATACTGCATAGTTATTTGCTTACGAAATAATTTAATTTTTAAGGTATACAATTCAGTGCAGTAAAAGTACTTCATGAATAAAATTGATTTTCACCATGTGCGAAACCTTCAAATCGATTAAGCTTCTGGTGGTTGTATATTGGAAGGATGGTCTATAGATTCCTGTAGAAATTTCTTTGGGCAAATGAATAAGAGCGGCGCGAGAACGTTTCAAAGTCCGTAAAAAATGTAAATATTTGACCTTCGGCTGTGAACTTTGAAGTTGCGCTGAGACGTAAATTTTACCCCGTGTGCACGTCTTAAGACTCGTAATGCATATTAGGTTAAAATAAGCACTGAGAAAAACATTTGGAAATGTTCTAGCCTGACAATATGTTACAAAAGACAGGTCCAAAGGCCATTTAAGCACGATTCTCTGGTCATTCGTCGCATAAGTTTGAGCTCTGTTTGTAACGTCTGATGTTCACCGCGCAAACTGTCAACATGTTCAATGGTCGAATACCAATCTTTGATCAATTTTCGGTGCATTTCATTATAACCGCATCCTCTTCGATGGCTTAGTCATTTGTTTAGTATTTCTTGGTTTATAGTGCACTAAAATATTACATTTGATCGCTGCTGGCAAAAATGTCGGCGCTCAATTACAGTCCATACTGCATTGCAGGCAGCCATTTGATTGTCACGCAATGCAATGTCATGGGCATTTTAGGGGGGGTGGAGGAGGGCGAAAATGTTGAAATGCTTCATTACTAAACAAGAACATACTCAAGGCAACAACTACAACAATAACTACTTTCTTCCTTGCTAAAATCTAGATAATCATTTATTTTATCAGTTCGCCTATTCGGTTGCATGCGTGGGCTGGGTTGTTAGGAGCGTTGGCGGGGGCATTAGATTTTACAAAACTTACTGATAAAGATCACTTCAACCTTTACCTACTTCTATATATCTATTACAATAAATCCTAGTATGAAACCACAAACGAAAAATATTGCCTTTCTTTTGCTTCCTGAGCGAGTGCTTTCCTAAGAGAACATTGAATCACTCCATTTTTTTTCGTCCTACTGAAAGCCTGGGTGACCTGTGCCCTCTCACGGGTGGCTATTCATCTGCTCGTTACAAAGTACTTTTTTTAAGGGTATTGGTTTTATTAGAAACTATCAAATCTATAATTTCTTAATTAAAACGAATTTTAATTTTTTACTAAATTAAAAAATAAAATCTCTGGGAAATTCAGTCGAATTTATGGCTACTACAAAAGTTAGCTATTCGGGAAAAAAATTAATTTTGTGGCTTCTTAAGTAAACTTGGGGGCGTTTGTTTGGATTTTTTAAAGTCAAGTTTGTTACACTGAAAATGGAAGGTTGTTGTTCTTTTAAAGCCCTTGTTGGTGGAATTTGTGGTTATGATGCTATAGACCGAAAGCGTGACACTGAAATTGTTCCGCTGCTGTCGTGTAGTAAGTACATCAACAGTCACAAGTCCATGTACAAATTAATGAGGGCCTGAAGATGAGGTTAAACTGATTTTATGTCGAGCGGCTATGTTTACAAGGAGCAAAAGTTTGAGCTCCATGACGATATGTCCAAACCACCGATCAAAACTAGGAATAGGTTGGAGCATAGGGTCCAGCACTAGGTGCAGGGTTCCGGAAGAAATGGTAAAGGAAAACGAGTGTGGCCAAAAGGTGAAAGAGGGCTGGAGAAAAAGGAGTCTGAGGTTATCTTACACAAGACTGGTTCGTTCGTACAAGTTGGGTCAGGTAAGTTTTATTTTTCATTACGTGGGTTTATTAACAATTATCCTGGGAAATCGTGTGGAATATCGCCTAATAGCCCGACGAGGCCGTAGATCGAGTTGGCTAAAATCATTAATGACAAAGCACAATTTTCTGTGGTGGTTGCAAAAAAGCTGGAAAATCCGTGTATTTAACAATTATCCTGTGAAATCGCGCGGAAATATCGCCTGATACTCAGCCGACGAGAAGTACTTAGCCGCTAAGTAGTATACGACTTTAACATCAGACTGGGTTTTTCAGACCCACAAGGGGGCAAAGGGTCGTGTGACCGCAAAGCAGCGACGATTAAGAATCACATTAGGATATATCTAAACTCTGGTCAAGACGTGGAGACTGCCGATCAAATGAAGAATGCTATAGAGTTCTCTGGTGGTGTTCCTGCAGTGAGGGCTACGTTATACGATACACAAGATATTCCCAAGTCCGCACCTTTAAAGTGGGACGGAGTTAGCTTCATCAATAATATTGAATATAGCAATGAGGGAATGAGAGTCTGGAGATCGTATGCAGTTGGCCCTAGTAATTTCCTGCTGTGGAGTCAATTTAATTTTCCGGAAAGCTACTCCGTACCACTGCTAAACACATTGAAGGAGGCCAACATTTCAAAAGCTCAATTCATTGCAATCACATCGAGGATAAAATCACCTCAAGCGTAGCATGAAGACGTTCAATTGGCATTGAAAGCAGAACTTTCATAAGAACAGAGTGACGAAGACAAAGAATGTCACGATAAATATAGGTTATTGGCTAAGTGTGAGGTCAAGATGGCGGGATATTGCAAAGTTCTTTCATTGCGTGTTTGTGGACCGAGACGAAGTCGAGGTCCACAAACACGCAAAAAAAGAACGAGGCCAATATCCCACCATCTTAACCGAACAAGCTTGGTCAATAAAGGACTTATTATATGACTCAAAGGACGCTATTAAAAGACAGTAAAACGAGGGACGAACGGGCTATCCCGAGCGGTCAAAATGGCTTCATGTTGACCTTGCGGGTAGCCAATCACAACAAGAGAATTGATTCATCTTGACCGCTGAAACAGCCAGTCATACAATAAACTTTTTTCATGTCCTGAGGAGGGATGCATAAAATCCTTTCACAGATTTTCATCCCTTCAACATCATCTTGACATCGGAAGGCACAGCTATGCTCTAGAGCCGGGGGAATGGAACGCTTTTCGATAAGGCAATGATGTCATATGCAACAAAACTAGAACAGGGTATTAGGGAGTTTAAGAAACTAGGACGCGACGGCAACGAAAACGCAACAGTCATTTCAAACTATATCCTCTCGTTATTGTAGCACTTTCGCGATTATTCCAATGTGTTCAACTTGTAAAATGTCGCCGAACTATTCAGGAACTAAATTTCCATGAGCGGCGTTGAAGTAAAGAAAAAGAAAGAGAAATTTGCATCATGTGCTCACGTTCTCGCCAAAACCTCAAATTTGGTCATTTGACGTTGTTGTTGAGAACGTGAGCCATGATAGCAAATTTTTCTTTCTTTTTCTTTACTTTAACGCCGTTCATAGAAATTTAGTTCCTGAATAGTTCGCCGACATTTTACAACATGAACAAATTGGAATAATTGCGAAAGTGCTTTAATAAAGAGAAGGTAAATTTTGGAATGACGTTTTCTTTGCCGTCGCGTCCTCATTTCTTAAACTCCCTATTGCCATTGTTGAGAATCCTGTAGAAGTGATTCAGACACCGCAGGCACTGGATTCCTGCTCATCGTTGCCAATGAGCTGGGCGCTGAAATCTGCCAGTACTCAAAGAACCCGGCTGACCAAAAGCCAGAAACAGTACCTCGGGGAAGTATTCCAAATCGGCGAAAGGACTGGACACAAAGCTGATCCTTGTAATGTGTCTAAGTCAGTGAGAAAGGCCAGAGACGCAGATGGCTCCGGAGAATTTGATACTTCAAGCTATCTAACACCTCAGCAAGTTGCAAGTTTCTTTTCACGCCTTGCTGCAAAAAGATTTTACTGCAGCTGAAATTGATCATTTGACAAATTTCAGAAATTTAGTACAAAGCTGCAGGTGCAAATCTGAAGATCAGAATCTAAGAGTCACAGCTTATTGACTTCATCAAAAGGTCAGGAAAAAAACAACGAAATTCTGTTAACTAAACCTTTTTTTTAACTTTTCAGTCGTGTTTCAGTATATACTCTTTCGAGCCTTTTCAGTCCCTCGCCCACCCAGAAGAAATGGCCATGACATGCAATATTGCGTGATGAAATGATGGTTGCCGGCAATGCAATATGGACTGTAAGCGCCGGCATTTTTGCCATTATAGCAGTGATCAGATGTAATATTTTCGTGCACTATAAACCGAGAAATACTAAACAAATGACTAAGCCGCCGAAGCAGATGCAGTTGTGATGAAATGCGCCGAAAGTTGATCAAAGATTGGTATTCGACCATTTAATACGTTGAATAAAGGGGATTAGTCTCTAAAGAAACTGTGGTGCTGCGTCGGTGGGGGAGTGAAACACGAAAATTTGGTTTATCAACGGAGTTGATAATGTAAATTGACCACCGTACAGGGATTCGATTAGCTGACGTTTCGAGCGTTAGCCCTTCGTCGGAGCGAATCGAGGAATTGTGGGTTGTGTATGGTTTATATACAGAAAATGGAGCTACGCTATTGGTGGTAACATGGCAACGTGAAAAACATGAATAAATTAATTGAATGAAAAGCGCTCGTTGATACCGTGGGGATTAAGGGTGCCAATTTGAAAGATCAGTTTTTGCTCGAGATTTTTACGGCTTTCCGTGGTACCTTGATGTAGGGAAAGGCCGGAGATCGACATGTGTTGTTTACAATGGTTAGGGAGATTAAAATGCCGAGCGACAGGTTTGGATGCGTCTTTGTCATCTTTCTCAACATCACGAAGATGTTCTCGGAATCGGTCACCTAGTCGTCTTCCTGTTTCGCCGATGTATAACTTTTTGCATAATGTGCAGGTTATGCAATAGATAACATTTGCGGAGGTACACGTGAAACGATCAGTGATCTTAACAGATCGCTTAGGGCCCGATATTTTGTCAGTGTTTTGAATGAAAGGACAAGTTTTGCATCGCGAGCGCGCGCATTTAAAAGTGCCAGGTTGTTCAGTTGTTTTGAATGCGCTTTTAACTAGAAAGTTACCTACATTTTTGTCGCGTTTGAAAGAAATCAGCGGTGGTTCCGAAAAGATTCTAGCAGTTTCTGGATCATTTTGCAGTATCTTAAAGTTATTAAGAATGATGGCCTTAACTGGGTTATTATGCGGGTGAAATGTGAGGGTGAATGGATTCTGTCATTCTTTTCCTTTTGTGACGTCTGTAGTGCTGACTGTTGATCAATCTGCTGAGCGCGGTGATGGCCCGATTGAACGACTCGTTTGCGAAACGACCGACATTCAGTCTTTCATTAGAAGTTAAAAAGTTTCATTTCATAGGTGGATGAGGGCTCTTCGATATCTCAGAGCAATATTTCTAGTTTTTTGCCTGCATGGAAGTGAACATTGTTTACCTTTTTTCAACGATGTTAACAACGATAACTATCAGTCTTGCAAAATGCTTCAGTTGATCTTCGTTGACTGACAACTCCTTCGTCTGGCATGTTTATTTGGCGGCAGACATTGTTTTCCAGAAGCCTGGATGCTACCTGTGGTATTGATTTGCACTAACCTAATCGATAAGAAGTTTCATTTTTGTGGCGTGCCGAGCTGACAAGTCCTATTTGTGTGAACCAAGTCAAATATTTGAAACAAGTTTTGTATGTGTGCCTCAAATTGTATAACTATTCAAAAGAAGTTTTATATATTTACAAGATGCTGTGTTTATTTGGAAACAAGTTGGATAATTCTACATCGAGTTATATCTATATGAAACAAGTATTACATATTAAGAAGAAGTCTTATATATATCAAGGAAGTATTTTTGTCCGTTTTGGCGCGTCATACCTCATTTCCTAATATCAGGCCTTCTTGTACTTCTTATGCTTGAACATGTAAAAATGAGCCCCTTTGATCAGGAGATTGGGTGACCACTCCCAGCACTTTCAAGCTTAAATATTTTGATTTCATTTTTTTTGGAGCCACAAAGAGATTCTAAAGCCCTTGTAAGCCACTTTCTAATTGAGTAAAAAATTCTGTACTAAGAGGGACTTGCAAAATATTAAGTCAGGAATTGGCACTGGAAGACACTAGGAGACATTCATTACAGTCTGCAGGCCCAAGATGTTTTAACTACCTTTTATAAAGTGTAATGCCTGGAGATTTTACAAACCCAAGGGGGCTCAAGAGCTCACCAATTTCAACAGGTAATGCAAGGCATCAAATTTTATGTTTTCTTTTAAACTGCTAAGTTATGTGAGAGACATAAAATTATGAGACACACAGACCTGTGATTTTCAAAAATCACTTGGCAGCCTTTCTTTATGACCACTCAGTGCAAATGCCATTGAAAATGATCAACAAAAATTATCAAGAGCCTACCTGTTGGGTGGTTGTGTGTCATTCGTCCACTCTCAATACTGACAGCAATCAGATCATCAAGCTTCTCTGCGGAATTATACAACATGCCAATGCACATCGACCTCATAGCTGCACCGCACCCAACCCCACGGGGATTGAATGGTACCACACATCCTTCTGGATGGCCAGGCTGCAGCTTTGAACAACTTGACATTGTAGTGTTGCCTGGTGCTCGTCCAATCATGTCTGATCTCTATTCAAAAACCAATTTTTAACAAAAAAGAATATAATTATCCTTCACGAACATTCTACAATTTTAGCATATAATTATTAATTTTAAAATAGTCCGGATGTACCTTAATTCTGAAATACAAATGTAAGCCTCCTGTAATCAACATCTGCCAGCAATAAATTTTCCTTTTTTGTTAAATTCCATTCTTTCATCTTGGGGTCTTTACTCTACACTCTACTGACAGCAATTTGGCAGTAGTCATGGAAGGAAAGACTACAAGAGCCTACAGGTTGCTAGCCCACCAGTGTAGTTCAAGTTGATCGCAATCCAGTTTTGAGCTAACATTTCTCTTGAAGAGGCTTTTAGTTAGTGTGACAGATGTGTGACTCCTACGTTTTAGACCCTTTTCTGTGAGACTGAACTGTAATGACCCCACAAGCTTGTAGCATAAATATCACCGTGTTTAAATAAAGGCTATCTGTCTGTCTGTCTGTCTATCTACCTGTGTAAAGGGGGATAAGATTACAAAGTGTATTGTTTCACAGCCATGTGAAATGTGCAATACATGTAAATAAATAAATATACATTTATATAGCACCATCTTCCATTAATTGTCCATGGCGCTTTACAATACTCTTAAAACCCTAAAGATTAGAATCCTAAGAATTAAATGCGCTATATAATACAATAATTAAGGTTACAAATGAAAAGTAAAAACTACAAATAAAAACTGCAAATCAAATGCAAGCTTAAAAAGGTAAGTCTTAAGATTAGCCTTAAAAACTGCCTCTGACACTTGTATATGTGTACTTGTAAATCATTCCAAAGTGTATTTCCTAGAAAGATCTTTGTTTGTCACAGGGTAAATTCCACTAAAAAATTGAGACCTAACCAAAGACTACAAATGGTAAGGAATGAATGAACTGGCTTTTAAACTGACAAACAGCAGCTACGCTTACCATACTTTCTTTGTACATGGAGGCAATTTTGCTGAAGAGCTTCTCACGTGTCTCCCAGGATGAAACCAGAGCCTCTGCAGTAGCCAGGTGTAAAACAGTGTCGTCACTTACAATCCACCCTTTAATGTCAATCTTCTGAAGACCACCAAGCTCACGTAATTCACTGTGGATAGCTGGTCCAGATTGACAAAATTCCCAGCTGCCATTCCTGTATCCCAAGGTATCCCCCACAGCACTTAAAAGCATACAGGCTTTAAAACGATCCTTGGACAGGGGCATTTTCAAATGGCAAAATGGCTGATGTAGTGTATACGTGAGACTTGCAGGATGGCTTTGGTGCACCAAACAATACTAGAAAATAAAAGTTTTAAATAAAGGTCACTAAAACGGTTCTTATTTCTATAGCAATGCATAATTATTATTATTAACAAAAGCAAAAAACAACAACAACTTTATTAATTTAGAACTTAAATATTACAAAATGCTTGAGCCCCAGGAGTTTTAAAGTAGCTATTCGCGGTGGGATCAAGAGAAAAAAAATAAAAATAAAAAAGTTTTCATCCTAGACATCTATAGACAAGTTACTCTAGTGTATAGCATAGTCACATCAAATATAAATGCAATATTGTAAAAGATGACAAGTGGAATAATTTGGGATACTTCAGTCAAGAATATAGTCAGCGTCAGTTTCAAGGATTTTAATTATTATTGAAACTTATTGATTCTGGAAAACTGTATTGTTACCCTCAATTCTCTGCATGGTTTCCAATAACCCAAGTGCAAATGTCTGACTTTGCCAGACAATGCAACTTACAATACCTTCTTAAGTTTTCAATGAGGGCCTCTAATTACCTGGTATGCCTGTGGGGCATACCACGTCTTAAATTTGGCGGTGTTTCGCTCAAATCGACACATTTTTAAAACTTTTTGAAGTGTTTGAAATGTTTTGCATTGTCGGTAGCCACTGGCAACCAAAGTTTATGTCACACTTTGAAGCCTTTTATTTTACGGTTTCATGGGCTCTGACATGACGTCACGTAGTCTGCATGGCAGCCGCTTAAAAGGGAAAGGGAAAGCGAAAGGGGAATGGGTTCCCCCTCCTCTTCCCCTTTCTAGCGCCTGCCACGCAGGCCAGACATCACGTTAAAGGGTGAAGTATTCTGACATAAGTAAAATAACTTCACTGCTGGCAAACAAAGGTAAGATCCTACTCACATTATTGCTCAATGCTTGTTCTTGTGGTTTACCGGTATTTATTTGCTTTTGTTTTTCATGTTCAGTGAACTGTGAATAGTTGAATAAGGTGTTTTTAGGAAGTGTGCTGCAACTAGTTCAGCATTCCAACCTGTGTGCTTACAGAGTTCTGAATGCTTTCTCAATCAAACTTGTGTGTTTACTCAGCCAGCTAGCCAAAAAGTCAAACCAATGTCTTCACTTGGCCAGCTTGCCAAGTGCTTTGTCTGATAAGCAAGCCCCCTTTCAAGCAATTTGACACACGACACTACTCACTATAAAAATAGTGTTGGTGATTAGGTTAGTTATTGCTTAACCTGTCCAGGAAAGTTTTCATGTGCAGTAGACTGTTTTATTGAACTTAACTTTGCTAATTTTAAAGATTCTCCAAAACATGCCAACCGAAATTAGTTTTTTGAAATGTTGTTTCAGGCATGTTTACATTAGAAAATCATGATGAACCAACTGATCCTTCGTGAATCATTGTTGAAATGATCGAAATGTTTTGCATTGTCTGTAGTGTGATAAGGTTCATTCTAATCAACGTTCATATTGAATGCTTGTTCTTGTGGTCTATTTATGTGCTTTTGTTTTTCTTGTCGAACTGTGAATAGTGTGTTGATCGAAGCAATGTGTTCACCAATCGGCCTGTGTAGTGCAGCCAAAGCGTGCTGCAAAGAGCAAAGAGCATGGAAATGCGAATGTAACCAATCAGTGTAGTATTACAAACAGGGTTCGATAAGTTGATGAAAGGTAGGGAACCCTACGACACACTGGCCAACTGTCACTGGAGTTACTTTTAAGCCCTGTTAGCCGGGATTATCACTTGCATGGGTAACCGTCTACAATGCCTTGTCTCGGGTTAGCTGTTTCAAACAAGGTATAACAGATGCTCTTTAGCAAATTTGTTAGTGGACGTAGTATTCAATTTCCACACCATTTATTTTGAATGTGTCACCATCAGCATACCACATGAACGCTCTCAAGCACCTTGTTTGTTGCTTAAACCCAAGTTCATTGGACCTTCCCATGCATGATGAGCAGATTACATATTCACTGACATAAAGAATCTCCCTAACAACCAAGACATTTATTATTATACCATGCCATAGAAAAATATACAGCCAATCAGAATGCAGGAAAGCCATGGTATATTTGTCAGTATTCTTCCAAACCTTCCTATCATGCACCACATTGACTGAGTAGGGCTATGAACTTTTTTGACATGGTAAAAAATTAAAAATTATTTCCAACAATGCTCGGTATGACGCGAGGATATAGAGGCTGACAACGTTTGGGCCAAAACAAACAAAATTTATTGGTAGAACAAATAGAACCTCCTGGGCGGGAGGGGGTACAAGATTCGGCAGACGTGCACTAGCGGCTAGCACAAGGTAACGAAATCTGAAACTATGGAACATGATATGCGCCAATCGCAAAGAAAATAATTAACTTGTTTTACCTAATAACAAAACACCCAAATTATTTCCAACAATGACGCGAGGATAAAGAGGCTGACAACATTTGGGCCAAAACAAACAAAATTTATTGGTAGAACAAATAGAACCCAAGAGGAGGGAAAAAAGGATTGGATGTGGAGGCCCAAACGTTGGAAAATTGAAAACTAAAAGGAAAGAAAAAAAAGGAGAATAAGTAATAAAATGTCAAAGAAAAAAAAAAAAAAAAAAAGAATATCCGAAAATTGGCTCTAGTAATTGGTGAATTGCCTCAAGGCTGAGGGACTATGAACCATAATTGAATCACGTAACCGTAAGGCCGGCAGCCATTAAGTCGGCAACCAGAGTTCGTTTAGAGAGAGGAAGTGTCAAATAACGCTGGTAAGCATCTGGACGCCAGTCGCCATGCCGCTGAATGAGACGTTCCGGGAATCCCACCTGAAATGCGAAGGTGGCGCCTCCTCGCCGGAAGCTGTGGGGCGAAAAGTCAGAGGGGCGAAGACCGATCTTGGAGATGAGAGACTTGATCGAGTTGGTAAAAACCACATGGGTCATGGGACGCAAGGAACCATTGAACGAGATGAAGAAGAAAGGAGCGGATGCTGGAGCGGTAACCAAAGTAAAGTACTGCAAAATGGCGGAGATAGGGCACAGAGCTGAGCCGGGGATGCTCAGAAGCGGGACGAAAAGAAGGCGGTCTTTGTGCTGGAGGGTGTTTGACCACTTGATGCGGAGGACAGCACCATGAGGGGTAAATTTGAGGTCGTCGCGACAGAGATGGCGGGTGGGATCAAAACTGGCTGGGAATGACGTGGTGAGATTGGACTTCCGGAGAAATGAGAAAAAGGCTACCGTGAAGAGGCACCAGATTGCGGTGTCCGCCGGGGTGGTAAGGTCTAGTTGCGACTTAAATTTAAGGAGAAGCGCGGGAGTGATGTGAGACTTCTGCTGTGCTGCTAAGCCAAGGAGATGCTTGAGCCCCTTCTTAGTTAGGGTGACCTCGAAGGAACCCAAGGCAGTGCAAGGGGTCCCTTGAAACAAGTGGAACAAGATTCGGCAGACGTGCACTAGCGGCTAGCACGAGGTAACGAAATCTGAAACTATGGAACATGATATGTGCCGATCGCAAAGAAAATAATTAACTCATTTTACCTAATAACAAAACACCCAAGTTAAGCTTGTGATATACCATGGAATATCTCACTAATTGTCACATGTATTTCTTTACACATACAAACTCACATGAAGAAATACATAGTGACTCATGCAATTTCCATGGTATACCACTTGAATTAAGCATGTAACTAGTATGTATATTAGTTGATGAACAACATGTACATTCATTCAGGGTTGTCTTATTTCACATGCGATTGGCTTAAAAATCCCAACAGCACAAAAAGTCATGCATGGCGTTTTAACAGTCAAAAAACATCACCAAGGACTTAAAATCACTTGTAACCTCAAGAATCTCATCCTTTGACTATTCACAAGGACTCCTGCTCCACTTCCAGGAACATACTATACATCTGCTTTACCTGTTATCTTTATACTGGCATCAAAACCTCAGATTTACCAGGTAAGATCAGAGTGGCTTCTGCATGTACTGGAGCATATGTAGACACTGGTCAGCACATTGTGTTAAGCCCGCTGCACACGTGAGTAAACAGCTGAGCAAAATGCCTCGTGAGGCAGTTCACTCAGCCATTTCCTCAAGTGTGCAATTTGGTGAGAAATTCGCCTCACAAGGCCATGAGGAAAATATCAAACATGTTTGATATTTTTTGCCTCACGAGGCAAATTCCTCATCGTTTGCAGCAGTTTTGAGAATCTGGCCAAGCTTGATTAATCGATCATCCAATAAAATTACATAGCCTACTCACATGACTTCAGAGCTTGGAGTTCAAGATGGTGGCAGAGATGGAAAAGGTGGCTCTTCTTAAGTTGTTCCTTTACTTCGACAAATCCTTCATAGGAGGACAGCAGGCTGCACAAAGACATGGGCGAGAAAATAGATAACAACAAGGAGCATATCCTAATCTTCTACGGGAATTGCATGTCGAAGACCCTGAAGATTTCCGTCAATTTCATCTACTGGATAGACAATGCTTTGCAAAAGTTCTGGCTATGGTTGTGCCTTTAATAACCAAGCGGGAAACATGCATGCAAAGAAGTCTCCCCCGGGCGAGAAACTTTCAATAACCTTAAGGTTTCTCGCTACAGGTAGATAATGAATACATATGTAAAATTCTGTTATTCTCTAGCCCATGTCTTTGTGCAGCCAGCCGTCCTCCTACGACGGATTTGTCGAAGTAAAAGAACAACTAGAAGAGCCACCTTTTCCATCTCTGCCGCCATCTTGAACTCCAAGCTCTGAAGTCACGTGAGTAGGCTATGCAATTTTATTGGATGATCGATTAATTGGGCTCAGCCAGATTCTCAAAATTGCCACAAATGGTGAGGAATTTGCCTCGCGAAGGCAAAAAATATCAAACATGTTTGATATTTTCCTCACGGCCTCACGAGGCGAATTTCTCACCAAAATTTCACCACACACTTGAGGAAATGGCTGAGCAAACTGCCTCATGAGGCATTTTGCTCAGCTGTTTCCTCACGTGTGTGGCGGGCTTTCCTATTGTTTTTGGTGTTTTGTGATAGGCGTTTCTTTGGAGCTCGGCCGGTACATGAAGAAGCATGTGGTACCTAAGATCAGGTTTTGCAAGTTTTCAACAGACTTAATTGTTTTTGAAAATGGGCGACAAACATAGCATACAACCCATAATCTAGTTAAACAAGGAAAGAAGGACTGAGAATGTTCTCAAATTTTCTCAACTGAATGCACTGAAAGATGGGTAAACAAGAGAATCGAGATTGGACAACAACCCGTAGAATCACCAGGCTGATTAAGAAATTCGTGTTTTTAACAACCCACCATTGCCCCCAGAAAGAAAAAGTGTTGAGATTTGCCGCGAAATCTCCATCTCCTGGAATAATTATACACATAAAAGTTGCCTGTATTGGCAAAGCATCAGGTCCTTTCAAGTTTAAAATGAAAGTATATGAAATAGTGACGTAAAGACCTCTTAAACAACTTGTAAACTACTACGAGAAAAAAATTAGGAACAATAAGCATCTCACTGATAACAATTTTACTCACTTTCTGCAAAGTCGTGCTATCACTGCATCAGTGAATTTTCAAGTGCTTTTTTTATACTGGCATCAAAACCTCAGAACTACCAGGTAAGATCAGGGTGCTTCTGCATGTACCGGAGCATATGTAGGCACTGGTCAGCACATTGCGTTAAGCCTGCTGCACACGTGAGGAAACAGCTGAGCAAAATGCCTCGCGAGGCAGTTTGCTCAGTCATTTCCTCAAGTGTGCGGCGAAATTTTGGTGAGAAATTTGCCTTGCGAGGCCGTGAGGAAAATATCAAACATGTTTGATATTTTTTGCCTCGCGAGGCAAATTCCTCATCATTTGCAGCAATTTTGAGAATCTGGCGGAGCCCGATTAATTGATCATCCAATAAAATTACAAACAATGTAGCCTACTCATGTGACTTGAGAGCTTGGAGTTCAAGATGGCAGCAGAGATGGAAAAGGTGGCTCTTCTAGTTGTTCTTTTACTTCGACAAATCTGTTGTAGGAGGACAGCAGGCTGCACAAAGACATGGGCGAGAAAATGGATAGCAACAAGGAGCATATCCTAATCTTCTACGGGAATTGCATGTCGAAGACCCTGAAGCTTTCCGTCAATTTCATCTACTGGATAGACAATGCTTGGCAAAGTTCTGGCTATGGTTGTGCCTTTAATAACCAAGCGGGACACATGCATGCGAAGAGGTCTCCCCCCGGGCGAGAAACTTTCAATAACCTTAAGGTTTCTCGCTACAGGTAGATAATGAATACATATGTAAAATTCTGTTATTTTCTCGCCCATGTCTTTGTGCAGCCAGCCGTCCTCCTATGACGGATTTGTCAAAGTAAAAGAACAACTAGAAGAGCCACCTTTTCCATCTCTGCCGCCATCTTGAACTCCAAGCTCTGAAGTCACGTTAGTAGGCTATGTAATTTTATTGGATGATCGATTAATTGCGCTCAGCCAGATTCTCAAAATTGCCACAAATGGTGAGGAATTTGCTCGTGAAGGCAAAAAATATCAAACATGTTTGATATTTTCCTCATGGCCTCGCGAGGCGAATTTCTCACCAAAATTTCGCCGCACACTTGAGGAAATGGCTGAGCAAACTGCTGTTTCCTCACGTGTGCAGCGGGCTTTACTATTGTTTTTGGCGTTTTGTGACAGGCGTTTCTTTGGAGCTCGGCCGGTACATACAGAGGCTGTTGTACCTAAGGTTTTCAACAGACTTAATTGTTTTTGAAAATGGGCGACAAACATAGCATACAACCCATAATCTAGTTAAACAAGGAAAGAAGGACTGAGAATGTTCTCAAATTTTCTCAACTGAATGCACTGAAAGATGTGTAAACAAGACAATCAAGATTGGACAACAATCCGTAGAATCACCAGGCTGATTAAGAAATTCGTGTTTTTAACAACCCGCCATTGCCCCCCAAAAGAAAAAATGTTGAGATTTGCCGCGAAATCTCCATCTCCTGGAATAATTATACACGTAAAAGTTGCCCGCCTGTTTGGCAAAGCATCAGGTCCTCTTATGTTTGAAATGAAAATATACGGAAAAGTGACGTAAAGACCTCTTCAACGACTCGTAAACTACTACGAGAAAATTAGGAACGATAAAGCATCTAACTGATAACAATTTTACTCACTTTCTGCAAAGTCGTGCTATCACTGCATCGGTGAATTTTCAAGTGTTTCTGCGAATTATTAGTGATGTCAGCTCCAGCTGCCGTGCAAAGAAACACATATGGTCGGATCCAGTTTTCCTCGGTTTGTCACGCAAATTTAGTGCAACTACTACCTGTATGGTATGGTCATAGTCACTATTGTATGGTGAGGAAGCTTAATGTCCAAGCACATCTTCCCCACTCAAGGATTTAAATTTCCTTCCTTCCTTTACCAGGTAACAATTTTAATATCAACTTATACCTTTTAAAAGTGTTGATTTCGATTTTTTGGAAACTGAACGGGTTATGAAAGCGACGGAGAGCAATGTTTAGTTAAATGTCAGCACTTCCGCATATTCCCTGAAACAGCGCATAGACCGATTACAAACAAGCAAATCCAGGCGTTAAACTGTGTATGATCAAGAAATATGTTTAGCTAGCTTACGCGTTCGTAGTTCGAACCATCATTTGTCAGTATGTATTTCAAACAACGATATCTGTACGGTCGCGGGCGAATTATTTTGTCCTTAACCGGGCAGGTGAACGAGGTTCATGGATTAAGTGGCTAGTCGACCTAGAAAAGTATTTTCTACCATATTTATTAACTATGTTTCTACCCAGCGAAGCTCACTAAAAATATTAAAACGGACAAAAAGTAATATTCCACTTAATTTTTTCTCTCTCTGGTCCTGTCTGATCTATGAATGAAGAAAACAAACATAAAAATTTGTTTCCGGTAATTTGCCTGAACCAAAGTTTGATTAAACAGATAAAGTACAACAATAAAAAGAAAAACTTCGCTGTTTTCTGAGAAATCTACTAAAATGAAATGAAAAAGTAACCATTGGTCGGATTTTCGAAATTCAAAGTACGGGGCAGTTTGATAGATCTCAACATCCTGAATTCATTTGTTCCAGGTAAAAGATCGCTTTCATTTACAATAAAGGCTAAACGAATAAGTAATTAAGAATACAAAATTACATTCTTTACTCTCCTGTGCGGATATATAATTTATGTTCAATCTAGATGTTTCTTTTAAATTTTTATTTTGTTTTCTGTCCCAGTCCCTCTCACTCTCCGCATTTAACCTTTGGAAATACGAATATGTGACGGAATAGACGAATATTTCGTCACGAGAAAGGTATTGTTCACCCTTCTGTAACAAACAAGTTACGTTTGCCAAAATAACCACTAAAAAGTGATAACTTGCCCCTGTGTAACCGTATATAAACCTAGTTATATGAGTATGCAAATATGAACCTCAAGTCCGCCTGACGAGGCGAATGAAATTACATGAAATTTGCATAAGGAAGCGAAGCCGTACAAAGCACCCTGAGGAAGACGATACGTCTGAGCCACGTCTGCTTACGGAAGGAGACTGCTAAACAGGGGCACCCAACGACAAGTTTCGGTAGATATCTGTTCGGTGGAGGGAAATTCGCCTTGTGCTTTCGGCGTCGATTAAAGAGTGCACTCGGATTTTCGTAACTAAAACGTGGCCTAAGAGTTTAGCAATTGGGAAATCATAGCCCCTGAGGGTTTCGAAAAAGTCGTAACTGCTGTTTTTGGCAGCCAAAAACGTCACCTAGCATTTTCAGAAAGGAAATAGTTCCCTAGAAAGTTCGTGGAAAGTTCATTTCAGCTTGCATTTTCTCAAAGGAAGATTTTTTTCCCTAACATTTTCGGGCAATTAAACTTTCAGCTAGGGAATCCGAACAGATGATCTTCTTCTAGCTAATGAAAATATCACTTTAAACAGACTTCAAACACCATAAGGTACTTCAAAATGCCTTTCTGCAGCTTTTGGCTGATTTGGCTCGTTGGGTGCCCCTGTGCTAAAGTACTGCTACTGATGTAAAATTACCATATCACCAGGTATTAGCTTGGTATTCAACGTTTTAACGTTTTTCAACTCCTTTCGTTCATATCTTTGACGGAATCGTTCATATGTTTGGTCGCAATGTGGGTCACAAAGCGATTTTTGTGGGGGAATATTTTTGGTGTTGCTATTTGTCGGTGAGAAGTACTGCATTGTATATTAGCAAGAACAGGCATTTCCTATTCTTACAAAGAGGCCTAGAAAAGTGTTGTGTTTTGATTTTCTTCGGCCAAAATGTGATCGTTGAAAGGTATAATAGGTGAGCCAGGGAACGGAACGTATTAAGTTCTTTGTTAGACTGCGTGGTCTCTTAGTGGGGCGAGCTCCTCGCAACTTCGCGCGCGCGCGCGTCCTTCGCCCGCCACACAATCCATCGCCGAAATAAGAGACTACTCGCGGTCTAGGTCTTTGTGTGAAAGAACAAATTCGCTTAGTCGATCACCCCTGGGTTCAAACCATATACGATTTTACACTATCAAATCAAATAAAATCAAATCAAATACAGTGAAGTAACCTCTGTAATTTTTTTAGTTTGATGCGAGGGAGTACTGAGTAATTCTGATTTGCTTCTTTAAGTTACAAAATCGAACACTTATGCATGTATCAACTCAAGTAAGCTTATGTGGAAATATTTTTAGTAAACGAGACAACTGCTACTCGCTGCGAGGGCACGAGGTAGCAGCCATCCGCAGATACAAAAGCAGATTTATAAAAGACTCATTAGCCTATCGAGGGTCGATATCATGGAACTTGGTGAACTACAATGATAAAACAGGGGCACCCAACGAGCCAAATCAACCAAAAGCTGTAAAAAGCCATTTTTAAGTGTCTTATGGTGTTTGAAGTCTGTTTAAGGCGATGTTTTCATAAGCTAGAAAAAGTTCATCTGTTCGGATTCCCTAGCTGAAATTTTAATTGCCCGAAAATGTTAGGGAACAAAATCTTCCTTTGAGAAATTGCAAGCTGAAACTACCTTTCCACGAACTTTCTAGAGAACTATTTTCTCTCCGAAAATGTTAGCTGACGTTTTTGACTGCCAAAAACAGCAATTACGACCTTTCCGAAAACCTCAGGCGTTATGATTTCTCAATTTCGAATCTTTTAGGCTACGTTTTAGTTACGAAAATCCGAGTGCACTCTTTAATCGATGCCGAAAGCGCAAGGCGAATTACCCTCCACCGAACAGATATCTACCGAAACTTGTCGTTGGGTGCCCCTGATAAAACAACTAATGTGAGTTTCAAGGAATTAAAGAAGCGGCTTACTGCCAGGGATTATTTTAAAAACTTTATTTTTGACGGCACAGCAGGCTCTACGTCGAGACACAGAGTCAGCGACTATGTGTACTTTTAAATTGATTACTGCTAGATTTTAGACTAATATTTCTGCTTTTAGCTTTTATTGATTTTATAGGTATATATTTCGTATTTAAATTAATTACTGTTGATATTTTAGTTTTTATCGAACTTTTTACCTGTATATATTTCATTGTGACGTAGTAAGCATACACGACCCCACAAGCTTGTAAGCTTTAAATCTTATCGTATTTAAATAAAGGTTTTATATTTTATGTTTATGTTTATATCAGTCTTGTCATTGGACATGCCTCATTGGTTGCGACTCCAGTATGCAAAAGTTGTCAGGGGCAGACAGAATTTTGTAACTCGATCTTACTGGTAACACTATTAATAATAAGTACCCACATATCCATAAAACAAGCAATGAAAATGTAAAGCTTGTGGGATGTGGCTGGAGTGACAAAGATACTTCACAAATTAATGTGATCAAGTAAGCCTTAGTGCCTTTAGAGTGGCTTCAGCTTACTTGATCACATTAATTTGTGAAGTATCTTTGTCACTCCAGCCACATCCCATGGATATGTGGGTACTTGAGCCTGGGCATTAGCTATGCCATGCTGACGAGGCCTAACAAGGCCGAAACAGCTGTCCATGGCTGCTAATGTTTGGGCTCAATCTTTGCTTTGGTAGATTTAAGGGGTAATGCCCGCTACCTTGTGGCCTTAGTGCTTTTTGAGTGGCTTCAGCTTACTTGATCACATTAATTTGTGAAGGATCTTTGTCACTCCAGCCACCTCCCACAAGCTTTACGTTTTCATTGCTTGTTTCATCCGCAAAGCTCACTTCCGGCGTTTCTGCGCAAGTGCAAACTAAATATAGCAGTACCTCACGGAAGGCCCTGGGGACGAGGTTCCACAAAAGAAACATTACGAACACTAAAATGACGATTCACCTCCTGCATTCGTAGTATGAACAACTAATATGTTGACAGAAGTGTCAATACGATTGTTTGCTATACTACGAGCAGTCTCTCTTTTTTCTTAGTCCGTCGAACAAAACGCGAGCGACACGCAAATGACCACGCGCTTGACCTAAGGTGCGAGACGAGAAAGGCTAACGAAAAATAACGCAACAACAAACTGGAGGCCATATTGGCCTTCACCCGGCCTTCCAAGAGACAATCGGAGATTGCAATTTGCTTCTTCACTGATTTACCTACACGTTTGTAACATCATGACGAAGTTGGCATAACGAGATCTGAATACCTTTCCATATCATAGTTTCAGTAAGGCATCATGTTATCATTTACAGATAGTTACGCTGCCTTCTCTAATATGTACATCGCATTTTCCAATTACATTCAACATTGCTTGTGTTATGGATGTCTAGAAAACGACGACCCCAAAAACGACGGCATAGAAAACCGACTACCCAGTAAATGATCCCAGGACTTTGTGTTTCCTCATAGGTTGGCAATCTTGCATTAAATAACGAAGGGTTTTTCTTGCATAAATGTTACTGGAATCTCGGTGAAATGTGAGGAGAAAAATATTCAGCAGAGTGAAACTGTTTGCAAATACGTCATTCTTGATGTTATGAGTCGTGTTATTTTTCGTTAGCGCTTGCTCAAAAACGCCGGCAGTGAGCTTTGTGGATGAAACACGACGACGAAGAAGAAGGGATGTCGGACCTTCCACATGAAGTTCGAGTAAAAATGCCGCCATGTTGGATTATTTTGAAGAGGCCACGGATCATATCAATATCAATATCAATGTCGGGCCCTAATCGATCTGTTAAGATTACAGTTCGTTTCACATGTACCTCAGCAAATGTTATCTATTACATAACCTGCACATTATGCAAAGAGTTATGCATTGGCGAAACAGGAAGACGACTAGGCGACAGATTCCGAGAACACGTACATGATGTTAAGAAAGATGACAAAGACAAATCTAAACAGTCGCCCGGCATTTTAATCTCCCTAGCTATTCCAAACAACACATGTCGATCAGCAGCCTCTCCCTACGTCAAGGTACCACGGAAAGCCGTAAAAATCTTGAACAAAAATTCATCTTTTAAATCGGCACCCTTGAGCCCGACGGTATCAACGAACGTTTTTCATTCAATTAATTTATTCTTGTTTTCACGTTACCACGTAACCACCAAAAGCGTAGCTCCATCTTCTATATATAAACCACACACAACCCGCAATTCCTCGATTCGCTCTGACAAAGGGATAACGCTCGAAACGTCAGCTGTTTGAATCTCTTTACATTATCAACTCCGTTGACAGACCAGATTTTCGTATCCACTTTTGATGTTTGTTTATTACTTATTTATGTATTTATCTGTCTCATATTAAACATCCATCCACCTAAATTAAGGATAGATTCAACCATAGAAAATAAGAATTAAGCGACAACAGAGTAGATACAGTAAAGGACACAGTTATTTCTGACCTTCTCTGTGCATGTTCTACCTAGTCATTTCAATTAGATCTGGGCTGTTAGGGTTCTCGTTACGTTCTTTCAAAATTATTAAACATATCAAACCTAATTTTCTTCACAGACAATGCAGTCACCTGTTTAACTTAGCATGTCTGACCAAGAATACTCATTGGAAGAGCTCAACTACTTCCGCGTCTGCTACATTGCTACCAATATCATCCGGGACGGTCTGCAATGCGTGTTCAAAAAGGAATGGGACAGAATACATGGAATGAGGCTGGGTCCGTGGCAAGACACTGCAAAAAATGGGCAAGACTTCTTTAACATGGAATCATGGAGAAGCCGGCGAAGAAACAACCGACTCTTAAGAATAATTCAAAAAGGAAACACGAGTGAATGGGACTCGACATGCTTTTCCTTTGCAATTCTCTATTCTGATTCACTTGGGGGTTTGGTGAGTCCTACAGTTGCTACCAACGTTGATGATCTGCGAACGTTCCGCAATAAGGTTTTTGCTCATCGGTCGAGAGCAAACATTGTGGACTCTGACTTCCAGGCCGATGTGAATCTGGTCTCGAATGCGTTTATGGCTCTGCACCTTGACACTAAAGAACTACACAAAATAATCAGCCAGTCGAGCTTTCCAACAACGGAACTTCAGCAGCTTCAAGACAAAATTGGTCTTTTGGAGGAGGAGCTACAAGCTGAGCCCAGATCCTTTCTGTGCCTTCCACCAAAGCCATCCCATACGGTAACTGAACGAAAATCAGAAGTTGAAGAGATTTTGCATATGTTTAAGGACCTCCAGGAAAACGATGTTGATGGTTCCATTACAACAGTTTACGCCCATGGTAACCCAGGCTGCGGAAAAAGTCAGATTGCTCGTTCTGTTGGGAAGAGGTTCTATGATCAGGCATTAACTGATGGTGTCCATGACAGTTGCACATTTGTAATGACCCTGAACGCTGAAAGTGAGCAGACGATAATAGATTCTTACTTTAAATTTGCCCGTACACTTGGGGTCACAGAATACTCACTGAATAATATCGCTGGGTCAGATTCAAAGTTGAAGCCTGATGAAAGGATATCACGTCTAAAAATCCTCGTTTCAGCCAAGGTAAAAGATTATGCCACATGGCTCGTAATATTTGACAATGCCAACGACTTGAACAGCCTCAAGGGTTGCTGGCCGGATGAAGACTGGGGTGGATCTGGAAATGTTCTTGTCACTACCCAGGACAGTACCAATCTACCGTTTTTTGATTTTTCTTGCCGAGACATTTCCTTAAGTGACGGTATGCAAATAGAAGATGCGTTGGCTCTCCTCAGGAACATTTGCCAATTTTCGTGTGCTTTTGAAGACGATGAATTAGAACAGTCCGTCGTTGAGGCATTGGATTTGCAGCCATTGGCCATCGCGTGTGCCGCAATCTACGTTCAGTTTGTCCATGTCTCTAAAGTGGGAGGTCGCGCAGGAGCTGGAACCTCCACCTGGAAAGACTATCTCAGCAAGCTTGATATGGGTAAGCGACAAGTCACAGAGCAGATATACGAAAGAACAAGCAAGAGCTACCCACTGTCAATGACCTCAGCCGTCACAATTGCAGTGGAAAAGCTGCTGCAGAATGAACACTTTAGGCACGTGGTTTATTTCATGGGTTTGGGTGCACCAGCACCGATTGATCTCGACATCATTACCAGTTTAGTGACAAAAAGTGAACCAAATCTAGATGTGGACATGGTCGCTGCTGAAATTGCCAAATGCTCTTTGGTAATTTGCCATGGCCAAGACGATAATGGAAGAACGCTTATAAAGGTACACCAAGTCGTTCATGATGTCTTCAAAACACATCTTCTGGACAAATGCAGTAAGGGAGAGATTGCCAAAATCAACAAGATGTACATAGAGACATTAGTTCCTCTGGCACAGCACAATCTTCTTGAATTTGATTTGGAGTTTCACATGTTTTCCAAAATGATAGCTCCTCATTTGAACTTGCTCAATAATCATTTGGGGTCACCTTCTCTCTGGGCATCCCCGGAGGCAGAAAGTGACAAAGTTAAAAAAGCATTCATTGATTTTGGTGACATTTGCAACCAACACGGCCATCTGTTAGCAGCTGTAACGTACTTTGAACATGCCCTTGAGATTACCAAAGAGGGTGATAGTGATTCTGACAACAGGACCACAGTTATTTCTACCATCCTGAACAATTTAGGCACTGTCTATTGCAAGCAAGGACAGTTTCAGAAGGCTATAGATCATCACAACCGTGCTCTGTCTTTGATTGAGGGCCTTAATCCGGGACATCCAACTCCAGAGGCTGCCGATTCTCTGAACAAACTGGGAAATGTTCTCTACAGTCTTGGTCGTTTTCAAGAAGCCAAAGAAAACTACTGCCGTTCTTTAAAAATAAGAGAAGAGCTCTATGGCAGAGACCATGCCACTGTTGCTGCTTCGCTAAATAACCTTGGATGTGTACACAGCGCACTGGGTGAGCACGACATTGCCCTGGACTGTTATCAAAGATCGCTGGCCTTGGAGGAAAAGATTCACGGCAAATCACACCCCCACGTTGCCGATTGCCTTTGCAACCTTGGAATTGAGTACAGTGAACTGGGCGCAAAAGCAAAGGCGGTTGAGCACCATCAGCAGGCCCTTAAATTGAGAGAAGAACTTTACTCTCCAGACCATCTGTTGATTTCCGAGTCTTATAACAACCTCGGCCTAATGCACAGGAGCATGGGCCAACTTGAGCGAGCACTGCATTGTTACGAAGCTGCACTGCGTATTAGAAGAAAGGTATTACACGATGAGCATCCTGCCATTGCAGAATTGCTGAATAATCTGGGGCAGTTGTATATGGAGATGGGAGACCTGGAAAATTCCAAAGACCTCCTCTTTGAAGCACAATTCATCTGGGAAGAAAGTTTAGGAAGAGATCACTGTAAAGTTGGGGACACAATGCTCAACCTTGGCCTGGTTCACGAGCAAAGCTTCCAGCTTGAGCACGCAATCATGCATTTCAAATCTGCCCTGGAAATCTACTCAAAGTCTTATCCAGCAAGTCACCAGCTGTGTCAGTCGGCGAACGAGTGTCTTCAACGTGTTACACAGCAACAAGCGGACTTACAAATGCGTGATCCAGATAACACGCTTGCTATACCTGTCCATCTCCAAACTGGCTTTCTTCGATTGGCTGCCCGAAGATCTAGAATTTTGTGTGCACTTACCGGCTCAGCTTGGGACAGGCGCGTCTTTCGTTCTGCATTTCAACTTGATTTTGACGAAATCATTATACGCTGTCTTTATGTCTTAGTGGTGCTGTGCGTGAAATACTATGAAAGTGAAGCCAAAAAGGGATTTCTGAAAACCTTATGGTTGGCGTTGCCCTACTATCTTATCATTGATTTATTACTACCTACCATTGCTTTGATTTTTGGGGACCGAGGATGGCTTTTAAATTACGTCCAGAACATTCAATGGCGAATCCTCTGTTTATTTTTATGGTTTGTGGGCTATCTCCTGGAACCATATTTTTAGTTTGGTAATTAATTTAAATAGATAAGTCCTGATCATAAGGAGAATTCTGGAAAGTTTGTCCGACAAACAGCATTACAATATTCAAATTCTCAAAACCTTTCCACAGGCCATGGAGCGATTTTCAACTGAGAGTCGTAAAACGAAAATCAAAGCAATTACACTGGAATCTCGGTTTAATGAAGTGCCAATAAATTGGTTCGTTATACTGAGGGTTCGTTATATCGAGGTCCTTTTCCACACATTTCAAAACTGAGGTCAGGCTGAAGAATATCGTTCTATATATCGAAGACTACGTTATATAGAGGTTCGTTAAATCGAGGTTCCGCTGAACTCCGACCAATCACAACAGACATAAACTGGGCAATGAACCAATCAGAATGAGAGGCAATTACATGTAACCGGCGACAAACGCACGGAAATGCGTGCGAGAAAGCCGACGATTGGTTTTGGTTTTGTTTTTCATTAGTTGAGAAAGTGGCATGAGTGTTGCCAACCAATCACAAAGCGAAGTAAAGCAAACCCAATGCAAATTTGAATTATTTTCGTCACTCAACTGAAAACCGCTATATCAGACCAGGTCAGGACCAGTCAATCAATCATTTCTCACATATTATCACAGGGCAGTCAATCAATCATTTCTCACATATTATCACAGGGCAACCAAGGAAACTGTCCAAAACAAACAATGAACACGTAAAGCTTGTGGGATGTGGCTGGAGTGACAAGGATACTTCACAAATTAATGTGATCAAGTAAGCTGAAGCAAGTAAGTTTTCATTGCTTGTTTTATTGATATGTGGGTACTTGAGCCTGAGCATTAGCTATGCCATGCTGATGAGGCCTAACAAGGCCGAAACAGCTGTCCGTGGCTGCTAATGCTTGGGCTCAATCTTTGCTTTGGTAGATTTAAGGGGTAATGCCCGCTACCTTGTGGCCTTGGTGCCTTTTGAGTGGCTTCAGCTTACTTGATCACATTAATTTGTGAAGTATCCTTGTCCCAAAACAAAGGCACGCGTACTCTGTCATGCGCACACGGTTTCATTTGCTTAGAACTGTCTTCCCAACCTGATTTGAGGAAGTGGTAAGATCAAATTATCCGGTCACGCATTCTTCAACGCATGCAACTGATTTGATTAGAGTTTAGGAAAGGTTTGTCTACTGCGGTGATACGATGAACGAGTGCATCTTTGATCGAGTGAATTATTAAAAGTGATCCTCGAGGAACTACCGTGACAGCTAACTTGTCAGTATTTTGAAGCCACTTCAAGGGCTGAGAATGCTGGCCACTTGTCGAAGTACTAGAGGACTTATGGAAAAATCTGACACTTTCTCTGTTACTTAGCTTTTCTATGTCACATGATGAGAATCTGACGTCGTCTTTCCACACTATTCCCATTTTGTGAGCTCACCAGTGGCAAAGCAAGAGGCCACAGGAGCTCAAAGGTGACTGTCAGTCGACAGCGAATCCAGCTCTAGACACAATCAAAGTGGCTACTAATGAGCCACTGAACTTGGAAAATGAGTTATAAATAACTCACGGGTATATGATTTTGATTCCTTTGTTTAAGGATGCTCCAAAAGGGAAGAGTGACACTTGGGTCAAATATAAGTGTAACAGCCCTCATCAAAACGTTGTTACATGTAGCTGCACCCTTTATCTTGGATAAAATTATCAAAATCAAGTTTCTCCTCCTCTGTATATCTTTGGTTAGTCTTTTGTAGTATCTTGATGAAATGCGTTTTCATTTAGTCGTTTCGGTGATCGTAATTTTGGCTGTATAGTTTCATGGTCGTACTCGTTTGTTGCCTGGGACCCACATTTATTTGTGACATTGCCGACAGCTTAGAAAGAGGGCAAAGAGCAGCAGCCCATTTTTGCCTCAGAAACGACTGTAACTGGTCGTAAAGCGTTTCTTCCATTTTTAAACAAGCTAGAACTTGTTATCCTCGAAGGAAGAAGGAAAATATCTCATTTAATATTGATGTATAAGATTATTCATGGTTTGATTGATATCAATATCAATGATGTTTTTACCTTTTAGTAAAGAGACTCGTACTAGGAGCAGCCATGGGCTTAAAATTGTCGAACCTTATTGAAAGGAAGATGTGTTTTTAAAAATATTCCTTTTTTCCCTAGAACTGCTAGAGACTGATACCAGCTTCCTCCTGAAGTGACACTAATCACTTCTTTAGCAAAATTTAAGATTATTATAAGCAACTACGGTAATTTGTCAAGACGTGACGTGTAAATATGTACAATAAGATTGTTACATTGTTTAGTTACATAAATAAGCATCTTATTGCCAATTAATTTTTAATTCTTAAAATGACCATATTACCGATTAGTAGACATAACATGTAGTTTAATTAGTCAACTATGGATATTTTTTTGTAACTAGTTGTGTTGCCTAATCGGCTTTTACCGACTAAATAAAGATGATGATGGTGATGGTGAGAGGATTAGGTCTTCTGAAGATGCACAGAGTTCTCAAGACTAATTTTAATTGAAATCAAAGGCAAACGGTAAGGTGAATTTCTCCTTGAAGCTTAGGTTTTGAAAGATAATACACAATGGAGTGGTCGGTAGGGTTTTCTGGTGTCCATAATACCAACACCAAACATTTTAAAAGGACGACATGGCAAGCTTATTTTGAGTTTGTCAGAAACTGGATTCAACGTCATAAGATGGCAATCGGCACATTTTATGTGTCGAAACTTCAGAGGGACGTTTTTGCTTGTCATGTCTCATCTTTGTTCTGTCGAGTTAATTCGTTTTAGAAAATCTGTGTTACAATCAGGAGTGACTAAGAGTTAAAAACAAAGCCATATCAATAAAATTTCGTGAAGAGATACATGTATTTTTAATTTGATTTTTTTAGGGGGGAGGGGTTGTTTTTCTTTCGGTTTCTTTCAGTTTCTGCGCTCGGTGGCATGACTAGTTGAGTTTGTTGTTAACCCGTTGGCTACCACAGCGGCCGAAACTAGCAGTGCAGAACCACGTCCCTTGTACCGCTTGTGACGTCATCCGTTTTAACGCTCGTGGAAACTTTTACATGTGGCATGTGTAGGGGGAAGAGATCTTTCAAACCACTGCCGAATGAACACTATTCCGATTCCGAGCACGAGCGAGGCCAGAGAAAACGCCAAAAAAAATTGAATGAAAATCTTGTTCCACTACCCACTCGCACTTCCTTCCATCAAATCCTACGATCCTAAAAGTTTTCAACAAAGCTTTTCCCACGGAAAGGAAGTTTAGAAAATGTCCAGCAAGGGAAAAAGAAAACGAGGCAAGAAAAACGAAACAAAAGGGGAGGAGAGAAAACGAAAGGTAGAAGGAGAGAGGGTAGTGAAAAGTTTGTTTTCTGTGCATGCCTGAACTTGAAAAGCTAATATTAAACATCAGGAACAGAGGGCGCGAGGAGCTCCACCAGCAAACAGAGCATTTTGGCTAGATTCTGGCCAGAAAACGGCTCGCCGAACTTCTAAAGGTGTTTTTCGGCAAAATACTCGGTAGTTAAAGGGTTAAACAAACTTAATTGTGTAACCAAAATTAATAATTGACTGATGTATTTCCTTAGCAGTATTTACTTTTCTATTTCACAATTAGATTATGAGCTCGAGATTTCTATCGCGTGATAGCTGATGAGGGCGCAGCCCGAGTCAGCTATCACGCATAGAAATCGAGAGAGAATCTTATTGTTTTAGTATAAATCTACTAGCCGTTCAAAACTAAACAAGTAAATTATCTAAATACTCCTCGTAGACACTTCAAAAACGCGAAGAAGCGGGCACCATTTTGTTGACAACCGCTACACACTATCTATCACAGAATAGATAGCGAGTAGCGTAGCCAATCAGAGAACGGCATTCGTGATAGAACGCTAGTAGATTTATACTAAAACTTATTTATTAGGATGTGGTTTTTCTAAGCTAAAACATTCCTCAAAGGAAATGATTTCATGGTTCACCTTTCTATAAAATATGTCACACTTTTTTACTTCATGGGTGATAGCTGTCGAGCCTCGCGCTGCAAAGGTCGCAAGAGGCAGTCAGAAGGAAAACTTGTACCACCTGAATCGACCTTAGCGGTGCAACATGCATTTGTACATGTAAGTGTGAGGACCTCTAAACCTCTCTTCTATCCTCA
This sequence comes from Pachyseris speciosa, assembly GCA_016490735.1. Classification (NCBI taxonomy): domain Eukaryota; kingdom Metazoa; phylum Cnidaria; class Anthozoa; order Scleractinia; family Pachyseridae; genus Pachyseris; species Pachyseris speciosa. The sequence goes on along the minus strand of JAEMWC010000033.1, from coordinate 427,896 downwards.
ACCCTTCAGCACCAGTGACCAACAGAACTGATGGTGCAGCTGTGATAGTTTCACTTAGTAATAAGTTGTCGCAAGTCGGTCTATTTGTTGCTACTTAAGATTCAGTTCTATTCTGAGAAATGCTTTCAAATTGTCATCAGATATTTCCTCTATGGTAGCCCTGGCTGCTGTGTCATCATTATAAAACCTCATCAATTCCTCTGCATGTTGAATCATCACACAGTTCTAATATCCACTCATGCAGCACAGTTCCAGAGGGAGTGGTGGTGGGGGTACTTGTATATTCCTCTTTGCATTGTCATCAATGTCACTATTCTCTGAAAATTCAACTACCTTTTTTGGGCCTAAAGAATACCATACAAATGTGATGTTAACAGAGGTAAGGGGTAAATCCCTGACAAAAGAGCTAAAATTAACTACCGGTAGCTCACATGCAAAGGGGAAACACTTGCTCTATTCATGGAATATCCATTCAAACGATGTCCAGTGGCTAGTTGTTGGAATCACAATTAAGCTTATCTTGGCTTAGAGTGATTTCTGATTAAGGCTCATATTAATGGACCAATGAAGACTTTTAGAACAGGCTTTAGCCGTAATTAGTTTTGACTAGGATTTTAGTCGAGAAAATTGCCTTTCTTCTGCCATTGTTTGTTCCACCATCTTGTAAATATTCATGAAGAACGCCTCCTAGTTCCAGTATTACTCGGAAATTCGGCGCCATCTTGGATGCATTAAGTGGCAGAGGCTCCCGCCTTTTCCCTCTTCCCATAGTCCACCGCGCGCTTTGCTATTTTTTATTGTTGCCATTTTTATTGGGATACCCAGCGGGAGCCTCTGCGGAGGAAAGAGAGTTCTTGATTAAGAAGAGAAGACCGAAGCTCAATACCCAAAGTGACTCTATTCGCGCGAAACTCTTTGTGTGAACACTCTCGTGCTATTATTTCATTATTCGCATTCTTATCATTCACACACACACACACACACACACACACACACACACACCTATTTCTGTATATATATATATATATATATATATATATATATATATATATATAATATCACTTATGTTAATGCCTCCACATTCGACAATGATAACATGAGGTCGTCGAAGCGTCATGTAACGTTTTCATCGTTAATTTTCAACCCATATTTCTTTCAAAAATGTCATAATGTTTTCAGTACTAGGGTTTCTTATTCCCTCTTACCTTCCCAAATTGCGTCCAGATTGGAAACGCTGAAAATATGGCTGAAAGAAAACAAATCCTCAAAAACAAATCAAAAAAGCTACTTGCGTGGGTCAGCAGTCAATACCTTATGGAAGATACCAAGACAGGCAAAAGTGACTGTTTCTCCTGAAAACTGAAAAGTCAAACCACATAAAATAGAATATAGAATAGAAAACCTTTATTTCAACACGATAAATCTCAAAGCTAAAAGCTTGTAGGGTCGTGTATAAAATAAGAAAGAAAAAGATCTAATAAGAATGTAATAATAAGTAACAATTAAAACTACTGACCTTATAAGAACTTGATGCATATTTACAAGATTTACATATCAGAAAACGTTCAAATATAAATAAAGTTATCATCACAATGCCGTACTTTTGAGGCTGACACTACGTTGAATTTAAAATCTTTAAAGTAATGTTTTGCTTTTAATCGTTGTTTCAGTTCCTTCTGTTTTAGCTGTGAAACTCCCTGTTCGTAAAGACTAACAGTGTTCCATAAGATGGAATCCCTATACGCGAGCGAGTCCTTCATATATCTAGTCTTAAATCTGGTTACGAGTAAGCAATCTTTCCCCGTAAAGAATAACCGTTGCAACGTTTGGCAATGCAACTGCCGGTTGCACACGAGCTCGAAGTTTTCCTTGACAAGTGTCACTGACAATTTTCATTTGCTCATGTTTATGAACGACAAGTTTTCTTGACATGTTTTGCCTTCACAAGTTTTATTTGCTTGTGTGAACGAATGAAAAAGTTTTCTTTGACAAATATTTTTCGGTGCGGGCACAGGCAGCCCAGACATACTGTATGTGTAATTATAAGCTTGTTCTGCATATAGTCAAAATATTGATGTAAAAGTTCAAAAATAAATATTGTTTCAATTTAATATCACTATGTATTTGTTGTGTTGCTCAATAACTGGTCTATTTTGCGGTGCTTCTGGCCTGTTCGCCTGCTATCATAACCGCTTGGGAGCCATTATTCTTACACCTATATTCACAGTTCAAAAATTGTGTAAAAATTCGAAATACTCTAAAGAAAAGCTCACTTACCTGTAGCTGAAAGCTTCCTTGAGTGTCCTGGCAGGTTTAAATAGCGATTTTTCGCTTTTTGTTACCAGACGGATCTTCCACTAAAGAAGAATTGAAGGCAGGCTAGACCAAAACCGACAATCTCCACGCGAAGCTCCATAAATTCTCTAATAATCGTCGGATTCGTTCCAAATTGCGATCAGCTGAACGGCGGTTAATGTGGCTTCCTGTATATTGCTCCCTGGCTTTCAAAACCCATCGCAAGTGCACGAGCATCGCTCATTTTTCAGCATTTACCAGACCTTTTCCCTTCGTCAGGCACTGCATTATTGACGGTTTTACTACGCGATTTGAATATCCAAACTAAGCGACCGCAAAATGCACTAGCCGAGGGAGGGACGATACTATTGGCACTCGACCAATCTATTGGTCCCTCCCTCGGCTAGTGCATTTTAAACCTGCCAGGACAGTCAAGGAAGCTTTCAGCTACAGGTAAGTGAGCTTTTCTTTAGAGTATTTCGAATTTTGACACACTTTTTGAACCGTGAATATAGGTGTAAGAATAATGGCTCCCAAGCGGTTATGATAGCAGGCGAACAGGCCAGAAACATCGCAAAATAGACCAGTTATTAAGCAACACAACAAACACATAGTGATATTAAATTGAAGCAATATTTATTTTTGAACTTTTTCATCAATATTTTGACTATATGGAGAACATTAAGCTTACAATTACACATACAGTATGTCTGGGCTGCCTGTAGTGCGGGTAAACAAGAACTTGTCAAAAAAATTGTTTACCCGCACCGAAAAATATTTGTCAAAGAAAACTTGCTCATTCATTCACACCATGGCCAGCAAATCATACTTGTGAAGGTAAAACTTGTCTAAGAAAGCTTGTCGTTCACAAACGTGAGCAAATGAAAATTGTCAATGACACTTGTCAAGGAAGACTTGCTCGTCTGTAACCGACTTTATGTGCTTTATGAAAAATCTTAAAAATATCTAGCTCGTAATATAAAAAGAGAGTAGGCGCCACTGATCGTATCCAAGCGCGTCACACGACGCCATATCTTTAGGTAAATTAAAGATGATTCTAGAGGCTCTACAGTGTAGTCGTTCTATTTGTATAGGTAATTACATGATTTCGAGTGCAATTTGGAATAAATAAGCACAAGTAAATTTTTTCAAAGACTCACAAAATTGCATGAGCCCGTAGGGCGAGTGCAATTTGTGGTCTTTGAAAAAATTTCCAAGTGCTTATTTATTCCAAATTGCACGAGAAAAATCATGTGATTACTTATTAATAATATACATGAAAAAATTGCGAGATAGCTTCTTAACTTTGCAGAAGCAACGCAACGGAGCTATAAAGGTGAATCAAAACAACAGTTTTCTCAACGTTTTTAAAGCGTTTTTAGCTGTAAAAACTGGCTAAACAATTACAGGCTATAGCTATAAGGCTACTTTGTTTACTAAGTGTCTATCAAGCGCTGTAATCATTACCTTCAGGCTTTCTAGTTCGTTATCTTCGCCTTGTTTGTCCTGGTTTGTTTATTAATCTCGGCGTCACTCCAGTGTAGTGTTGAATTCAACGGACTCGTAATTCCAATTACGTCGGTAATTCCCTTCTCCTGACACCACTGTTTCCAAACAGACAGCTAAAATACAGTGCTTTTCGCAGCCGTTTCTCCTTTTTAGAGCTGTTTTGCAGCTTCTCTGCTGTTATAGCGGTCACGAAGAAAGAAAACCTGCTCAAAAAGCCAGCCATTGTTTTCGCTCGCAGAGTCGCTTGCAGCTCTTCAGACTTTGGGCCATTCAAAGGCTCCGTTTGATTGGCTCAATTTCAGTTCCTTTGTTTATTAACCAATCAGAATCGTCTGTTGTTCCCTCTTTTTGCACTGAATTACCTTTTTTCCGCATCGTGTTTCCTAAAAACTGCATTTCTCTTAGCCAATCAGAATCGAGAAATTTTTTCATGTATATTATTAGGAATGAAATAGATCTGTGTCCCAACATGCACCCCACAAGACTAAAGGGGGTGACACACTAGGCGATTTTATACGCCGATCGCCGGCGATCGGCGAAAATCGCCTAGTGTGGCCGGTGCAGCGATTGCGATTTTCGCTGACCGCCGCGATCGGCGTATAAAATCGCCTAGGGTGTCGTAGGCTTAAGCCGTAATTAACCAGAGGGCAAATGACTTTTAAGTAGAAGTCTCGCAAAACCTTTGATTTGTTGGTAGGAACCTAGATCATTTTAACAAGTCTAATTTGGTCACTAGGCTCTTTTTGATTCCCAATAAATGCGGTGCCCAGGTAAGCTTCTGGTCGATCGTCATCCCTAATAGACGTGTTTTCGTGACCCATCTAAGGTTAGAGCCTCCTATGAACGCCGGAGCAATTGGGCCCATCGGGTTTCCCGTGCTGAGCAGCATCGCTTCGCTCTTGCCCGGATGAGGTGTTAGCTGGTTGTTGAGGGACATACTTTTTTTCTAATTTCTCCCTGAAAATGACATATTTTTTTACACATCCAGCTAGTATACATGTTGTGGTTAAATTTTATCCTTGGTTTAAAATCAATTGTCTCTTGTTGTCTATTAATTGCACGTCTTTGTTTAAATTAATTGTCTAAGGTAACTGATGACTGCAGCGATTGATAGCCTATACCTGTTTAGCCGGGTTTTACGGCTTAAGAAAAACTTTAAAAACATTGAAAAACTAATGTTTTGACTGAACGTGTGATGAGTAAATTATTTGTGCAAGTGATTCACCTGCGTTGCTTATGCAAAATTATGATAAGCTATCTCGTAATTTTTTCCTGTATATTATGGGAAAGTAATTACATTGTTTTTCTCGTGCAATTTGGAATAAATAAGCACTTGTAATTGTTTTCAAAGACTCGCAAAATTCGGGCGAGTGCAATATATTTGTGGTCTTTGAAGAAATTTACTCGTACTTATTTATTCCAAATTCCACTGGCGAAATCATGTGATTAACTCCTGGCATATTCAATCGAACGTTCGGAAATCGAACTCAATCGAACCCAATCCGTGGATTGAGCCCGGCAATCCAACGAAATCGAACACCGAACTTTGAGTGAGTTCGAATTCATTAGTGTGTTGGATTGAGTTTGACAACCGAACTCAATCAAGCATGATCAATGGATTGCGTTCGATTGTGTTCGGTGAAAAAAGTCCCTAGAACAAAGGCCATATATTATATGGTCTGACCGCGCGCTTGGTATTCTCGTCCTCTTTTTACTGACTATTCAATAACAAAAATAAACTGGCCACGGCAGTAAAAAAGAGCAGACTTGAACGGGTCTTATGTTTTCAGGCCTCCAATAACGGGATTTAGACTGCCCGTTACGACGTGTTCTCAAGCCTCCGAAAACTTGTTATTGACTTTCAACACTAGTTTTACAACAATCAAGAGTTCGAAAATCAAATGTTTGCCCAGGAGATATAATACGGTCTACCTTTCACTTGACTGATAACCCATTTTCCCGGCGGTATCAATGAATGGAAATCAATAAAATCAATTATAAATCGATAAAAATCGATAACCATTAATTGATTGGTATTGATTTCAATAATATCGAAGCCTGAAAGCCCAGCTTCAAGAGAATTGTTTAATATTTTGTTTTGCTATGTTTTTAATTTCGTTTTGGTTCTGCTCCAGTCCCTCTCACTCTCCAATAATGGTAGCAAACATAGTGCCACGAATGATTCGTCACGCATGTCACGAGAAAGGTGTTGTTGACCTTTCTAACAAACAAGTTATGATTGCCAAAATAACTACTAAAGGAAAAATCGATCGCGTGTAACCGTGTATAAACCTACACACAGGAGTATGCAAATTTCAACTGAGCCGAATGATATATGGCACTAAATTTGCATAACGAAGTTAGACTAAGCGCGTGAAAACGATGCCTCTAAGCGGTTACGTCTGCTTACGGAAAGAGACAGCTAAAGTACTGCTATTGACGTAGATTTAGCCATATCACCAGGTAACAGCTTGGTATTCAACGTTTTAAAGTTTCTCAACTCTTTTTGTTCATTTATTTGACTGCAATATGGGTCACAAAGGGAATTTTTTGGGGGAAAATTCTCGATACTGTTCCACGGGATGCCAGTTGTCGACGTGAAGTTCTGCATTGTTTGCTAAACAATAACAGGAATTTTCAATACCTCAGTTACGGCTGAATCGGGACGAAGACCCTAAGCGTCTTAATTTCCAACAAATAGTAATACTGAAAGCCTACAAAGTGCGTTCTGCGTGATTTTGCTTAAATGAAATTTCGTAAAGGACAGCAAAAATAACTCGGCAAATGCGCAGTAGATAAATACAAAGCATTGCAGGCTCTCGAAATTAACTTAATCTTAAACAGGAATAGTTAAAGAAACATTTTCTAATGCAAAAAGCGACGAGCTTTCCGCTCAGCTCCATAAGTTAATTCTGCATACATTTTGTGCCTCAAACTTTATTCATGCTCGGCCGTTTTTCGAACAGGATTCCTATGAGCAGTGATGCACGTACAGAGTACAATTAATGTAAGGGGCTGTGTGCAAATCTTTCGCAAAAAGCTATGGTTGCCTATCAGGTAATTGCAAGAAAACTCATGATCTTCAAAGCAAAACTTGCCAAACTGTTTACGGACGTTGACCATATGTAAATTAGTTCATTTCAACAAGACTTCAGTTTGGGCTTACTGATCACAAATATGCATCGACATGCACCTCAGTAACCTGCAAAATCCTTGTCAGGACAGTTCGCAAGCGTTGTAAAAAACTGTAAAAAACTAATACTAATAATAATAATAATAATAATAATAATAAATAAAATAAAGAAGTAAATAAAACTATGCCAGAGGTGTCAACATGGAGTTCAAAGCTGACTTAAAATAACTTAATGAATCTGATTTGATTAGGTCACTGAGGTAAATTGTTCCAATCAATGATCGCACTCGGCCATAAACTAAACTTGTAGACACCACATGATGCTTGTAGTGGGATAAACTTAATTGAGTGAATGGGCGCAATGGGTACGGAGAATGGTCTGGTGTTGGACGTAGGTTGGAATAGTCACTTCCGCCTTTTGGTGAAGGGATTTGTAGAGCATGCATAATCTGGCTGTCTGTCTCCTGTGTTGTAATGATGGCCAGTTAAGATGGTTCAATGCCTGAGTGACACACCCTTCTGTCCTTGAGTAAGTTCTTGTTTCAAAACCAGCAGCACGCCTCTGAACTTGCTCGAGAAGGTCTATTTGGCGTTTCCTGGAAGGGTCCCACGATGTACATGCAAATTCCAATGTAGGTCTGACTAGCGAAATATATGCCTGGGCCTTGATTCTTTCAGGGCAGGAGTGAAGATGATGATTATTATTATTATGAATAAACAAAACTTTCGATTTTCTGGCGTACGTGCAAACGCGCATGTTGTTTTTGCTTCGTCTCTGTTGAAAGCGATCACTTGATGGCAAATAGTACCGCTTTGCAAGCCAAAATACAGATATTATCATGACTATTCCAGCTTAAAGCATTACTTAAACAATCATTAAAAAGCAAAGCAAAATTTGAAAACAACATTTACGGTCTTGTATCTTCTTCCCCGGCTATCATAAAATCGATTTAAGTCCGCGGTTCGGCTTCAATGTTTGAGCAGAATTTAGGTCGAGGGAATCCTAACGCTATACGATCTTTCGTCGCTTTCAAGACCTCGATGTTCTCTTTCTTGACCGTCGATCATACATCAGGATTCTATCTTTAAACAGCAAGCAGCGAAATTAGACCACGGCCAATCTCGTCCCCAGAGCCTACGTTACCCTTGTCCAGCGAAACGCTGACCAAAAGGATCGCAGTCTCTGGGAACGAGATTGCGGGGTGGCCAACTAATCGCACGCGTACATGACGTAGATCCAAATGACGACGAAATGGTACTTCCCAATTAAACCGAACCAGAAAAATTCCTAAGATGACCCCATTTTGGCATACAGAATATCCACGAAATTAGATGAACCCCAAGAGATTGTAAAGCGTTCTCCTTCGTCGAACGCAAAAAGGCCAGGAAATGCGTGGTTTTCGGCTGATTTCATTTTTCCTCCAAAAATATGATCGTTTGATGCATGCCAAGAAGCTAAACCCGGAAAACGGAACGTATTAAGGTGATTAGTCCTCACAATTTGCGTGGCGCATCCTTACTGGGCATAAACATGACGTATTTGCCTTGACATTCGCAACGGAGAAAAGACAAAGTTGCATGAAATCAAAATTGTAGTTTTTTGAGCTTAGGATGTGTGTTCTATGACGCGTATTTCGTCACAAATTACGGCATCATGACGTCATGATGATATAATTCCTGACGAAATACGCGTCATAGATGACACATGTTAAGCTCAAAAAACTACAATTTTGATTTTATGCAACTGTCTTTACTCCGTTGTACATACAATTCTACACAGAAAACTACTATGAAATTTTTACCATTTTTTCCTGAATTTTTCTTCTGATGCCAAATTCAGACATCGTTTATGACGTCACAATTGCAGTCACATGGGATGAAATATAAAACAGTTGATAGGTTATTTATCAACGTATTTCCCTGCCAAGTTTCGTTACATTCGATGCATTCCACTTTTTTCTATGGCCTAAAACTCTCAGTTTTGAGAGGTGCGGGAGTAAAAGCCCTAGCAACCGACCACCGTGGAAATCTTTATGAAACTCATCTGGAGCCGTGTATGAATTTTGAAGCAACAAGAGAAGCAAATATAACTCCTTGCTCTTACGGCCCTCGCGAGCTGAGTAACAGAAATTTTAAAGAAGTTGGGCTGGAGAACCCATTATAACAGAAGAGTGTAGAGGCTGCTAAACTCTATTGCGGAGTCAAACATCCTAATAAACTATAGAAGCCATCAAAGCCGTTTATTTGAAGCACAATGTTACATTCACTCATGTCGAGCACTGAATCGTACAAGCTGTAATACAGGCAGCCGCAGATAGCCACGTTTATGTAACCATAGTTAGTAGAGGAGAATGGGTCTCTTCTACTAACTATGATGTAACAAAACTAACGATACATGCAGTCATTAACAATTCCTTAAACTGTCTGCTAGGAGCGGGAGCTCTCATCGAAAAAAAAAAAAACAGAAAACAAAAAAAGACCCGTTTCTTTCTGGACTTGCCCTTATGCATCATCAAAGTGGTCAAATCTGATTCATAAACCGACCCTTGATAATCACGCTTTCTAAGTGGTGAATTTGAAGGTATAACGGAAAGTAGAATCCCGCTAAAACAACTCAGTCCGATCCATGCCGTTTTCTACTGTCCGTCATCTAGCGTTACAGGCCCTTTAGAATTCCTTGTGCACTATATTTCTTGTGCTCAACCGCATTTTCTAATGTCAATTTCACCAAGTTAAGACTTTTGCCAAATTAAAGAATCCCAGTAAGTACTGTGTTCCAAACCTGCAGAATACAGAATGAAAAACGGCCCTAGTGTGGTTTCGTTGCTGCTGTTGGTTGAACTGAATGCGTTTATCCACAGAAAGCGTTTATCCACACGTTCATCCACATTTGATTTAATTTGTCTGAGTAAATCATGAAACATTAGATTGAGTTCGCCATGACCGCTGAATAAAAGTACTGAGAACGCATTTCTACAGGGTTAGCCTCGATCTAAAGTAAAATATTCACAAATTCCAGCGAGAAGATGATCTGTTTAAAGCTCTGTCTATTATTCAAATTTCAAATTTGTGGCACCTTCCCGCCGGTATTTGTGAATATTTTACTTTAGGTCGTGGCTAACCCTGTACAAATGCGTTCTCAGTGCTTTTATTCAGCGGTCATGGCGAACATTAGGGATAGATTCAACGCCAAATGAATAGGCGCAGGAATCAACACAATTATTTTTCACCTTCCAAGATTACTGAGCTGTTAGAGTTCTCATTATAGTTATTTCAAAATTATGAACCTTTTGAAAACTAATTTTTCCTTAAACAGAAAACGCAGTCACCTGCTCAACTTATAGCATGTCTAACAAGGAATACACATTAGAAGAGCTCAACTACTTCCGCGTCTGCTACATTGCCACCAACATCATCCGGGACGGTCTGCAATGCGTGTTCAAACAGGAATGGGACAGAATACATGGAGTGAGGCTGGGTCCGTGGCAAGACACTGCAAGAAATGGACAAGACTTCTTTAACATGGAATCGTGGAGAAGCCGGCGGAGGAATAACCGACTGCTAAATATAATTCAAAACGGAAAAACAAGTGAATGGGACTCGACATGCTTTCCTTTGCAATTCTCTACTCGGATTCACTTGGGCGTTTGGTGAGTCCTACAGTCGCTACCAACGTTGATGATCTGCGAAAGTTCCGCAATAAGGTTTTTGCTCATCGGTCGAGAGCAAGCATTGTGGACGCTGACTTTCAGGCTGATGTGAATCTGGTCTCGAATGCGTTTATGGCTCTGCACCTTGACACTAAAGAATTACATAAAACCATTAACCAGTCGAGCTTTCCAACTATGGAACTCCATCAGCTTCAAAACAAAATTGGTGTTTTGGAAGACGAGCTACAAACTGAGCCCAAATCCTTCAAGTGCCTTCCACCAAGGCCATCCCATGCGGTAACTGAACGAAAATCAGAAGTTGAAGAGATTTTGCATATGTTTAAGGACCTCCAGGAAAACGATGTTGATGCTTCCATTGTAACAGTTTACGCCCATGGTAACCCCGGGTGTGGAAAAAGTCAGATTGCTCGTTCTGTTGGGAAGAGATTCTATGATGAGGCATTAAACTGATGGTGTCCATGAAAGTTGCACATTTGTAATGACCTTGAATGCTGAAAGTGAGCAATCGATGGTAGACTCTTACTACGACCTTGCTCGTGAACTTGGGGTCACAGAATACTCCCTGAACTGTATCGCTGGATCAGACTCAAAGTTGAAGTCTGATGAGAAAATTGCTCATCTGAAAACACTTGTCTCCGTTAGAGCAAAAGCGTATTCCACTTGGCTAGTAATATTTGATAATGCCAATGAGCTGAAGAGCCTGCAAAATTGCTGGCCTGACGACAAATGGGGAGGACGCGGCAAAATTCTTGTTACCACACAGGACAGTACGAATGTACCAACTGCTGATCCTTCTTGTCAATATATTTTGCTTAGTCGAGGAATGCAAATGGACGATGCATTAACTCTCCTTAGGGACATTTGTCAGTTTTCTTGTGATGACAAGGAACTGGAGCATTCGATCATAGAGGCGTTGGATCGTCAGCCACTGGCCATCGCTTGTGCTGCTATCTATGCTCATCGTGTGCACGCCAACAAAAAGGGTCCCGGGAGCTCCATATGGACGGTCTACCTCGAGAAACTAGAGACGGTAAAGAGACATAAGATGGAGGAAATATACGAAAGGACAAGCACCAGTTACCCATTGTCAATGACATCAGCCGTCAGAATTGTGGTGCTAAAACTGGTCCAGAATCACGTTTTTAAACATATGGTCAATTTCTTGGCTCTGGCTGCCCCAACACCCTTAGCACCCACCCATCTTATCATTGTCGTTAGTTTTGTGACGAGGACATGGTCGGTACTGACATTGCCAATTGCTCTTTGCTTATCCCGCTTTCCCAAGGGGACAGTGCTCAGACTCTTGTAAAGGTGCACCAGGTCGTTCATGATGCCTTCAAGAGCTTCCTCTGTGACAATTCCAGTAAGGAGGAGATGGCCACTCTTACTAGGACATACATTGAAACATTATCATCTTTTGCGCAACACAACTTGCTTCAGTTTGACTTGGAGTTTCACATCCGTTCAAAAATGATGACTCCTCATTTGAAATCTCTCAGCAGTCAATTGGTGCCGACCCCTTTAAACTGGATTTCGCGGGATATAACCAGCAAGGGAAGAAATGGACTTCAAGGGCATTTCTCAATCTCGGTGACATTTGCAGGGCACAAGGCCATTCACTTGTGGCCAAATTATTCTTTGAAAACGCTCTTGCAATCACCAGTGATGCTAAAGGCGTCAGTAGCGATGAAAACGACATTATTTTGATGGCCATCATCTTGAACAATTTGGGTATCGTCTTTCGTGAACAAGGCGAGTATGCAATAGCTAAAGCTCACCATGAACGAGCTTTGGCCTTATTTCAACGCCTAAATCAGACAAAGTCGTCTCCAGAGATTGCAGATTCCCTGAACAAACTAGGAAATGTATTTTACGATCTTGGAGATTTTAATGAAGCCAACGTTTACTTTTACAGGTCTCTGTCAATGAGAGAAAAACATTGTGGCAGAGATCATGCCACTGTTGCCGCTTCACTAAATAATCTTAGGTGTGTCTACGGCGCATTGGGTGAACACCAAATTGCAGCACACTTTTACGAAAAATCTTTAGCCCTGCAACAAAGTATATATGGTAAACTCCATCCCCACGTGGCCGACTGTTTGTGTAATCTGGGAATTGTGTACAGTGAACTGGGCTCAACGGAAAAAGCCTTTGATTACCACAAGCAGGCACTTGAAATGAGAAAGAAGCTTTACTTTCCTGACCATTTACTGATTTCCGAGTCTTACAATAACATTGGCCTGTTGCACAAGGCCATGAATCAGCTTCAACTTGCAAAGGAATGTTTAGAATCTGCACTGCGCATGCAAGAAAAAATGTTGTCCAAAGAGCATCTCGGAATTGCAGAATTGTTGAATAATCTTGGTCAGTTGTACATGGATATGGGTGAATTACAGAAGTCCAAAGAATTCCTTTGGCGTTCCCTATCCATTAAAATTAAGCGTTTAGAACGTGACCATTGTAAAGTTGGCGATACAAAGCTAAACCTCGGCCTGGTGCACGAACGATGCTCAGAGTTTGATAAAGCGGCCACTTATTTCAAACAAGCTCAGAAAATCTACGCCAAGGTTTACCCGCCTAGTCACGAGTTGTGCAAATCGGCAGCCGATGGCTTAACACGAGTTTCGCAACAGGAACTTTTTGAGCTTGTAGCAACTGCAAATGATCCTGATGGTGAGTCCCCTGAACCTGTTAGAAGAAAAATCTACGCCAAGGTTTATCCGCCTAGTCACGAGTTGTGCAAATCGGCAGCCGATTGCTTAACACGAGTTTCGCAACAGGGACTTTTTGAGCGTGTAGCAACTGCAAATGATCCTGATAATGAGTCCCCTGAACTTTGTTAGAAGAACTTGTTTCTCAGGAGTAAACTGGGCGGTCAAGCAAGCAGAAGCAAGTGGACCATCTCCGCAACTTTTCAGCTCGGCAATGGACATTACACCGTCTTGCTCAGCTAGTTCCATATGTAATCTTTTTTGACTACTTCTTATCGCGTTTACCAAATGTTCGTGGTTGAAGTCTTTGTGAAATTTGCACTCACCTGGAGCCGTCGACGGATTTTGAACGAGTTCCCAGCTTGCGGATTGGGAAGCAACAAGAGAAGCAAATTTAACTCCTTGCTCTTACGGCGCGCGAGAGCTGTGTAACAGCAATCTTAAAGAAGCTGCGCTGCAAAACCCATTATAAGAAGAGTGTAGAGGCTGCTAAACTCTGTTGTGGAGTCATACATATTGATAAACTATAGAAACCATCAAAGCCGTTTATTTGAAACACAATACTACACTCACTCATGTAGAACACTGAATCACACAAGCTGTAATGAAGGCGGCCGCAGATAGCCACGTTTATGTAACCACAGTTAGCAGAGGAGACTGGGTCTCTTGTACTAACTATGATGTAACAAAACTAACGATACATGCAGTCATAAACAATTCCTTAATTTACTAGGAGAGGGAGCTGTAATTGAAAAAAACAAGAAAGACCAGTTTCTTCCTGAACTTGCCCTTATGCACCATCAAAGTGGTCAAATCTGGTTCATCAACCGACCTTTGATAATCAAGCTTTATGAGTGGTGAATTTGAAGGTATAAGTGCGCTAAAAGAACTCAGTCCGATCCATGTCGTTTTCGTCTCATGTACTGTCCTTTTAGCGTTAGAAGTCCTTTAGAATTCCTTGTGCACTATCTTTCTTGTGCTCAACTGCATTTTCTAATGTCAACTTCACAAAGTTAAAACTTTTACCAAAGTAAAGAATCCCAGTAAGTACTGTGTTCCAGAACTGCAGAATACAGAATGAAAAACGGCCCAAGTATGGCAAGCCGTTTGTAGTAAAATTTAATCTTTGAAATCATATGTTTAATTATAAAATTGGAATGACAGGGGGCAAAGATCACAGCCCTTTTATACTGGATTAAGGATTAAGGCGGATCGAAATCGCAGCATTGAAGTTGAAAAACTCTCATCTTCTTTGTAATGCGCCGCACCAGCGACCATGATTAATACTAATTGTTTTGACCTTTTTAATCACAGTGTGTTTTGTTCAGATTTTAAGTTAGAACGATTCCGACTCACTAGAGAGATTGTTAGGATTGTTACTTTACGGCTGCAGAACGATTTCGACTCACTAGAGATTGCTAGGATTGTTACTTTACGGCTGCACACTGGAACGATATTGACTTAAATCCCCGACATAGTCAATCGAACCCAATCGAACTCACACAAAACAATCGAACTTAATCGAACGTCTAATTTCCGACCTTGATTTTTGTAAAACTGGCTTAGAAAATCAATAAAAAGTTTTGGGGAAATACCTGAGATGGACTTGCTTTGTATGTAAGTTTATCAGAGTCTGGGTTGAGTAACCACTGTTCAAGCGAATTTATTCACCGAACACAATCGAATGCAATACATTGGATTGACTGTTACCGAGCTCAATCGCACACAATCTAATGGATTCCCTTTGATTGGGTTAGATTGTTTGATTGAGTTCAATGGGTTTGGAAATCGAACTTGAACAAAGTTCTGTGTTCGATTTCGCTCGATCGTCGAACTCGAATTCAATTCACGGATTGAGTTCGATTATAGCTATACACAGATTATTAAATAATCGAAACAACCACTTTTCTAAAAAATTCACTTTGAGACCACTTGTCTATTTTACGGTCTGGATCGAAATCGCAGGAAAGTGTTCTCTGTTCTTAGTTGAGGGTAGATATCATTAAATTCTTGAAACAATATCCCATTGAAGTTGTAAAACTCTCACCTTCTTTGTAATGCGCCGCACAATCGACCATGATTAACACCAATTGTTTTGACCTTTTTAATTACAGTGTGTTTTGTTCAGAGCGTTCCGTTTCAGTGACAGAATTTTCCTTCACATCACGTTGTGATAATAACGTGTATTATCATTAGTGTCCTGATATATGGTCACTTAGGAGTGCTGATAGATGCTCTACGCCTGCTGTTAACTAAATTTATTTTTGCTCCATGGAGTAGCAATGAAATAATTAATCGAGTTCGCCAGGTGGGTGTTACGCAAACTTATTACCCGGGCTGCGCGCGTCTCGCGCGGCGCCCGGGTCATAAACTACCGACGGTTCTTCTTTTTCGTCGTCGAGTATCATCCACAAATGGCACTTCCGGCGTTTCTGCGCAAGCGCTAACTATTTTTAACAACAGTGATGCGTGTTGTCACGTATGGGAAAATGTCGATTCATCTTGTGGCTTTTGAAGTCTGAACAAAATATATGTTAAGAGAAGTGTCTATGCGAATGTTTGGAAGTTCAACGGCGAGAAGAAAGTTTTTAACATGAGTAAACTTAACGGCAGATAGACTGCCGTGTTTCCCCGTGTCTGCTTCAGTAGACAGCGAGTAGTCTCTAATTTTGGCGACGGATTGTGGGGGCACGTGCGCGCGCGAAGTTGCGAGGAGACGCGACGCGAGGGGAGCGCCAAAAATTAGAGACTACAGACAAAGGGAGTTTGACCTTTCACGGCCGAGTGATTCGAGTGTAAATCTCACATCAACAGCAAGAATGATGCCTGTTGTCACGTATCGGAAAACGTCGATTCACCTTGTCTCTTTGAAGTCTGAACAACTAATATGTTAAGACAAGTGTCTATACGAATGTTTGCAAGTTCAACAGCGAGAAGAAAGCTTTTAACATGACCAAAATTTAACTCCAGATGGACTGCCGTGTTCCCGTATCCACTCCATTGAGATGTACATTTTGTTGAATAACTCAAGTACGGGATATTACACACCCCTGAGACTTTGACAGGTAGTTTATTTACTATTTTGCCACAATATCTCAATTTCTGGACTTTAATTTTTGAATGATAAGCGATTATATATTACAAATGTACTAGCGTCCCTTGAAACTGTCCAGAAACGTTCCTTTCTTGTGTTTCAAATGACCCTGGATTGACGTATTTGTAAACAGTTTCACTCTGCTAATTAATTTTCTACTCACATTTCACCGAGACTCCATTCACATTTATGCGAAAAAATCCAACATCGTTCGATAAGCGTTTCCTTTCTCAAACAATTATCCATCGAAGCGAAAACAAGTGTGCTTAGTTTTTTTTTTTTTTTTTGGAATCAATACACTATTTTTAACATCTTGCATGACGATAAACCTCTGTGGCCTAAAGGTCATTGTTCCTGCCTGTGACGCAGCTAACCCGGGTTCGATGTCTTTTAGTGGTATATATCACGGGCTTTATTTTTTCTGTTTCTCTTTTTCTTGTTCTTTTAGAAATATTTTTTACAAGTGTTATAATTATTGTGCTCAATGGTTGAGCTGTATTTTAGAGGAATATATGTTGATAGGGGTCTAAAGAAATAGACTCCAACACAAGCTAAACACAATGCGTCCGATGTAAGAAAGACAGACTTCCCTCTATTCTTTTGTTTAGCACTAAGTTAGGGATACAATACTGTTTTTTGCAAGCCCAGGTTTAGGCTAATTGTAGCCTCTTGTTATATCTATCACTTAAAGGGACACTGTCATCGATTGACATGCGCAGGATTTCTCACAGGGAGAGATTTTTCTGAACGCGTTGATATCTTGTTTTTCTTTAAACGTCTACATTGAATAAACCTTTTTGAGGCTAACAGAATGTACAGTTATCTGTGAACGAATATTCGGAGTCCAAGAAATGTAAAAGAAGCCAAAACTTATGCAGTGTTTGTTTACTGACAGTCGAGTTCAGTGAAGTGTGACCGGAAACACTGTCGGTAGTACAACTCACACATACATATTTTTTCTCTCCAAAATACCTCAACATATTGCTGATCTTAACATGCCCTTTTAAAGCTGAAAGAGAGTAAATTTATTTGCGAGAAAAGACCTTGAAGTCAAATGACGGTAAACAGGGAAAAAATATAAATGCCGTCCCCGCTTGGTAATTCGTGACACAAGTATACACAACCAGTACAGTGCCCTCAATTATAAATACAGGTTTTTCTTCAAATTACTACGCTAAATACAAATTTTAAAGCGATGATACTAAAACGATGATGTGATGGATCTTGGGCATTCTAGCCACTACAAATGAGTCGCGAAGATGGAATCGCTGCGTTATCAATTTCACCGGCTAATACACTTCGATCGATTACACTGCTGTATACGTGGAATTTCCCATGAATTCAAGCCTGGAAAACGTTTTTCCTCGCTGTAGATGCGTTGATGCATTTTGACTCCCTTTACGTTGCTCTCTTGAGGAGACTGAATGATTTTGGCGCCGAGTGTTCAATCACTTGACATTTGAAGTGTCCCTTAAAAACGCGCGCTGTTATTGGTCAATTTTGGGGGCGTATTCTACAGTATATGGTGCCGGTGGATGGTGTCAAAATTAGTTTACAATACCCGCTTGAATGGCTTATTACACGGTGGGCACAAGCCTACTTAAACACGAAGACGCGCTATAAAAGGAAAAGCTCCGCCTCCTGTTTCATTTGCATTTTATTTTTACTGTCACCATTGTGCGATGGCGTAAGCAAACCATTTCGAATTTCAAAATTAGCGTCATAAATCGAAACGCTCAAACATTGGTACGGCATTTTCAGAACATACAAACCTCGACATATTCTTCCATGGCGACAAAAGTCACTGAGGAACTCGAAAACAAGAAAGACACAAAATACTACAAACTTGTAGCTCAGAAGCGGTCTTTTATTGCACAAATTTCCACGGACTTCTGTATGGGTCGATGGTTGATTGACAAATAATCCGAACGTACCTTAGGTACCGCTCCTTATATAGCGCCTCTTCGTGTTTAAAATCGCTCAAGTTCGCCATTTGTTGTGTTCAGCGGTTTCCCGTGCGAATGCCACAAATTTGAAAAATGGCGGCTTCGATGAGTGCCAAGGACGTTCGTGAACAAGTTCTGGAAGACGATGATGAGTGGATTTGGATAGCGATGATGAAGAAATAGAAGAAGAAGCATTTAAGAACAACAATTTATTAGCAGAAACGCTTAAACAACTCCTGCAAAGACTCGGAAAGGACCTTGAAAATGGCGAATATTTTGTCAATGTATTAAAGTGCGGAAATTTTGGTTCCGCTGAATAACTTGATTCAAAACCACGTTCCAGGGATAACACAAGCCGCCAAAATTTTGAATAGCTACCCCGTATACGCTGGAGCCATTTTTAAAACTAAATCCAGGCTTTGGCTGAAGTCAATTTGTCGACGCCTTGCAGGAAGATGCCGGGTGAGAAACCCTTTTTATGCCGAAATCACTCGTGACATTCCCTATGCCAGAGTTTTGTTACGTCCCTAGTGGTTCTTTTACGTCCCACAGAATCAGAGAATTATGAAGAGTTGTGAGACAGGGCCTACGGTTTATCGTCCTTATCCGAGAAGACTAGAAAGTCTAACCGTTTGTAGATGTCATTACAAAGGCAGCACTTTCTGCTCAATTATTTAAAGACCCTGAGTGTTGGTCCGGCCGAGGTTTTGAACCCGCGACCTCCCGCACGGTAGTCCGGTGCTATACCACCGAGCTAACCGGTCGGTCGGCTGAGGATGATAAAAGGTATAGATGGATTTGGCGAACCGTTTGTAAACTTGGGGAGGAACAAGAGGGCAGAAGTTGTGTCCTTTACTACCCTACGACCAGTCAAGCAGCTTTTTTCCATACTTTCCGGGATGAGCGAGGTAGAGGTGGTATCCTATTTCAAGCGAACCTTGACTGGAAAAAAGTGTGGGAGCAAAGTTTCAGTCCTCACCTCTGAAGAAAAGGACATGGCTTTTATGTACAAGATTACTGAAGGCAAATTTGTCATTTCTTATTACTTTGGGGAATGGAACACTCATGGCACAATTTACACTGCAAAAATGGAGAGAAGTTTTTTTTATTCGACTTTGAATCTGTCAAGCTGCAGCGGGGGAGGGAGTAAGTCAAACATAGGTGGGGGGTTTGAAAAAACTTTCATCCCATAGTGGAGGCCTTTGACTGTTCAAGGTTATTGACTGTTCTGACCATCCACAAATGCCCTGGTTTATAAATACTTTGTACAATGTAAGTTGAAATCATTGTTCCTTATTTTGTCAAGGCATTATACTGCATTAGCGCAGAAAATATTATAGTGCTACTTGTTTACAAAGACTTCAGCAATAAAGCATTTGAGTCAAAGAGGCCAGAGCTTCATGTATAGACTCAAAGGTGGCATTTGGGAAGGGACAAGTAAAAAGTCAACAGCTTAACAATATTGTTTTACATTTAGTGAAAATGTAAAGCTTGTGGGATGTGGCTGGAGTGACAAGGATACCTCGCAAATTAATGTGATCTGGTAAGCTGAAGCCACTCTTTGGGCACTAAGGCCACATGGTAGCGGGCATTACTCCCTTAAATCTACCAAATCAAAGATTGAGCCCAAGCATTAGCATTTCACTCTGTTGTTGTTTAATAAATACGATGTACTCAGCTAAGAATGTCAGATCTTTCTACGTTAACAATAAATGTCCAGCCTACAGCTTAATAAAATTTTAAATTCACTTTGCTGTCGTTCAATAAATATTAAGCTACAAATGTCTGATCTTTCTAATTCAAAAGTAAGTCTAACAGCTTAATAATTTATACATCCACTATGCTGTTATTTCAATATAAGCTAAAATGTCAAATCATTCATAGTCAAATAAAAGTTATTGTCCAACAACTTAAATTGACAAAATGAAATAATAGATCTAACTTTTCCACCAGGTAAAGCCTTAACAGAACTGAGTAAATTAACTGTCAAGTGTGTTTGTTGGGATCACCTGCAATTATGCCCTGATTACCACTTGTCTTTCTTTGCTTTACCACAGTTGTGAGAGCAGAACTTTTACCTTTGAAACTTGAGCTCTCGTTTCTCATGTCACAGGACCATAACCATGTGAATCCCTGATCCTCCCGTTAGATACATAGATAATTATCAACGCGCTTCTGGTTACAATAATATATAGATTTAGCCAAGCCTAAAAGCGGAGTTCCATGGTTATTATTTTATTTACTAGTATTGAGCAACTTCGCATGGCTTTCCTTGCGCCAATATTTTGTGTTTAGAGCAGTCAACAGGAATTGACCGCGGTTCAAAAACCTCAAAACATTAAAACGTTCCAAAACAACACGACGCCTATGTTTGTTCGAAGATTCTTGGAAAGGGTGAAGAAAGTTGACAAGTAAGCTTCTGGTAAGCTAGAAAAATTACTAAGCAATCTTAAATTTTTACATAACGGTCCGTAGAGTATGAACCTGATCGTTTAGAGCAGTCAACAGGAATTGACCGCGATTCACAAACCACAGAATAACAAAACATTACAAGAAAACAAATTCACTGACGATGCGTAGGTTTGTAGGTTTCTTTGGAGAAGGTAGGGAAAATAGACAAGTGACAATTTCGTAGCAAGTTAATAAAAATTGTTAAGCAATTTTGACATAAAAGCTTAAATATCAGAGAAAAGAGAAAAAGGAAAACAAACCGATGGTTGGATAGGTAATCGCACTGGGCCGAGAAAAATTAAGAATTGATATTTGTGTTTTAAGAAGTTGCTGAAATTGTCCTTTTTGCGCAAAACACAAGTAATACGAAAGCCCCCGCTAAACGATCAAACATTTTCCTGAACATTGTGTTTGACAAACATAACGTTGGGTGACCAGGGGCACCCAATGAGCCAAAGCAGCCCAAAGCTGTAGAAAGGCATTTTTGAGTATCTTATGGTGTTTAAAGTCTGTTTAAAGTGATGTTTTGGTTAGCTAGAGAACTTTGATCTGTTCGAATTCCCTAGCTCAAATGTTAACTGCCCGAAAATTTTAGGGAGCAAAATCTTTCTTTGAGAAAACACCAGTTGAAGTTAACTTTCTAGGGAACCATTTTTTCTTTCCGAAAATGCTAGCTGACGTTTTTTACTGCCAAAAACAACAATAACAACCTTTCCGAAAACCTCAGGGGTTATGATTTCCACATTACGAATCTTTTAGGCCACGTTTTACTTACGAAAATCCGAGTGCACTCTTTAATCGACGCCGAAAGCCTTACCCGAACTATCCTCCACCCAACAGATATCTACCGAAACTTGTCGTTGGGTGCCCCTGGGTGACTAGCCGATAAACAAATTTCCCTGGGCGAGAAATCGGCCTCTGCTAGCAGGAAAACAAACAATGTTTGACCAAACACAAGACAAAGCGAGTACACAGGACACTTTTTTAGTGTTATCGCTGAAATTTTCACGTTCTTCATTTGGTTTGCTTTTTACTGACTGTGCACTTTCTTGGTTGGGTTGGCCTAAACGATCAAACATTTGTTCGTAGAGCGAAATGTTGGATGAAAATGTTTCATCTGGATCAAACATTGAAAGCCGTTTTAAATTATCTTCCAACACGATGTTGAATGAAGTGTTTGATCGTTTAGCCTGGGCTTAATGCTTAATTTTACGAGGGCTGATTGCGATTACTTGTTAATAAGTTAAGGGCAAAAGTTTTTTAATGCTGTTGAGGCACCGACGTCGAAAAACACTGAAAAAAGTCAGCCAAGCGGAGGGAAAACACTCGTTCGCTTGCAAGAAAACAACAAAACAAACAAACAATTCAACTACTTCTCTGCTTGCAAAACGAGTAGAGATGATTGTTATTTATATCCAGTCGAGAGAAAAATACAAATTGCTTTCCTGAACAAAAAAAGAACGATTAAACCATTTAATGTTAAGCTTCAATTCATTTAATTCAGTCACCTGTGTTGTAGAGGTTGAAAATACGAATCCACTTGAGCTAAAACACGCATCTTGAAAAATAGCAAACGGTTTGTCCAAAGAAAGAACTTCTTCCACTAACTTTGAGCTACTCGTTCCTCCCATTAATGCCGGTGAACTGTTAAGTGACCTTTCTTGGTGAGATGCGAGGTGCCGCGGTAAAGTGAAAGTCCTTGAAGCCTTGAATCATTTTGTTTTTCAACCACACAATCCGGGCGTCGATTATGCAAGTCGATCCAAGTATTAAGCGTTAAAGACGGCTTTAAAATTTCGGTTCATGTGCACTTTAAGAGTCTTACCTATGACGAAGCACGAACAGAAGATGGATTTCTATAAAAATGAATCCTCACTTGCACAGCCCTTGTGACTTTTGAGTTGGCGGGAACTGAGAGAAAGAAAAAATTTTAATCAAGACATCGCGGTGTAAAAAAGATCGAGAGGCACTAAATCCGGGGTTAGGTGAAAGGAAAGTGGGAATTGACCCTCTCCCTCCCTCCCACTTTGAATTAGTCTTCTCTCCGGGCAAACTTTAACTCTGGTTACTGACATTATTTCACGGAGGAGCTCAGGGAAAGGATTCAGGCGCAGAGTGCTAGCAGCCCTTTTCTCTAGTGAGGAGCTCACGCCAATAGCTTATAGCGCGGAGAGACTGGTGAAACCTGAAGTGAATGCGCTGAGGGGTTTAAGCCGAGGGGAGACTGAGAGAGAACCTTTTCCTTGTGCCTCTCTCCAGGCTCTTTTCGCTTTTTTCTCCTCGCTCCAGTCTCACCGCACTGTTACTCACTGCGCTATAGATACTTGCTCATCAACTCAGTATCCAAAAAGCAGAAAGAGGGACTGTAAGCAGTCTAATTCAGGTTTCTCATGGCACACACTGGACAACTTTCTTCTTAAGGTTGTAAGATACTACAACTGCTTAGTCCTTGCATCTGCAGTTGGCGCACAGGGATCAAGAGACCATCAAACGGCTGGTTCGGTACCATAACCGAATTTAAACGTAAATTTTTTGCGTGAATAGGTGAATCTTAACAAGTACACGCTCACATAAAATATCTCAGCTCATAGTAACCAGAATTTATTGGTTTAAATCAAAGTGAAGACCTTACATTGGAATAGTCTACTTCACATCATGGAAACTCATACTTTACAAGGAAGTTTAAAACAATTTTTCGTTATAAAAATTTGCTTTCTGTGGCATATTTACGATAATTTCAGCAGCCAATGTGTCAGCAAGCTATGCCCATGTCGTGTCCTCATATTGAGCCCACTTTTAATCACACTGTAAATGACAATTAAAGCTAAAAACATTTTACGTTTGTGCTGGCCTGGCTTAGCTCGTGAGCAAGGCTCCTGCAGCATTAATTGACTCCTGCTGTAAACTAACATCTCGTTGTTCTTGCTTGTTTTCCTCATCATCATCACCACCATAACCATTATAATCATCATAAGCATCACTGTCATAATTATCAGCCACCACTACTAATGAGTAATTTTCATCAAATAATGTTTTAAATCCATCAACATAATATTATTTCTGTAATCATTATCATCACTATCACTATCATCATCATCATCATCATCATCACCAACATCACCATCATCATTGTCAAAGAAGACTTACTGGTGCATGTACGTGCTGGATAAATCCAGTATCATAAAAAGCCTGATGGTAACTAAGCTAGGACAACTTCTGAGCTTTGTCAAACAGTGCAGCCGCTACTTTTTCAATCCTTTTTCTGTATTCCAAATTTTTGTAATTGCACTTTGGTACCCCATCAATGCCATACAAAATACCCCACCAGGCTCCCGCGATTACTCCTGTGCTGTCACTGTCACCACCATGAAACATGGCTCGGTTACAAAGCTCTTCCCAGGATGCACATGCTCCAAGAAGGGCATCATATGCAATCATTGGCGCATCATGGCCACTGGCCCCAGCCCATCCCTGCTTATAGCTCAATGATTTATAAAAGACATCACGATCTTTGATGGAATAAGCTTCTGGAAACAGAGGGTCGGTGTTGCCATGGAGAATTCCCCTTGTAGTGAGATATGCAGTCCAGGATTCTGTGAAGTAAGACCAGTGTTCTTCATTTTCCTTTACATCACGGCCAGTCTCTTTGATATAACTCAGAGCTTTGGGGAGGGTGGACAAAAGAGCTGCACCTCACTCCCTGACAGGTCGGTCTTGGACGGCAAATGAAGTTAGCAGAGCAGATGCCAGGGCACCTAGGTAACCTGGCAAAAATCAAATAATGGTGGAAAGAAATTCATGTTTTGATTTATCTTGTTCTCGTTAGATAACAGTTTGGAGATGTCACTAATACAAGGTTAAAATGGTTGTTGTCAGTTGTTGTTGTTGTTAATGAAACTACCGGTAAGTTTGTCAAATCACAGTGGAGTCAGTTTTCACTCGAGCTGCTTATAGACCAGAAGCAGTAGTGGAGACTTGCCTTGATACAAATCAGGCCTCATTTCCTAATATCAGGCCTTCTTATACTTCTTATGCTTGAACATGTAAAAATGAGCCCCTTTGATCGGGAGATTGGGTGACCACTCCCAGCGCTTTCAAGCTTATTAAATAAATATTTTGAATTCATTTTTTTTAGAGCCACAAAGAGACTCTAAAGCCCTTGTAAGCCACTTTCTAATTGAGTTAAAAATTCTGTACTAAGAGGGACTTGCAAAATATTAAGTCAGGAATTGGCACTGGAAGACACTAGGAGACATGCATTACAGTCTGCAGGCCCAAGACGTTTTAACTACCTTTTATAAAGTGTAATGCCTGGAGATTTTACACACCCAAGGGGGCTCGAGAGCTCACCAATTTCAACAGGTAATGCAAGACATCAAATCTTATGCTTTCTTTTAAACTGCTAAGTCATGTGAGAGACATAAAATTATGAGACACACAGACCTGTGATTTTCAAAAATCACTCGGCAGCCATTCTTTATGACCACTCAGTGCAACTGCCATTGAAAATGATCAACAAAATTTATCAAGAATCTACCTGTTGGGTGGTTGTGTGTCATTCGTCCACTCTCAATACTGACAGCAATCAGATCATCAAGCTTCTCTGGGGAATTATACAACATGCCAATGCACATTTACCTCATAGCTGCACCGCATCCACCCCCACGGGGATTGAATGGTACCACACATCCTTCTGGATGGCCAGGCCGCAGCTTGGAACAATTTGACATTGTAGTGTTGCCTGGTGCTCGTCCAATCATGTCTCTCTATTCAAAAACAAATTTTTAACAAAAAACAATATTATCCTTCACGAACATTCTACATAGCATATACCGGTAATTATTAATTTTAAAATAGTCCGGATGTACCTTAATTCTGAAATACAAATGTAAGCCTCCCCATAATCAACATTTGCAAGCAAGTTTCTTTTTTGTTAAATTCCATTCTTTTATCTTGAGGTTTTTACTCTACACTCTAAAGCAATTTGGCAGTAGTCAAGGAAGGAAAGACAACAAGAGCCTACAGGTTGCTAGCCCACCAGTGTAGTTCAAGTTGATCGCAATTCAGTTTTGAGCTAACATTTCTCTTGAAGAGGCTTTTAGTTAGCGTGACAGATGATGTGTGGCTCCTACGTTTTAGACCCTTTTCTGTGAGACTGAACTGTAATGACCCCACAAGCTTGTAGCATAAATATCATCGTGTTTAAATAAAGGCTATCTATCTGTCTGGGTCTGTCTGTCTGTCTGTCTGTCTGTCTGTGTAAAGGGGGATAAGATTACAAAGTGTATTGTTTCACAGCCATGTGACATGTGCAATACATGTGAATAAATAAATAAATACATAAATAAATAATAAATTTGCTCAGATCTACATGTTCATTTTACATTTTGGTGCATTTCTTTGCCGTCCTTTGAAAATAACACTTTCAAATGGACAAATTGAAGGTACTGTGGAAGACATCTTTCCAAAACAGTACTTTTTTCATTCTTTTTCTTCATTTCAATGCCGTCCATAACAATAATTATTATACATTTATATAGTGCCATTTTCCATTAATTGTCCATGGTGCTTTACAATACTCTTAAAACCCTAAAGATTAGAATCCTAAGAATTAAATGCGCTATATAATACAATAAGGTTACAAATAAAAAGGAAAAACTACAAATAAAAATTGAAAATCAAATGCACGCTTAAAAAGATAAGTCTTAAGATTAGCCTTAAAAACTGCCTCTGACACTTGTATTTGTGTACTTGTAAATCATTCCAAAGTGTATTTCCTAGAAAGATCTCTGTTTGTCACAGGGTAAATTCCACTAAAAAATTGAGACCTAACCACAGACTACAAATGGTAAGGAATGAATGAACTGGCTTTAACTGACAAACAGCGGCTACGCTTACCATACTTTCTTTGTACATGGAGGCAATTTTGCTGAAGAGCTTCTCGCGTGTCTCCCAGGATGAAACCAGAGCCTCTGCAGTAGCCAGGTGTAAAACAGTGTCATCACTTACAATCCACCCTTTAATGTCAATGTTCTGAAGACCACCAAGCTCACATAATTCACTGTGGAATTAGCTGGTCCAGAATGACAAAATTCCCAGCTGCCATCCCTGTATCCCAAGGCATCACCAACAGCACTTAAAGGCATACAGGCTTTAAAACAATCCTTAGACAGGGGCATTTTCAAATGGGAAAAAGCAACCTGATGCAGTGTATACGTGAGACTCAGGATGGCTTTGGTACACCTAACACTACTAGAAAATAAAAGTTTTAAATAAAGGTCACTAAAACGGTTCTTATTTCTATAGCAATGCATAATTATTAACAACAGCAATAACAACAACAACTTTTAATTATTAATTTAGAACTTAAATATTACAAAATGCTTAAGCCTGCAGGAGCTTTATTAATAGTAGTTATTCGCTGTGGGATCAAGAGAAAAAAAAGAATAACTATAAAAGTTTTCGTCCTAGACATCTATAGAAAAGTTACTCTAGTGTTTAGAATAGTCACATCAAATATAAATGCAATATTGTAAAAGGTGAAAAGTGGAATAATTTGGGATACTTCAGTCAAGAATATAGTCAGCCTCAGTTTCAAGGATTTTAATTATTATTGAAACTTATTGATTCTGGAAAACTGTATTGTTACCCTCAATTCTCGACATGATTTCCAATAACCCAAGTGCAAATGTCTGACTTTGCCGGACAATTATAAACCAGGCAATGGAACTTACAATACCTTCTTAAGGTTTCAATGAGGGCCACTAATTTGTTGCTTAAACCCAAGTTCATTGGGCCATCCCATGCATGATGAGCAGATAACATATTCACTGACATAAAGAATCTCCTTAACAATCAAGACTTTTATTATTATACCATGCCATAGAAAAATATACAGCCAATCAGAATACAGGAAAGCCGTGGTATATTTGTCAGTATTCTTCCAAGCCTTCCCATCATGCACCACATTGACTGAGCAGGGCTATGAACTTTTTTGACATGGTATAAAATTAAAAGTTAAGCTTGTGATATACCATGGAATATCTCACTAATTGTCCCATGTATTTCTTTGCACATACAAACTCACATGAAGAAATACAAAGTGACTCATGCAATTTCCATGGTATATCACTCGAATTAAGCAATTTCAAAGTGACTCATGCAATATACCATGGTATACCACTCGAATTAAGCAAGTAACTAGTATGTATATTAGTTGACGAACAACATATACATTCATTCAGAGTTGTCTTATTTCACATGTGATTGGCTTAAAACTCCCAACAGCACCTCAAGAATCTCATCCTTTCACTTTCTATTCACAAGGACTCCTGCTCCACTTCCAGGAACATACTATACATCTGCTTTACCTGTTATTTTTATAATGGCAACAAAACCTCAGAATTACCAGAGTAAACAGCTGAGCAAAATGCCTCATGAGGCCGTGAGGAAAATGTCAAACATGTTTGATATTTTTTGCCTTACGAGGCAAATTCCTCATCGTTTGCACCAATTTTGAAAATCTGGCTGAGCCGTCATTTCATCGGAGTGATTCGCTCCGACGAAGGGCTAACGCTTGAAACGTCAGCTAATCAAATCCCTGTACGGTGGTCAATTTACATTATCAACTCCGTTGATAAACCAAATTTTCATAATCTAGTTAAACAAGGAAAGAAGGACTGAGAATGTTCTCAGATTTTCTCAACTGAATGCACTGAAAGAATGATGTGTAAACAAGAGAATCAAGATTGCACAACAACCCGTAGAATCACCAGGCTGATTAAGAAATTCGTGTTTTTAACAACCCGCCATTGCCCCCAGAAAGAAAAAATGTTGAGATTTGCCGCAAAATCTCCATCTCCTGGAATAATTATACATGTAAAAGTTGCCTGTATTGGCAAAGCATCAGGTCCTTTCAAGTTTAAAATGAAAATATAAGAAAAAGTGACATAAAGACCTCTTAAACGACTTGTAAACTACTACGAGAAAAAAAATTAGGAACTGTAAGCATCTAGCTGATAACAATTTCTGCAAAGTCGTGCTATCACTGCATCGGTGAATTTTCAAGTGCTTTTTTTATACTTGCATCAAAACCTCAGAATTACCAGGTAATATCAGGGTGCTTCTGCATGTACCAGAGCATATGTAGGCACTGGTCAGCACATTGTGTTAAGGATACTTCACAAATTAATGTGATCAAGTAAGCTGAAGCCACTCAAAAGGCACTAAGGCCACATGGTAGCGGGCATTACCCCTTAAATCTACCAAAGCAAAGATTGAGCCCAAGCATTAGCAGCCATGGACAGCTGTTTCGGCCTTGTTAGGCCTCATCAGCATGGCATAGCTAATACTCAGGCTCAAGTACCCACATTTTGAGTGGCTTCAGCTTACTTGATCACATTAATTTGTGAAGTATCCTTGTCACTCCAGCCACATCCCACAAGCTTTACGATTTCATTGCTTGTTTTATTGATATGTGGGTACAAGTCTCCCCCCTGGCGAGAAACTTTCAATAACCTTAAGGTTTCTCGCTACAGGTAGTGTTAATAAATACATATGTAAAATTCTGTTATTTTCTTGCCCATGTCTTTGTGTGGCCAGCTGTCCTCCTAGTTACGACAGATTTGTCGAAGTAAAAGAACAACTAGAAGAGCCACCTTTTCCATCTCTGCTGCCATCTTGAACTCCAAGCTCTGAAGTCACATTAGTAGGCTATGTAATTTTATTGGATGATCGATTAATTGGGCTCAGCCAGATTCTCAAAATTGCCGCAAATGGTGAGGAATTTGCCTCGCGAAGGCAAAAAATATCAAACATGTTTGATATTTTCCTCATGGCCTCACGAGGTGAATTTCTCACCAAACTTTCACCGCACACTTGAGGAAATGGCTGGGCAAACTGCCTCGCGAGGCACTTTGCTCAGCTGTTTCGTCACGTGTACGGCGGGCTTTACTATTGTTTTTGGCGTTTTGTGATAGGCGTTTCTTTGGAGCTCGGCCGGTACATGCAGAAGCTGTTGTACCTAAGATCAGGTTTTGCAAGTTTTCAACAGACTTAATTTTTTTTTGAAAATGGGCGACAAACATAGCATACAACCCATAATCTAGTTAAACAAGGAAAGAAGGACTGAGAATGTTCTCAAATTTTCTCAACTGAATGCACTGAAAAATGTGTAAACAAGAGAATCAAGATTGGACAACAACCCGTAGAATCACCAGGCTGATTAAGATATTTGTGTTTTTAACAACCCGCCATTGCCCCCAGAAAGAAAAAATGTTGAGATTTGCCGCGAAATCTCCATCTCCTGGAATAATTATACACTTAAAAGTTGCCTGTATTGGCAAAGCATCAGGTCCTTTTATGTTTGAAATGAAAATATACGGAAAAGTGACGTAAAGACCTCTTAAACGACTCGTAAACTACTACGAGAAAATTAGGAACGATAAGTATCTAACTGATAACAAGTTTACTCACTTTCTGCAAAGTCGTCCTATCACTGCATCGGTGAATTTTCAAGTGTTTCTGCGAGCTATTAGTGATGTCAGCTCCAGCTGCCGTGCAAAGAACCACGATTCAGCAAACACATATGGTCGGATCCAGTTTTCCTCGTTTTGTCACGCAAATTTAGTGCAACTGCTACCTGTATGGTATGGTCATAGTCACTATGGTATGGTGTGGAAGCTTAATGTAGTAGCACATCTTCCCCGCTCAAGGATTTAAATTTCCTTCCTTCCTTTACCAGGTAACACTTTT
Organism: Pachyseris speciosa; assembly: GCA_016490735.1. Classification (NCBI taxonomy): domain Eukaryota; kingdom Metazoa; phylum Cnidaria; class Anthozoa; order Scleractinia; family Pachyseridae; genus Pachyseris; species Pachyseris speciosa. The sequence goes on along the minus strand of JAEMWC010000033.1, from coordinate 397,333 downwards.
AATATCAACTTATACCTTTTAAAGGTGTTGATTTCGATTTTTTGGAAACTGAACGGGTTATGAAAGCGACGGAGAGCAATGTTTAGTTAAATGTCAGCACTTCCGCATATTCCCTGAAACAGCGCATAGACCGATTACAAACAAGCAAATCCAGGCGTTAAACTGTGTATGATGAAGAAATATGTTTAGCTAGCTTACGCGTTCGTAGTTCGAACCATCATTTGTCAGTATGTATTTCAAACAACGATATCTGTACGGTCGCGGGCGAATTATTTTGTCCTTAACCGAGCAGGTGAACGAGGTTCATGGATTAAGTGGCGTAGTCGACCTAGAAAAGTATTTTCTACCATAGTTATTAACTATGTTTCTACCCAGCGAAGCTCACTAAAAATATTAAAACGGACAAAAAGTAATATTCCACTTATGTTTTCTCTCTCTGGCCCTGTCTGATCTATGAATGAAGAAAACAAACATAAAAATTTGTTTCCGGTAATTTGCCTGAACCAAAGTTTGATTAAACAGATAAAGTACAACAATAAAAAGAAAAACTTCGCTGTTTTCTGAGAAATCTGCTAAAATGAAATGAAAAAGTAACCATTGGTCGGATTTTCGAAATTCAAAGTACGGGGCAGTTTGATAGATCTCAACATCCTGAATTCATTTGTTCCAGGTAAAAGATCGGTTTCATTTACAATAAAGGCTAAACGAATAAGTAATTAAGAATACAAAATTACATTCTTTACTCTCCTGTGCGGATATATAATTTATGTTCAATCTAGAAGTTTCTTTTAAATTTTTATTTTGTTTTCTGTCCCAGTCCCTCTCACTCTCCCCATTTAACCTTTGGAAATACGAATATGTGACGGAATAGACGAATATTTCGTCACGAGAAGGGTATTTTTCACCCTTCTGTAACAAACAAGTTACGTTTGCCAAAATAACCACTAAAAAGTGATAACTTGCCCCTGTGTAACCGTATATAAACCTAGTTATATGAGTATGCAACTATGAACCTCAAGTCCACCTGACGAGGCGAATGAAATTACATGAAATTTGCATAACGAAGCGAAGCCGTACAAAGCACCCTGAGGAAGACGATACGTCTGAGCTACATCTGCTTACGGAAGGAGACTGCTAAAGTACTGCTACTGATGTAAATTAACCATATCACCAGGTATTAGCTTGGTATTCAACGTTTTAACGTTTTTCAACTCCTTTCGTTCATATCTTGGACGGAATCGTTCATATGTTTGGCTGCAATGTGGGTCACAAAGCGATTTTTGTGGGGGAATATTTTCGGTGTTGCTATTTGTCGGTGTGAAGTACTGCATTGTATATTAGCGAGAAGAGGCATTTCCAATTCTTACAAAGAGGCCAAGAAAAGCGTTGTGTTTTGATTTTCTTCGGCGAAAATGTGATCGTTGAAAGGTATAATAGGTGAGCTAGGGAACGGAACGTATTAAGTTCTTTGCTAGACTGCGAGTGGTCTCTAATTTCGGCGATGGATTGTAGGGCCAGCTCCTCACAATTTCGCACGCGCGCGTCCTTCGCCCGCCACACAATCCATCGCCGAAATTAGAGACTACTCGGAGTCTAGGTCTTTGTGTGAAAGAACAAATTCGCTTAGTCGATCGCCCCTGGGTTCAAACCATATACGATTTTACACTATCAAATCAAATCAAATCAAATACAGTGAAGTAACACTTATGCATGTATCAACTCAAGTAAGTTTATCGGTCTTGTCATTGGACATGCCTCATTGGTTGCGACTCCAGTATGCAAAAGTTGTCTGGGGCAGACAGATCTTACTGGTAACACTATTAATAAAGTGCGCCTTGATCAATACCAATATCAGAAATTAATTGTTTTGTACATATATGACACTGTAACTAGAAAATGTTTTCTTTTTTTCGTGAGAAAAAGCCAAATGATTGCGGTTGATATCTTTTTCGAAATTTACGCTTATCTGGAACCGTATACGAATTTTGAAAGAGTTTCCCGCAAGCGGATTGGTAAGCAGATTTACCTCGTTGCTCTTCAGAACGGCGCGCGTGCTGTGTAACAGCTGGTGAATCCCATTATAACAGAGACGTGTAGAGCCTGCTTAACTCTGCTGTGGAGTCACACATAATCATGAACTATAGAAGCCGCCAAAACCGTTTATTTCAAACACAAACTCATCTCGAAAACTGAATCTCACAAAGCTGTAATCACCCAGGCGGCCGCAGTCAGCCACGCTTACATGATGTAACCAAACTTCAGGGGCACCCAACGACAAGTTTCGGTAGATATCTGTTCGGTGGAGATTAATTCGCCTTGGGTTTTCTAGCCTGCACGCAGGCGGTTGGATGGTCGAAAAAAAAAACCGTAATTCGTAATGCCGTCGCCATCTTGGATTCGCGCGGCTTAGTCTCAACCCTCAACTCGGCCCAGACTAAGCCGCGCGAATCCAAGATGGCGACGGCATTACGAATTACGGTTTTTTTTTTTTTCGACCATCCAACCGCCTGCGTGCAGGCTAGGGTTTTCGGCGTCGACTAAAGAGTGCACTCGGATTTTCGTAACTAAAACGTGGCCTAAAAGATTCGGAATTGGGAAATCATAGCCTCTAAGTTTTTCGGAAAGGTCGTACTTGCTGTTTTTGACAGTCAAAAACGTCAGCTAGCATTTTCGGAAAGAAAATATTTTCCCTAGAAAGTTTGTGGAAAGTTCATTTCAGCTTGCATTTTCTTAAAGGAAGATTTTGTTCTCTAACATTTTCGGGCAATTAAAATTTCAGCTAGGGAATCCGAACAGATGATCTTCTTCTAGGTTATAAAAACATCACTTTAAACAGACTTCGAACACCATAAGGTACTTAAAAATGCCTTTCTACAGCATTTGGTTGATTTGGTTCGTTGGGTGCCCCTGAAACTTAACATAATAACAATAATAATAACTGTCTCAGCTAATCGTCCTCGCAAAGTACAGCAAGGACGCTGCTCAACAAGGTCGAACCGAAAGCATATACAAGGCGCCTCTGGCAGCCGCTATACGGTCCATGTATGACCTTGGAGCACAGCCTTCAGCCAGCTCGAATAAGCCGTATGCTGGTTTTTGCTGAGGGAGGAAAACCGGAGTAACAGGAGAAAAACCTCAGAGCAGGGTCGAGAACAAACACAAACTCAGCCCACTTATGGCGTCACCGGGAATCAAAACCGGTGCCACATTGGTGGGAGGCGAGTGCTCTCACCACTACGCCATCCCTGCTCCCCTTAGCAGCATAAAGCCATTGACAAACCCTTAATTTTCTAGGTGGGGGATGGGGGGTGATGGGGGAGTAATTACTCGGGCGTCCCTTGGGAAGCCCGAGTCTGAAAATGTTGTTCGTTCGTATTTGTCGTTTTATTCTTTGTCGCCGTCGTGTTTCAGTCACAAAGCTCACTTCCGGCGTTTCTGCGCAAGTGCAAGCTAAATATAGCATACCTCACTTAAGACCCTGGGGACGAGGTTCCACAAAAGAACCATTACGAGCACTAAAATGACGATTCACCTTGTGCTTTCGTAGTCTGAACAATTAATATGTTGACAGAAGTGTCAATACGATTATTTGCTATACTACGAGCAGTCTCTCTTTTTTCTTAGTCCGTCGAACAAAACGCGAGAGACACGCAAATGACCACGCGCTTGACCTAAGGTGCGAGACGAGAAAGGCTAACGAAAAATAGCGCAACAACAAACTGGAGGCCATATTGGCCTTCACCCGGCCTTCCAAGAGACAATCGGAAATTGCAATTTGCTTCTTCACTGATTTACCTACACATTTGTAACATCATGACGAAGTTGGCATAACGAGATCTGAATACCTTTCCATATCATATTTTCAGTAAGGCATCAAGTTATCATTTACAGATAGTTGCGCTGCCTTCTCTAATATGTACATCGCATTTTCCAATTACATTCAACATTACTTGTGTTATGGATGTCTAGAAAACAACGACCCCAAAAACGACGGCATAGAAAACCGACTACCCAGTAAATGATCCCAGGACTTTGTGATTCCTCATAGGGTGGCAATCTTGCATTAAATAACGAAGGGTTTTTCTTGCATAAATGTTACTGGAATCTCGGTGAAAGGTGAGGAGAAAAATATTCAGCAGAGTGAAAATGTTTGCAAATACGTCATTCTTGATGTTGTGAGTCGTGTTATTTTTCGTTAGCGCTTGCTCAGAAACGCCGGCAGTGAGCTTTGTGGATGAAACACGACGACGAAGAAGAAGGGCTGTCGGACCTTCCACAGGAAGTTCGAGTAAAAATGCCGCCATGTTGGATTATATTGAAGAGGCCACGGATCATATCAATATCAATATCGGGCCCTAATCGATCTGTTAAGATGACAGTTCGTTTCACGTGTACGTCAGCAAATGTTATCTATTACATAACCTGCACATTATGCAAAGAGTTATGCATTGGCGAAACAGGAAGACGACTAGGCGACAGATTCCGAGAACACGTACGTGATGTTAAGAAAGATGACAAAGACGCATCTAAACAGTCGCCTGGCATAATCTCCCTAACTATTCCAAACAACACATGTCGATCAGCGGCCTCTCCCTACGTCAAGGTACCACGGAAAGCCGTAAAAATCTTGAACAAAAATTCATCTTTTAAATCGGCACCCTTAAGCCCGACGGTATCAACGAACGATTTTCATTCAGTTAATTTATTCCTGTTTTTCACGTTACCACGTAACCACCAAAAGCGTAGCTCCATCTTCTCTGTATAAACCACACACAAACCGCAATTCCTCGATTTGCTCTGAAGGGCTAACGCTCGAAACGTTAGCTGTTTGAATCTCTTTACATTATCAACTCCGTTGATGGACCAAATTTTCGTATCCACTTTTGATGTTTGTTTATTACTTATTTATGTATTTGTCTCATATTAAACATCCATCCACCTAATTTTAAGGATAGATTCAACCATAGAAAATAACAATTCAGCGACAACAGAGTAGATACAGTAAAGGACGCAATTATTTCTGACCTTCTCTGTGCCTGTTCTAACTGGTCATTTCAAATAAATCTGGGCTGTTAGGGTTCTCGTTACGTTCTTTCAAAATTATTAAACATATCAAACCTAATTTTCTTAACAGAAAATGCAGTCACCTGTTTAACTTAGCATGTCTGACCGAGAATACTCATTGGAAGAGCTCAACTACTTCCGCGTCTGCTACATTGCTACCAACATCATCCGGGACGGTCTGCAATGCGTGTTCAAAAAGGAATGGGACAGAATACATGGAATGAGGCTGGGTCCGTGGCAAGACACTACAAAAAATGGGCAAGACTTCTTTAACATGGAATCATGGAGAAGCCGGCGGAGAAACAACCGACTCTTAAGAATAATTCAAAAAGGAAACACGAGTGAATGGGACTCGACATGCTTTTCCTTTGCAATTCTCTATTCTGATTCACTTGGGGGCTTGGTGAGTCCTACAGTTGCTACCAACGTTGATGATCTGCGAACGTTCCGCAATAAGGTTTTTGCTCATCGATCGAGAGCAAGCATTGTGGACACTGACTTCCAGGCCGATGTGAATCTGGTCTCGAATGCGTTTATGGCTTTGCGCCTTGACACTAAAGAACTACAGAAAATAATCAGCCAGTCGAGCTTTCCAACAACGGAACGCCAGCAGCTTCAAGACAAAATTGGTCTTTTGGAGGAGGAGCTACAAGCTGAGCCCAGATCCTTTTTGTGCCTTCCACCAAAGCCATCCCATACGGTAACTGAACGAAAATCAGAAGTTGAAGAGATTTTGCAGATGTTTAAGGACCTCCAGGAAAACGATGTTGATGGTTCCATTACAACAGTTTACGCCCATGGTAACTCAGGGTGCGGAAAAAGTCAGATTGCTCGTTCTGTTGGGAAGAGGTTCTATGATGAGGCATTAACTGATGGTGTCCATGACAGTTGCACATTTGTAATGACCCTGAACGCTGAAAGTGAGCAGACGATAACAGATTCTTACTTTAAATTTGCCCGTACGCTTGGGGTCACAGAATACTCACTGAATAGTATCGCTGTGTCAGATTCAAAGTTGAAGCCTGATGAAAGGATATCACGTCTAAAAAACCTTGTTTCTGCCAAGGTAAAAGATTATGCCACTTGGCTCGTAATATTTGACAATGCCAACGACTTGAACAGCCTCAAGGGTTGCTGGCCGGATGAAGACTGGGGTGGATCTGGAAATGTTCTTGTCACTACCCAGGACAGTACCAATATCCCGTTTTTTGACTTTTCTTGCCGAGATATTTCCTTAAGTGACGGTATGCAAATAGAAGATGCGTTGGCTCTCCTCAGGAGCATTTGCCAATTTTCGTGTGCTTTTGAAGACGATGAATTAGAACAGTCCGTCGTTGAGGCATTGGATTTGCAGCCATTGGCCATCGCGTGCGCCGCAATCTACGTTCAGTTTGTCCATGTCTCTAAAGTGGGAGGTCGCGCAGTAGCTGGAACCTCCACATGGAAAGACTATCTCAGCAAGCTTGATATGGGTAAGCGACAAGTCACAGAGCAGATATACGAAAGAACAAGCAAGAGCTACCCATTGTCAATGACCTCAGCCGTCACAATCGCAGTGGAAAAGCTGCTGCAGAATGAACACTTTAGGCACGTGGTTTATTTCATGGGCTTGGGTGCACCAGCACCGATTGATCTCGACATCATTACCAGTTTAGTGACAAAAAGTGAACCAAATCTAGATGTGGACATAGTCGCTGCTGAAATTGCCAAATGCTCTTTGGTAGTATGCCATGGCCAAGACGATAATGGAAGAACGCTTATAAAGGTACACCAAGTCGTTCATGATGTCTTCAAAACACATCTTCTGGACAAATGCAGTAAGGGAGAGATTGCCAAAATCAACAAGATGTACATAGAGACATTAGTTCCTCCTGCACAACACAATCTACTTGAATTTGACTTGGAGTTTCACATGTTTTCCAAAATGATAGCTCCTCATTTGAACTTGCTCAGTAATTATTTGGGGCCACCGTCTCTCTGGGCCTCCCCGGAGGCAGAAAGTGACAAAGTTAAAAAAGCATTCATTGATTTTGGTGACATTTGCAACCAACACGGCCATCTGTTAGCAGCTGTAACGTACTTTGAACATGCCCTTGAGATTACCAAAGAGGGTGACAGTGATTCTTACAACAGGACCACAGTTATTGCTACCATCCTGAACAATTTAGGCACTGTCTATTGCAAGCAAGGACAGTTTCAGAAGGCTATAGATCATCACAACCGTGCTCTGTCTTTGATTGAGGGCCTTAATCCGGGACATCCAACTCCAGAGGCTGCCGATTCTCGGAACAAACTGGGAAATGTTCTCTACAGTCTTGGTCATTTTCAAGAAGCCAAAGAAAACTACCGCCGTTCTTTAACAATAAGAGAAGAGCTCTATGGCAGAGACCATGCCACTGTTGCTGCTTCGCTAAATAACCTTGGATGTGTTCACAGCGCACTGGGTGAGCACGACATTGCCCGGGACTGTTATCAAAGATCGCTGGCCTTGGAGGAAAAGATTCACGGCAAATCACACCCACACGTTGCCGATTGCCTTTGCAACCTTGGAGTTGAGTACAGTGAACTGGGTTCAAAAGCAAAGGCGGTTGAGCACCATCAGCAGGCCCTTAAATTGAGAGAAGAACTTTACTTTCCAGACCATCTGTTGATTTCCGAGTCTTATAACAACCTCGGGCTAATGCACAGGAGCATGGGTCAACTTGAGCGAGCAATGCATTGTTACAAAGCCGCACTGCGTATTAGAAGAAAGGTATTACACGATGAGCATCCTGCCATTGCAGAATTGTTGAATAATCTGGGGCAGTTGTATATGGAGATGGGAGACCTGGAAAATTCCAAAGACCTCCTCCGTGAAGCACGATTCATCTGGGAAGAAAGTTTAGGAAGAGATCACTGTAAAGTTGGGGACACAATGCTCAACCTTGGCCTGGTTCACGAGCAAAGCTTCCAGCTTGAGCACGCAATCATGCATTTCAAATCTGCTCTGGAAATCTACTCAAAGTCTTATCCAGCAAGTCACCAGCTGTGTCAGTCGGCGAACGAGTGTCTTCAACGTGTTACACAGCAACAAGCGGACTTACAATTGCGTGATCCAGATAACACGCTTGCTATACCTGTCCATCTCCAAACTGGCTTTCTTCGATTGGCTGCCCAAAGATCTAGAATTTTGTGTGCACTTACTGGCCCAGCTTGGGACAGGCACGTCTTTACTTCTGCAATTCAACTTGATTTTGACGAAATCATTATACGCTGTCTTTATGTCCTAGTGGTGCTGTGCGTGAAATACTATGAAGGTGAAGCCAAAAAGGGATTTCTGAAAACTTTATGGTTAGCGTTGCCCTACTATCTTATCATTGATTTATTACTACCTACCATTAGTTTGATTGTTGGGGACCGAGGATGGCTTTTAAATTACGCCCGGAACATTCACTGGCGAATCCTCTGTTTATTTTTATGGAAGGTGGGCTATCTCCTGGAACCATATTTTTAGTTTGGTAATTAATTTAAACAGATAAGTCCTGATCATAAGGAGAATTCTGGGAAGTTTGTCCGACAAACAGCATTACAATATTCAAATTCTCAAAACCTTTCCACAGGCCATGGAGCGATTTTCAACTGAGAGTCGTAAAACGAAAATCAAAGCAGTTACAGTGGAACCCCAGTCGGTTTAACGAAGTGCCAAGAAATTGGCTCGTTATACTGAGGGTTCGTTATATCGAGGTCCTTTTCCACACATTTTAAAACTGAGGTCAGGCTGAAGAATATCGTTCTATTTATCGAAGACTTCGTTATATAGCTGTTTGTTAAATCGAGGTACCGCTGAACTCCGACCAATCACAACAGACATAAACTGGGCAATGAACTAATCAGAATTAAGAGGCAATTACATGTAACCGGCGCCAAACGCACGGAAATTCGTGCGAGAAAGCCGACGATTGGTGTTGGTTTTGTTTGTCATTAGTTGAGAAAGTGGCGCGAGTATTGCCAACCAATCATAAAGAGAAGTAAAGCAAACCAAATGCAAATTTGAATTCCTTTCGACACCGAACTGAAAACCGCTCTATCAGAAAATGTATTTCATTTCTCACATATTATCACAGGAAACTGTCCAACCCCCCCCCCCCCAATAAAACGCACGCGTACTCTGTCATGCGCACACGGTTTCATTTGCTTAGAACTGTCTTCCTAACATAATTTGAGGGTGTAGTATCATCAAATTATCCGGTCACGCATTCTTTAACGCATGAAACTGATTTGATTAGAGTTTAGGAAAGGTTTGTCTACCGCGGTGATACGATGAACAAGTGCATCTTTCATCGAGTGAATTATTAAAAGTGATCCTCGAGGAACTACCGTGACAGCTAACTTGTAAGTATTTTGAAGCCACTTCAAGGGCTGAGAATGCTGGCCACCTGTCGAAGTACTACAGGGCGCATTTGTCTATTCAGTAGCTTTTCTATGTCACATGACGAGAAACTGTCGTTGTCTTTCCACACTATTCCCATTTTGTGAGCTCACTAGTGGCAAAGCCAGAGGCCACAGGCGCTCAAAGGTACCTGTCAGTCGATAGCGAATCCAGCCCTAGACAACAATCAAAGTGGCTACTAATGGGCCACTGAACTTGGAAAATGAGTTATAAATCATTCATGGGCATATGATTTTGATTCCTTTGTTTAAAGATGCTCCGTTACATTTTAAAAATAGGGTCAAATATAAGTGTAACAGCCCTCATCAAAACAAAACCCCCCGCTGTTACATGTAGCTGCACCCTTTATCTTGGACAAAATTATCGAAAGCAAGTTTCTCCTCCTCTGTATATCTTTGGTTAGTCTTTTGTAGTATCTTGATGAAATTCGTTTTCATTTGGTCGTTTCCATGATCGTAATTTTGGTTGTATAGAACGGTTTCAGTCACGCAATTAAGACGGAATCCACCAGACGTTCGAGTAACAAGTGGACAAAAACCTTGTACCAAGATTATTTTCATCGTATTGCAAACTTCTGTACGACTGTTTTAAATATCTTCTCAGAAAAATCATTTCTAACAACACCAAACGTCGAAAACGAATGTTGAAGGAATGTATGAAACACTTGAAAGTACTGGTGAAATGAAACTGATGATGAAATTTTGCCTGTGTTTGCACAAGTTCTCTAAACTTTGAAATTTATTTTCTCTCGTTCCCATGGGAAATTGTTTTCGGTGTTATTTCATGTAAAAATGACTGTAAAATACTTAAAATTATTCTGGTACCAGATTTTTGTCCACTAAAACCGGAAATTGCTCGATTTTCAAGCGGAGTTCGTCTTAAAAAAATATAATCATCAACCATTCAATAGATGACGTCAAGAAATTGTGATTATAGAAAAGCAATAAATAAACAACATGCCAAAGTCTCAGGGCCGTGCGATAGCCCGTACTCGAGTTATTCCGCAAAATGTACCACTCAAAATTATAGTGTGTTGTATGGAACGCCATCTTGGCGTGGCGGCCGGAAACGAGTTAAAATATGTTTCATACTTTACCCATCTCAAAGACTTTGTTCTCTCTGTTGAGCTTTCAACCATTCACATAGACGCTTCTCTTACCATGTTGGCTTTCCAAACCTCAAAAACACACGGTGAATCGGTGTTTTCATGTAAGTGACATGCTTGAGAGCAGACATCTTTATGTCACACACTGTGAAAAACTCTAAAATTCAAACTGCTCTATTTTCAAAACAATGCAAGCTACCGCGCTGAAAACATGCAAGCAGATACATTTCTAAAGTGTCTTTTACGTTATGAAGATAGAAATGCGAAAGTCAGTTTACTTTTGAATTTTAGCTTTTTTATGACGTCACTTGAAAACCCTCTACAGTTTCATAGGTGTATGCGTCTGTCCCCTGGGACCTACATTTATTTGTGACTTTGACAGCTTAGAAGGAGTTCAGAGTGGCAGCCCGTTTTTGCAGAAACGACTGCAACTGGTCGTAAAGCATTTCATCCATTTTTAAATAAGCTAGAACTTGTTAGCCTCGAAGAAAGAAGGAAAATATCTCATTTAATCTTGATGTATAATTAAGATTATTCGTGGTGTGCTTGATGTAAATATCAACGATTTGTCTACTTATTAGTAAAGAGACTCGTACTAGGATCAGCCATGGGCTTAAAATTGTCGAACCTTATTGAAAGGAAGGTGTGTTTAAATATTCCTTTTTCCCTAGAACTGCTAGAGATTGAAACCAGCTTCCTCTTGAAGTCAGCTGTGAAGTGACACTAATCACTTCTTTAGCAAAATTTAAGAATATTATTCGCAACTACGGTAATTTGTCAAGACGTGACTTGTAAATATGTAGAATAAGATTGTTACATTGTTTAGTCATATATTTAAGGATTTTATTGTCAATTAATTTCTAATTATTAAAGTGGCCATATTACCGATTAGTAGAAGTGACATGTAGTTTAATTACAACTATAGTTTTCTTTTAATAGTTTATTTGGATATTTTTTTTGTAAATAGTCGTGTTGCCTAATCGGCTTTTACTGACTAAATAAAGATGATGGTGATGGTGATGGTGATGGTGAGAGTATTAGGTCTTCTGATGATGTACAGAGTTCTCAATACTAATTTTAATTGAAATCTAAGGCAAACGGTAAGGTGAATTTCTCCTTCAAGCCTAGGTTTTGAAAGATAATACAACACCAAACATTTTAGAAGGACCACATGAGCAGCTTATTTTCAGTTTCTCAGAAACTGAGTTCAGCAGCATAGGATGGCAGTCGGCACATTTGTGTCGAAGCTTCAGAAGTACGTTTTTGCTTGTTGTCTCATCTTTGCTCTGTCGAGTTAAGTCGTTTTAGCAAATTTGTGGAACAATCAGGAGTGACTAAGAGTTAAAAACAAAGCCATATCAATAAAATTTCGTGAAGAGATATATAGGTGTATTTTTAATGGTTATTTTTTTTTTTGGAGGGGGGGGGTGGTTTTTCTTTCGGTTAATGAAGGGTTTCTTTCGGTTTTTGCGCTCGGTGTCATGACTACCACACTGGCCGAAACTGACCGCGCAGAACCGCGTCCCTTGTACCGCTTGTGACGACATCAGTTTTAACGCTCGTGGAAACTTTTACATGTAGCATGTGTAAGGGGAAGAGATCTTTCAAACCATACCCGAATGAGTAGTTTTCTACAAATCTTTCCCCACCGAAAGGAAGCCCAGAAAATGCCCAGCAGGAGAAAAAGAAAGCGAGGCATGAAAAGCGAAAGAAAAGGGCAGGAGAGAAAGCGAAAGGTAGAAGGAGAGGGGGCGGTGAACTTTTTTTGCATGCCCGAACTTAAAAAGCTAATGTTAAGCATCAGGAACAAGAGGGGGCGAGGAGCTCCACCAGCAAACAGAGTTTTGGGCAGTTTTGGTTCTTTTTTGCTGGATTCCATGACAACCTAAATAGTGATCTTGAGAACGCAACTACATGGTTTATTCAAAATGGCATGAAACCAAATCCGGAAAAGTACCAGGCTATGGTCCTTGGTAGAACAGGAGATAAGCTACTCCTTAAATCAGGTAATATTGATATCAGAACCACAGAAAAGACTAACCTCTTGGGGGTTGTACTCGACAGTAAGCTAAAATTTGACGATCATGTGTCGAGTATTTGCCGCAAAGTGAGTGCTCAAATAAACGCCCTTAATAGACTGAAAAACACTTTACCACTTAAAACCACCGTTCGTTCATGCTACCAAGTTTTTATTACTGCAACCAAGTTTGGCACCATTGCGGAAAAAGCAACACCACAAAAATCGAAAAAGTCAACGAAAAGGCGTTAAGATATGTCTATAATGATAAACATGCATCCTATCAGCATCTCTTGGAAAGGATAAGACTACCCTCCATGGAATCTCGAAGAATTCAGGACATGTTGTTAACAATACATAATAGCATATCGAACAAAGCACCACGGGCAATTAGGAATCTTATTAATTTACGCTCATTTAAGTACAATCTCAGGCGCCAAGGATATGTTTTATCTTTACCTCAAGTTAACACTACCAAATATGGACTCAAATCATGGAAATATTTTGTAGCCAAGAAATGGAATGAGCTATCAAATGACATTAGAATAAAAGTAGGCACCAATGAAATAGTAAACAGAATTAGATCGTTAAATTTCGGGGATTAGTAAATTTGTAACATTAGTTTTAATAGTATTTTAACTGCGGCAGTAATATTGTAATATAGTTTTAAATAGTTTTAATCAGTATTTAATTTGTGATTTTATCTGAGGAATTGTGGTATCAGCGTTGTTCAGTTGTTAGTTTTTCATTAGTTATTAGGTGGAATACCTGTGAACTAGCTCTCAGGCTAAGTGCATATCCACATTAAATGAAGTATGAGTATGAGTATGAGTATGATTCTGGCCAGAAAACGGCTCGACAAGCTTCACAAGGTGTTTTTCGGCAAAATGTCCGGTAGTTAAAGGGTTAAACAAACTTAATTTTGTAACCAAAATTAATAATTGAGTGATTTATTTCCTTAGCAGTATTTACTTTTCTATACCTTATTTATTAGGATGTGGTTTTTTTGTGTTAAAACATTCCTCAAAGTATATGATTTCATGGTTGACCTTTCTATAAAATAGGTCACACTTTTGTATTTCATGTGTGATAGCTGTCGAGCCTCACGCTGCAAAGGTCGCAAGAGGCAGTCAGAAGGAAAACTTGTACCACCTAAATCGACCTTAACAGTGCAACATGCATTTGTACATGTAAGGACCTCTAAACCTCTCTTCTATCCTCAAACCTTCAGCACCAGTGACCAACAGAACTGATGGTGCAGCTGTGATGGTTTCACTTAGTAATAAGTTGTGGCGAGTCAGTCTATTTGTTGCTACTTAAGATTCAGTTCTATTCTGAGAAATGCTTTCAAATTCTCATCTGGTATTTCCTCTATGGCAGCCCTGGCTGCTGTGTCATCATCATAAAACCTCATCAATTCCTCTGCATGTTGAATCATCACACAGTTCTGACATCCACTCATGCAGCACAGTTCCAGAGGGGGTGGTGGTGGCGGTACTGGTGCATTCCTCTTTGCATTGTCATCAACATCACTATTCTCCGAGGATTCAACTACCTTTTGGGGGCCTAAAAAATACCATACAAATGTGATATTAACAGAACTAAGGGGTAAATCCCTGACAAAAGAGCTAAAATTAACTACCGGTAGCTCACATGCAAAGAGGAAAAACTTGCTTTATTCATGGCATTTCCAGTCAAATGATGTTCAGTGGCCAGTTGTTGGAATCACGATAACATTTATCCTGGCTAAGAGTGAATTTAAATTCAGGTTCATAATCAACCAACAAACATTTTTGGAAACGACTTTGTCCTTTAGTTTTGCTGAGGACTAAATACTTTGACCGAAGCTTGCAATAAGCTTTCAAAAAAAAAAATTCAACCAACAAAGTGAAAACCCCAGTTAACTTTTAATATTGTGGATTAGAGTTCACTGGCATTCAAAAATCTGGGCCCAGATGTGTTAGATACCATTAGGGTTAATGCTCTTCTTTTTTAATGAACTGTTGCCCGCATGAAAAAAATAATCATCAACGCAAAGCTGAGACAAAGAATAAGGCAGCCAAGCTGTCAGTCCCAGTTCCATTTATTTGAGCTTGGGAATGAGAGTGCTCAGCATAACAACATCACATGGCTGAATGATAAATAGGTTACCTTCATCACTGGTCCTTCCATGGGATACAGAAAAGAAGCAAACACCCTGCTGGAGTAGACACAGATTAGGTCTCATTAATGGATAGAGATTAAAATATAAAGTTCACATACATGTATGTACCACTGCTAGTCTGTTATACCGATAATTATGCCCCATGATAAAAGCAAGTGCATCTGCATCTGACCGAAATTTCATTTTCATGTGAAAGATTGTGCATATTTGCCATAGTCCCAGAGTTTCAGGGCAGCATATTCACACATTTCACTTTGCCAGGACTGAAGGATTGCAGCATGTGCAATGTCATATGCCTCAGTGACACACGTACAGTAGACTGACAAGAAATGTATGGTGTCGGCTGTTTTGGGGGGGGGTTAAGTCAGAGTGGGAAATGGTGTTGTTTATGGTATGATGTCAGTACCACATCTAACACATAACAGAGGTATTTTTCGACATGATTCATGACAAGGTTATAACTAAACAGCATGGAATTTGCTGAATTCAACCTGTTTTGGCAAAAACTACTCAACACTGACCAAGGGATCTGACATGAACCTCACTACTGGACTATAGCCATGGTTTCCTGCAGATGCCACCCTTTAATATTAGCCATGCCAATCAGATTTTGAGTGTGCCCTATTGTCAGTTAGTGGGTTTTGCAGAAAACACCAGTAACAGCAGCCAGAATAATAAAGATGATTCACTGCCTAGCTGAGGCACCCAAATTAAAAGCATTACCCAGAGATTCTGATTAATGCAGCAGTGCAATTTTGCATAATTAGCCTCAAATAATTGCATCTGATTGCATATTTTACTGGCCAACCCATATCTGTGGCACAACCTCACAAATATATATTATACATTACCCACTGTTTTCCCAAACCTTGTAATAATTTTACAGTTTCGGATTGTAGGATTTGGTGTAATTTTCCACAGTTCTGGCATTTAGGATTTTGGGTGATTAAGTTTACCATTCCACCATTCCAGACTTAAGGGTCGCCCAGGAGGTACGGTCTAATTTGCACTTGACTGATAACCCATTTTCGGTGGTATCAATCAGTGGAAATCAATAATCAATATAAATCAGTGGCGATTAATTGGAAATCATCAACATGCCTACATGTAAATGTTGAGTGATTATCAGTTTTCAATGATTCAATCATTATTGATTATTGATTTTCAATGGATACCTAAAATCTTGGTTTACACTTTCAAAAGAATGAATTGTTCTAACTTGAACTTGACAAAGGGTTTAATGGAGTTTATTTTTTGTGTCTCAAGACTTTTGATGATGTGAAAACAACGAAATTAAAGCCATACAAATGTAAGTTATTTCAGTCTACACTCCTCTTCAGGGGACGTCTAAACCAGTCATTTTGTAACTCATCATGAAACTAAAAGAGAAACTGATTTCCATGAACAGTTGAGATTAATATGAAAAAGTCAAGATTTTGAATTTTTTTACACTGTTTAACAGTAAAAAATTTAGTACTCTCCTTTGCAGCCATTATTTGGGTCATCACGCAACGCTCCTCCCCACTAACAGCTGTCACTTGAGCTTTGCATTCCTTTCCCTCAAACTGACCAATAAGGAGCAGGCTTCCAAACCTGGTCCTAGTCCTCGTCTTGTTGTGTTTGTGGCGGCAAATATAACGATAAATAACATGTATGATTGGCACAGCTGCAAAGAATTACATGCATTTTATTGGTTCTCGGTAACAGAGGGAAAGGAATGCAGAGCTCGAGTGAGCAGCCGTTAGTGGGGAGGAGCATTACGTGATGACCCTAATAATGGCTGCGAAGGAGACTACAAATTTAGTGCATGTACATTAAAACCTAGGCCAGTTTTGGCCTGCATGGTCAACAAAGGGTTAATTAATTAGACGTTACAGGCAGACCTGGAAGTTTAAGTACAGGTAGGGGTGATTTGTATGAATCCAGTTCATTTGGGTGTGAAATCAAATTAATGCAGTGTAGTTCTATTCGTAATGTATGACCCAGCTTTTGACACAAGTTGCAAAACATGGTAAAGCTTGCATTTTTACTATTGCATAATAAATCATTGATTAACTACAGTCAAACCTTGATTACCTGGACCTCAATTATCTGCACTTGCTTAGATGGTCCCAGTTTTTCATGAATATTAATTAGCCATATCTGAGGTCTGCAGCAAAACTTTTTTCCTTGAAAATGAAAGTCCAGTTCAAAATAAATTTGTTTCACTTCAATGAATTTGTGCGCCTTTTGAGCTCACACATGCCGTACTAATGCAGTGCATTTCACATGAGCTCTGATTTGCTCTGATGTTCTTTGTTGCTAAGTAAAATTTCACGCTCCAATTGTTCAGCCGATCAGCTTTATTTTGTCTCATTAATATTCATATTTTCCGGACTATTCAGCTCAGTCCCCACAAGACCAGATAATCGAGGTTCAACTGTATAACAATCAAATAATGATCAATAGCAATGAAGACATCCAGTGAGTGAGTATCAATAAATTTTTATTCATTGATGGAGCCAATCAAAGTCAATCAATGAATTGTTATTGAATGTTATTGATTGGGAATCAATCATTGATTTCTGTTGACTGATATTACCCTAATCATTGGGCAAGTCAGTCCATCTCATTTGCCCCTGTTTCATTTGTAAAGCCCAGGCCAAACAGACTCGCAAGTTGTCGCAAGTAACCGCAAGTTGAACTTGCGGAGAGACTTGCATTAGGTAGCTAAACGGTCTCGCAAGTTTCCTTGCAAGAACACAAAAGTCGCAAAAAACCATATGATCTTAATGGCTACTAGGTTGCTATAGCATCGAATGGATGTCACTCAATTTGCATTGACTTGAGTTGGATGGCTAAACAGTGAAAAGCCTCTGTCGACTTGCGTGAAAATTTGATCTCTACCAAAATGAGTGCAAGTCATCGCAAGTCAATGCAAGTGCATGCAAGCCATGGCCAAATGGAGTCACAAGTACACCCAAGTTTTCAACTTGTGTCTACTTGCAAGTCCGTTTAGCCTGGACTTAACTGTTTGTAACCTTATACCTGCCAGCTCTTACACATTATGCCTGAGTCTCACGCCTGCAGACCATGGCCAAAGACACCAATCTCACATATTGAGGACAATTTCTCATGCCTGACTTAGAAATCTGCAGTGGATGACTTATCCTTTAAGACATTAGCAACAAAAATTCAATTCGATATTCCCCATAAATGTTCCAACAAATGGCACTTAATGTCGAGTTCGAGTCCTTACTGTATCAGGATGCGCTAAAATGTTGCATTTCAGTTTGCATTTGAGGGACTGGAAATGAACTCAAATAGCTTTGGAAATGTTCGGAAGTCATCGGAACATCTTCGGACATGTTCGATAGTCTTCGGAGATTCCAGTCATGAGAAGACATTAGAGGGGATCAGTAGGGGGATCAGTGGGGGATCAGTAAACAGGGGATCAGTGTTTTGTCAAAGCCCATAATCTCACGCATTTGACTCAGAAACAGTTGGCAAGTATATAACCTCAGATTCAAACCATGTCCGAATGAAAATGAGACGCAGGTTTAACTGCTGAATACCCTGCCACTTATTTGCATGTCATTGAATAAGAATAGTGTGTATTGTATTCTGCTTCGTTCTTCTTAGAACGCCGACTAAGGTAAACAATAGTGGCAGGGTATTCAGCAGTTACTCCTGAGACTCTACTGGATTGTTTAGCTGTAATTTAATAGAGCCAAAATTAATTGAGCTTAGAACTGGAGAGCTAACGTTGAGCTGGGGTTAAGCTTAAGTTCTAAGCTTTATAGGGAAGATATTTGTTTACAAACATTGTTTTTGTTATTTAAATGTTCAAAACGTTAAACAAACGAATTCTTTGTTTCACCAGCCAATAGCTTTCTGGTTGGCATATTAATAACAATAGGTGACGTCATTGATATCTTTGCTAATAATAAGCTTACCTGTGTCAATCCAGAAAGCGCCTTTCCCGATAACTTTCGCCGGGCAATTCTCAACATTCATGCACAAAATGCTTGGAATCTGCCCCTCGGAAACCAGCTTATACGACGACAAAAATCCGTTCGTGAAAAACAGCTGTACTGACCTCTCGTGTACAGGTGTAAGTTCAATTTCCATCTCTACCGGTTGCGAACTGGCGGCGCCATCTTTGATTTGAACCTTGTGCCCAAGGCTTCGCGTTCAAAATCGGAGGTGTTATACTTTAGTTTCCATGCCTCCAGACTAATTTCGACGTCGACCTGCGAAGAAATCCTGATCGCAATTTTGGCTATTTTTTCTTCGTTCAGGCTCCTTAAGCCCTTACATTTCTTGGTAAAATGGGTCGCATGAGTAGATATAAGAAAATCAAATCGTGTGATCCATTTTACAAAGGACCAAGGCAAGGCAAAAACAAAACTTGGTAAGTACGCTTACACATGCACGTGATATGTGGAACTCTGTTTACTATAAGTCTTAATTTAAATAGTTTAAATAATTTAAATTTAATAAATCTTGATTTAAATAGCACTATTTCAAAAGCATCATTTGTTGCAAATGATAGGCAGTGAATTTGACATCGTTTATACCTCATTATATTATATCAATCATTAAAAATCTATAAATTATAATCAATACCAATCAACAGGAAATCAATGAAGAGTGTTGTAAAGCCTGGTTCTCATACTATGTCACCGATCTAGCTGCGATGAGTTGTGGTTTAGTTTGCCGGTTGAATTGATTTTTCATCCTAGTTGGATCGCAGCGGTACCCCAGGTGTACCTGCAACATATCCACGGTGAACTTAGAAAACGTGCCAAATCAGTATTGTTTCGTGCTCTTTCTTCACAAACTTAAACTATCCTTCAATAAGCATGGATAAAACACTGGAAGCTATCGCAAGTTTAGTTTTGCTTGTAAGGAGACACATACATGTACATGTACGAAGAGAAAGCGTCAAAACAAAGGGGAAAACCATAAGGGAAAGTTTTGGGTTCTCTGCCTTATGCTCTAAGAAAGGGGCCAGCATGGACAGCAAGATTTGCAGTAAATGGTCCTGTAATTCCTTATAGCATCCATTAAGACTGTTACTTGGGTAAGATTGGGCTTCACCGTTGTACGTTCGCAGCATCCGCAATTATGGATTTAATGGATTGTGGGATATATTTGCCGGTGGCACATCACCGATGATCGCCAACTATGTTCTCATAAAATATTTGTATTGTCGGCATTGCAGAAGAACTGCCAATGTGCCTGCGAAGTTGAACTCAAGTCAACTTTGCAGGCATGCTGGTGGTAATGACCTGTGATGGTTCTTGTTGCCAGCGGCTTATGTTCTCATATGTCAGAGCAATATCCCAGGCACTACTGGTGGCTATGTCACAGGTAGGTAGGTGGCGTATGACAACCAGGCTTAAGAGTGTCAATAATTTTATTATCATATATTGTCTTTATTAATTATTATTATATTGATTTTGTTTACTTCCAGCTGTAGTTTTTATTGGCTCAATTCGAGGATGCAGTGCAAACTACTAACATCACCCATTGCAATTTGTTGTCTTACAGCAATAAGCCTTCAATGAAGAATGACACACTTCCTGAACAAGGGATACCCAGATCTGCAAAAGACCTGTTTAGAAGACAGCTGGCTATGAAGAATCAAACTACCATAAAGAAACAGAGTCAAAAGAAAAAGAAACAAGGTTATTGTCTTTTTGTGGTATCATCATCATCATCATCATCATCATCATCATCATCATTAAACTAGCTAGTAAATACATGCAAATTATATGTTGTGCTGCTCAGAACAATCTGCATCCTCGTTTAAAATACAAAAGGAAATACAAAAGAAATTAAGTTTTAATGAGTGTCTTTATATCTGGTAAAGACACCGCTAAATTTTACATCTGATTTTCTAGGCCAAAATAACCCAAAATCTAAATTTTAGTGCAAGAATGGATAGATGTACAGCAAAGTTTTTTAAGCCATTCAATAAATTCATAATTAGTGTTTTATCAAACACTCTGCTACGCCTCATGTTTTAAACTTGATAAAACACTCCTGCTCATTTATTAAACATCACGTAACAGATGGATAACATGGATGCCACTGACTCCAAGTCTCTGTCCATGGACAGTAGCGACTTTAAGATCTGAGTCCAAGTAAGAGTTTCATTCTTCAAACCTGTCACCTCCCTAGAATCCTTGCATACTGTTTGCCAGTAGATAACAAGATTATAGAAACAAGATTACAGAAACAAGATTGATGTTATAAATGATAATCTATAGTGTGAGAATTACACCTGTTTCAGATGCCGTAATTCAGCCGAGCCGAATCAAATTCAATGATAGGCCGACCTAAATTAATTAATCCTGGCTGAATTGATTTAGACACCAAACTTTATTCGGCCAAAACACGAAGTATGCATGTCACCTTCGTTGAGTTTGGCCCGCCAAGCCACCATTTTTTCTTCTGCAACACTCCTTTGCACATGCTCTAATGTAAAAACAGCATGAAAAATACATTAAAATGATTTATGCATTTGATTTGGCTAATGTGAAGTACGGCATGCGAATCAAAGCCGGTCTACAGCCGTTCTTTCTGGCTGAGCCAGGTGGGATTAATTGACTCAGCCTACAGTAAAAACCCGCATACAAGAACATGTGGATTAAGAACACCCAGGCTGAAATTTGGTAAAAAAGGAGCATATATATAAGAACACATTCAGACTGAAAATTTAAAATTGTTCTTATATATAAAAACTCTTCCCTTTTCAGTTTAATAGAACAAACAGTGTCTGTAGCTTTACTGTGGTATTGCACTAAGATCTCTGTATACAGTGTAAATTGTAAATGTTAGTAATTTCACTTGCTGTGTCTAGCAAATGTACAACAACTGTATTTGGAATTAAAAGTCTTATAATTACATTAAAAATATGCAATAAAATGAATGTCACCATTTGTAAAAGTTTAATTTTCTCTCAAAGTTAGTATTTCATCATAGTTAGTAAATCCCTTACATTTTTTTAGAAGTAAAAAATTAAGAACACTTAAGAACACTTTCAGGCTGATTTCACCTAAAATACCCGATAAATAAGAACCCAATCAGCCTGAACCCCAAAAATGGGTGTTCTTGTATGCGGGTTTTTACTGTATCTTAATTAAATCAACCGTTTCGAATTGATTCAGACGCTGTACTTCACATGAAATTAATTCATTTAATTTGATTTGGCTTGGCTGAAGTACAGCGTCTTAACTGGGCCTTAGATAAATTTGAGAAGTCATACTTGTACTCAGTCTTGTTCTTCTTCTCAAATGTATTAATAATAATAATAATAATAATAATAATAATATTGATGATGATGATAACAATATCTAATCAGGAGACTCCCTCACTGAAGTGATTTTTTTCCTGGAAAAACGATAACAAAAAGAGACAGAGAAAAGAATGAGGAAAAGCCATCAAGAAATTCTAACCCTTAATGATTAAAAATATCTTTAAAACTGATTTTAAAAATTGCATTTAAAAGTCATAATTTTAAAGATCCCTAATGAGTGCTTCTTGAAAATATCCATACCCCTTCTCTATTCCTCTCTCTGCACAAAAATATACTGGCAATTCTTTGGGGTGGTAAAAGCCAATGTTTTTAAACATACAGGTGTATGGGATGGGAGGGAGGGGGAAAGTTTAAGTCAAGAAATGGTCTACCAACATTTCTTCCAAAACTTACGGTTTCCCAACACACTTATTAAATCTTATGCTTCCTCACAAACAAGAACTCAATAGAGGCTTCTCACAGCCTTGTAGAAAACATTGTGTTTCAT
The DNA here is from genome assembly GCA_016490735.1 of Pachyseris speciosa. Taxonomy (NCBI): domain Eukaryota; kingdom Metazoa; phylum Cnidaria; class Anthozoa; order Scleractinia; family Pachyseridae; genus Pachyseris; species Pachyseris speciosa. Next base: position 374,761 of record JAEMWC010000033.1, on the reverse strand, counting down.
AATTTTTGTCTAGTGAAGAAAAAGAGTGAATTAATAAAAAAATGCTGGAAAGTGCAATAAACACATTTTGGTATTTTTGGTGGAGACCATCACTGTTGTAATCTTGAAACATACAACTTGATCTAAAATGTTGCCACTGATTTTTAAGTAAGGAGTGAAAAGCGAGGAGTAGCTGATTATTTTATTCGTTGTTTTTCTTTCAAATAATCTTGGATGCAGATTCATAGTATCTGGGAGAGATTTCTAAACTCCTTTCCTTACTTATGGCCACAGATTTACTTGCATTTCAACTTAATTTCACTATGTTTAATCAAACAGCTACAGCAAAATTTCAGCGGATTCCAGGAGAGAGCAAGAAACAATATTTTGACAGAATTGATCACGAGGCTGCCATTGAAGTTGCTGTGTCTTTAAAAGAGTCTAGCAAGATGAGAGAAGGAAGAAAGAAGTAAGTTCATTGGTCTTGTTAAGTCCATGTAACAACAACAACACATTATTTCACCCCAGAAAAAAAATTACATTATTATATCAAGTGATGGGGGTGAAATGGCTACCTGAAATAACTTAAGAGTGAAAAATACCAGGCAGCCAGTTAAAAGAAGATGTTTTACATGTTTTGGTCAGGGACATGAAAACATACAAACATAAATATACACTGAAGCCACAAAAATAGATACATGTTTAATCAGAATTACAGTGTTACATTGGTAACTACCAGGTATAAGATTATACATGTAACATTGCAAAACAGAATTTTTATCCAGAAAGAGCGATAAAAGTACAGTTATCTACAGTGTAGTAGTTTTTGATAAAGTGGTGTTTCATTTTACTTTTAAATAAAGACAGTGAAGAAAATTATTTTAATATCTTCATGAATGGAATTCCATACTGATGGGCCTTGAAATCGTATATTGAACATTCTGTAATTTGCTCTTGCTTTTGTGAGATAATAAGACTGTTTTGCAGCAAGCCTTGTTTTATAGTTATGGATCTGTGGTATTTTAGTGAAGAAAGAAATAAAGACAGATAGTACATGTAATAATCAATTGTGGCATTTATACACAAATACTGTACATGTAGATCTCATTTAGTAGAATAACACAGTAAATGCAAAGTGTTTGAAAGATGACTGCCTTGTTAGTCCTCTGCAACATTCACGCATCACTGTTAGGTGTATTTCAGTCAAGACCTTACTTGTGATAGGTGAGTGGAAAGACCAGTTCAGCAAAATAATAATAATAAAACAATAATTGTTTAATGGCTTGGTCCTGATTTTGCCTGTACACAAGGGACAACCTTTTAATCCAAATAAAGTTTGGGGTTTCTCTTGCTTTTACCTACCAAGCGAGAGGCTCTCTGAGATTGTATGTGCATGTCTTTTCTAAACAAGACCACACCCTTCACATAAATGCATGCATGCATGTGTATTATGTTCTTTGTTTCTTTTGTTAGGCATTTAAATGAAAGGAAAAGGAAGGTCAAAGAAAAGAAAAGGCTATCTAACGAAAATGCCAACTTTGACTCCATGAAAGGTATTGCAGCCATTGGGTGCACTGCAAGACACTCTGTCTGTGTACCCTGAATTTGTATTATAGTATTAGTATTATAATAAAAAATTCTTAGATAGAGGGCCACAAGTTTATTGGTTACCTCAACTAAACATTAAATGCTTTCTTAAAAAGATCGGTCTTTAAGTGTTTCTTGAATAAATTAATTGTATCTAAACTTCTAAGATCTAATGGCAGCTCGTTCCAGAGTTTAGGTGCAGCAACGGAAAAGGCCCTATCTGCGTATGTTTTATGTCTTGACTTCGGAACTGCCAGAAGTTTTTAATCAGTAGAGCGTAACGTACGTGAACATGTACGATAACTAAGTAATTCCGTGATATATAATGGTGCCATACTATTGTTAGGGAACAAAATCTTCTTTTGAGAAAATGCCAGCTGAAATGAACATTCCACGAACTTTCTAGGCAAGTGTTTTCTTTCCAAAAATGCTAGCTGACATTTTTGGCTGCCAAAAACAGTAAATACGACCTTTTCGAAAACCTCAGGGGCTATGATTTCTCCATTGCAAATCTTTTAGGCCAAGTTTCAGTTACGAAAATCCGAGTGCACTGGCTTTAATCGATGCCAAAAGCCTAAGGCGAACTATTCTCCACCGAACAGATAACGACCAAAACTTGTTGTTGGGTGCCCCTGGGACACCCAATGAGCCAAATCAACCAAAAGCTGTAGAAAGGCATTTTTAAGTACCTCATGGTGTTTGAAGTCTGTTTAAAATGATGTTTTCATAAGCTAGAAGATGTTCATCAGGTCGGATCCCTAGCTGAAATTTTAATTGCCCGAAAATGTTAGGGAACAAAATCTTCCTTTGAGAAAATGCAAGCTGAAATGAACTTTTCACGAACTTTCTAGGGAACTATTTTCTTTCCGAAAATGCTAGCTGACGTTTTTGACTGCCAATAACAGCAATTACGACCTTTCCGGAAACCTCAGGGGCTATGATTTCCCTATTGCGAATCTTTTAGGCCACGTTTTAGTCCGAGTGCACTCGTTCATCGATGAAGAAAGCCCGAGGCGAATTACCCTCCACCGAACAGATATCTACCGAAACTTGTCGATGGGTGCCCCTGATCATTATATGTTCTTTAAGCAATTAGTAATGTGCATGCCCTTCTACAACTTTTTAATGGAGGAAAAAAGTCACAGACTGTTTTAAAGCATTATAACCCAAGTGAGAGAACAAAGTAGAGACAAGGCTAAGAATGGAAATCATTGTACAACTAAGTTTTAGTTCATACAAAATTTGATTATATATCTCTACTTTATTCAAGAGTGATAATCATGTAGTTTCAGTTTCAGTTTCAGTTTTCAGTTTTATTTATTTAATCAGAACATTTTACTTTACATAATGACACACTACCTACAAATAGCAAAGCTAGTCTCGGCGGGTAGTGTATGGACGCTAAAACATATAAAATTCAACTTAACAAAACAAAAGTTCAACAAATATACAAGAAATGAGGAATTAAATATTAAATCAATAAAGCACACGTGACAATATAAGATGAAAATACAGATACACATGACAGTAAAGAGAAAAATACAAATATGTTATGCACTACTGTTAACTGGATTTAACTTTCGACATATCACTGATTATTCTTTCTACATCTGCCATTCAACATAGCTATCTTGAACTTGAAGATTTTCGCAGTGATGTTGAATTAGCTGTTTTTATACCTGAGATAATTAGTGTTATATTTGCACAGAACAAATGGATCTGTTATCTCTGGAGGCTTTAAGGCCTTCATTACCCGTAGGCTTCCAGTTCTCTACGTACGTGTTGAAAGTGACCAGTTGTAGTTCCAATCTAGTATTTCACAGTTATTGTGAACTACATGGTAAGTCAGATACATATGTTCATTAAGACTAACAACAATTAAAGTAATCAGCCTTGCTTTCCAAAATGTCGGATGGCTCAGGTTTTTCAAGTGAAAGAACAAGGCAACTCTTTTCATCATCAAACCCTTTAGAATAAAACCCGTTCTGTTTCCGTGAGCTTCTCCCACTCAGTTCACTTGGGAAGCCGCTAATTTCAAATCTCTCCGAAAGCTTGGCTGTACCAGATGTCATTTGTAAAATGTATTTTCAGATAATGTCCGTTTTGGAGAAGTAGCTATGGAGCCCCCTTCCCTCACAGCAAAGCCAAGGAAGGCCTCCAAGACAACCAAGGTAAATAACCTTTTGAATGGTTTAAAACGGGTAGTGAAACAGTGAGACATTTTGGTGATAACGCCTTTACTATCCCCAAGAAAAGTAAGGGACTGCTTGTAGTTTACATCAGATGACAGATGATGTGTGGTACTTTTGTTCAAAGCAGATGGCCCATCTCTGTTTACTGATTACAAGCGCGTCTCAGTTTCCTCTATACCATGGTGAAAAAGGCATGTAAAAAGGATTGTTCCTTGTTTTTCTCTTGTTCCAGGGATCGAAGCCACTGCTCTTCCACTGTCTAGTCTCTCAGGAAAAGGAAACAAACAGTGATACCAAACCACAAACTGAAAATTCCAGAGACTCTGGGCTGCCGAAGACTAAGAAACGCAAGCATATGTCGGCTACCGAGCGAAAAAACGCTGACAGAGAAAGGGAGCGTGCTATAATGGCGTACAGGCTGATGCGAAAACAACGACTGCAAGAAAGAAACGAAACTATTTGAAACAATACGCCTGGGAGGTAACGAGTTGTAAGGGCTCCTGTATGGTCCTCGGAGAACGAGAAGCTTGAGAAAAGATGAATTTTGCGATGGATCCCTCAATGCCAACAAATCGTGCTACCGGTTCGAAGCGCGGGAAATTATGCGTGCGGTGCCAAGCACGTGCGAACGTACATGCGCAAAAGGCACGATTGGTTATGGTCTTGTTGTTGGTATGAAGGCCGGCTTTACTCGCTACGATTTGTCAGGCCGATTTGACGGGCCGACGGTGTCGGGGCGAGAATCGTATGTCTATTTTGATGCCCGATTCTCCGCCCAGCGATTTGTGAAAATGAAAATCGGCGCGATTCTAAAAATTTGTTGCACTGCAACAGATTTTTGGATGTCGGGCCGACATTCTCAAAGAAACCGCTGCGTCAATCAAAATGCTTTGAATGGGCATGCGTGTCCATGCGCAAAAAAACACTTGACAGGCACTCAAAATGGCGGTGGTCAAGAAGAGGACGAAGGCAAGGGCTTGATCTTTTGATGAAATAGAGATCTCCCTGTTGATCGCAGAATGGATCAAGTACCCCTGCCTTTACAACAAATGTAAAGACTATCATGAGCGAAAGTTCACTCAGTTCACTCACCAGTTGGTGAAAAGCCCCAGCTTCTGTTCGATGCCAGTTTTTTGACCCAAACACATCATGGCCTCCTTCTTTTCTTTTTTTAATAATGCCGCAGCAATAATTAGTAAATACGCTGTCGCTGCTCCAGTTGATAAAATAATAGAGCAACTCAACACAACCTTGCTCGTCCATCATTTTTGAGTGCTCTTCAGTGTGCAACGTTTGCTACGCATGTGAAATAGAATGACCGCTTTACAAACAATCGAAGTCTGAGAAAATTTTTCTCTCTCGCGTTTCGTGTCGGGCCTAGAATCGGGCGTCAAAATAGACGCACGGTTCTCGCCCCGAATCCGTCGGGCGGACAAATCGGCCCGACAAATCGTAGCGTTTAAACGGGCCTTTAGCTGCTGTTGTTAATTATAAAACTGAACATTAATTTATCAATTGTTTTGCTCGGCTTGGAAGTAACAACTGCTTTCAAAACGCGAGAGGCTCTAATAAACGCCCACCATGTACTCTCGCGTCCTTTATTTTGGTTTAAACATACACAAAATCCTGCAAAATATGCCGGTTAATTTTTCCGGTATATGTTTAGTGATGTTTCCTTTATACTGGTTCAAAACGTGAGAAAAGTACACACAATCTTATATCAAGAACATGGTTTATACACTCTTGAGTGGATTAACACCCTACATTTGCCTATGTTTTACACTGAGGGAATAGATCTTTCACCTTTGGTCCCCGACGGACAAGTCGTAAGGACTAGTAAAACGTTGGTCCAATAATTCAGACTGGTTTGAATTCGTCTGCTTAAGTCGGGACCCAGTCGAAAACTCAACATATGGCGATCTGCGACCTTTCTCTAGACAAGGCAACACGGAAAGCCACAAGCATCTAGAGCAACAATTTGTCTTTCAAATTGGCACTCTTAATCCCTACGGTATCAACGAACGCTTTTCACTCAACATATTTATTCTCCTGTTTTCCCTTTACCATGTTCCCACCAAAAGGGAAGCTGCATCTTTCTGTATATAAACCACACAACTTATAATTCCTCGATTCGTTCTGGCGAAGGTCTGGAGCTCGAAAACGTCAGCTTATGACTCTCTTTACGGTGGCCAATCTACATTAACAACTCAGTTAATAAAACCAAATTTTCGTGTACTCGGAACCGATCCCTTTGTGTCAACACGAAGGGTCCTCGACCGTTGTACTTCGTCTTTTCGGAGCTTGCGCAGGCAGTAAAAGAAATGCCGTAAATATTAATGAACCATCACAAGCAATTGCATTTACACTCGCTTTTTATTTCAGATTTAAACTTTATACTTCCACAATTAGCAACCATCCACTTCTTGCTTTTATAGTCTTTAACCTAAATCCCAATTACTTGTGCTGCAAAGCCGCATCTTCTGTAAAACCAAAAATCAAATTGTACGACATTAGAGTCGCAATAGAAGGGCCCAGGCTCTCCAATTTTTGAGATCACCCATATTATGCTTATGGAACCAACGCTTTTACAACAAATAGACAAAATTGCTGGAAGTGATGTTTAAACTAAAATCTTTTAAATATAATTATGTGTACACTTACTATATATACATATCTAAAAAAAGATATTAAATATGGAGATCACCTAGTCGCTTTAAATTTTCCCTTGCCGCTGTCATGAAGCCCAAAATGGCGGCGCACGGGGAATTTACAAAAGGAAATAGGGATGATTAAAAGCTATTTTGTTGGAAACTGAAATAGTATTGCTATGTTTTCCAACAAAATGTGAAGGAAGACTATAGGGCGTTTTCATTCTCGTGTCTACCAGCCATATTGGTTTACTGAAACAAAACAAAGTAGTTGCATAAAAATAGTTTAATTCCCAGAGGTTTAGTTTGGACACCAACATGGCCACCGTTTCTTTGTTTTGGGACACCAACATGTTCGCCGTGATGTCATATGAAAACACTCCATATCTTCAACCATTTAAAATCAGTTAGCTTCAAGAGTGGAGTTTTCCCATAAGTCTTTCATACGATGTAAAACCTGTCAACAGATGCAACTATTTGCAGATTTGGTTTGATTCGAGGAGAGGGAATAACACTGACAAATGAGTGCCTCATTCCCTTTGGACTATCAACCCATGATATATCATGTTTGGACAGACCATGGAACAGAGATTTCTGACGAAAATAGCGCCAATGTGTAAATAGTTTAGTTTTCCTTAGCTCTCTTAACTACGCTTTGAAGGACAACATCCACAGCATCCCTCTCCATTATACAGATTATATGCCTTAAAAAACCGACTTTTTTATAGCATCCTATTTCCTTTGCTTATTTGAATCAATTTCTGAGAAAAAAAAAAGCAAACCTTAGCTGTCGTCCATTTCTAGTAACAAATGCGACAGGTCTTAGCACATCGCTTAGCAGTTTTCACTGATTTATCGCAGTAATCACGGTTGTTCTTGCAGTCTGTTCGTTCGTCCTTGCATGGAGCTAAACAGCCAAAAGGAAGTGAAATTCAGTGTTTGGTTTGATAAGCAAGCCACACTGATATAAGACATACCTAAACATGGTCTTATACTTACGGCAGTTCATTCCACATGAGCAGGGACACACTTTTAACATTGAATAAGAGGCTTTGTCGCAATCGCCTCTTCGGCTCAAAACTTTGCAGTCCGGACGTGTGTCCCACAGGCAAAAACCTCGCAAAAAAGAAAGGAAACCATTGAAATTATAGCCGTCTCTCTCTTTGACAGTTAACTTTCCTACTTAAATGTGTTTTGGCATGATGCAGGTAATTTCATCTCCAGTTTTCCTTTTTTCATTTTTGTTTTGGCTCAGTAATAACAGGGCAACCCAAGTGTTCTTTTCGGTGAAATATTTGTTCACAAGTCCTCTTTTCTCTCGGAAATTTGGTTTAGCGTGATAAAAACTAGACTTTTCTTTGATAAAACATTACCTCTGGTTCTTCGCCAGTACCACCCAAAACATTAATTCCTTTTGTTTTCCAGGGCGGGATGGGGTAAGCAATAACGTCAATTAACGAGAAAATCTCAGTTCTGGGAAATCGGAAAGCACTCAGTCGCAACTCCGAAATTGAAAATACGGGTGAACGTCACTTAGAATTTTCAGTTTAGGAATCCCGGCAGATCGTTCTCTTTCGGTTCACACAACTAACATTGTTTTTAAAGTCATAAATTGTGCGAGCTAGAAACACAGTCAACAATATTTGACTTACATGTCTTTGGGTACGATAGCAGTTTAGTAAATAGAAGTGGATCACTTACTTTGCCAAGGACAGTAATTAATAGGGTTATCTGAAGAAATAACAAATATTTTGCACACAAGGTTAGGTTGCATCTAGTGGTAATAACAAACAAACAAAATCCGTTGATGAATAAATAACATATTCGCACATAACCAGAATCAGGGAGAACGGGGAGGGAGGAAGGAAGGAAGGGAGGGAGGGGGAGGGGGGGGGGAGGGGGGGAGGAAGTTAGGAAGGAAGGAAGGAAGAGAGGACGGACGAATAGACTGTAAAATTCAAAACAAATTTTTTCATTCTTATTTTCGCGCGTTTGTAACTATTGGGGAGAGGGCAGATACTTGCAATAGTCAATGACGCACATCAACACCAACAGAAACGTTCCACACTTTCGCTGGAAAGCGAACTAGCATTTTAGTTTCAAAATCGTACGTACCTTCTCGTTATACACCCTGTATTTATACTTAATTGTCGTACACAATAGACAAATAGATTGTTTTGCAGTCGGTCGTGAAAGAAAAAATTAAACTCAGCTGTGGCAGAAAAAATAAATTGAGCGCTAAGTGTTACACCATTGCGAGAGTTTGCCTTTTGGTCGAGGGTCGAGGGTAAATGGTCGAGGGTCGAGGATAACTAGTCGAGGGTCGAAAAATTCTTCTAAATTATTGGAAAATTATTTCTGAACGTCGTCAAATCAAAATTTCATATAGGCTTGTGTTTACATGAGTTTTCAATGCCTGTTTTCGGTGCGTACTTGTTACCCTCGACACTTTATGACGTCCAGATAATTGTAAAGATAACATATTTGCGCTAAAGAAAATTTGCTGGGTTCTTTTCCTGTAGCAAGCGCTGTAAGTGGCGTCCTTTTTGTATTGATTTTTTTTACATCATTTTAGGACAGGATACAAACTTTTTAGAACTTCTCCCGTTCACATTTTAATGGCGAGAGTAAAGTCGGTCGCTCGATAAAGCCATTTAATTGCGAAGGGTAGTTTGGATGGGGAAAATAGATATTTCAGAATAATAAAAATTCAACATCCAGTAGACTTTACCAAAGCGGGATAGGCGAAGTTAATTGGCATCTGCCTTAATCGGAAAATACCTTTAATTTCAGGCCTCGTTAACGGGGGCTTATTAGAGAGGGGGGCTTATTTCAAATCTCAAACACGCCTTTTTCGTCTTAAAATAGTTTTTGTACGAAACTCAAACAACTGCAGTGAAACTTTAGATTTAAAACAGGTTAAAAGAAATGTAAAACCGTGACATGCTATAGTCTAACAGGACAATTTTGTTCTTGCATGATACACTGAAGAACAACTCAGTTTGTAGTTGAACTACACAGCGAACAATGCCCTTTGATAGGTTCCACATTGATTTATTGAAATACTATACCACACTTTTCAATCACAAATGCCTTTTGTTTGTTGCTTAAGAGGTGTCTCTCGTAATTTGTTGTTGGCTTTTCCGCTTTGACCGCTATTTAACTTGTATTTCTTTTTTCGTTTTGTTTTACAGTCCGTGGGAAATATGTAAACGTTATTGACAACACAAGACTCGATCACGAACACAAATATGACAAGTACGCACCGAAAACATGACCGAAAACTCATATAAACACACAACTATATGAAATTTTGATTTGACAACGTTCAGACATGAAATAATTTTCCAATAATTTTGAAAAATTTTTCGACCCTCGGCTAGTTATCCTCGACCCTCGACCATTTACCCTCGACTAGTTACCCTCGACCCTCGACCAAAAGGCAAACTCCCATTGCGAATACCTCGGCTTGGTAAATGATTTTATCATATCTTTACGTTAATTAGTACCGATTTCTCATGTCCTAAATTCAAGGTAGGCCTAAATATAGAGTGGTATATGAAGATACCGTCGATGTCATCTACTAGTGAACGCACGCGCCCAAAACATGTTTTCACGTGCCGTCAAACGTCTGCGTTTCAGGTGTCAAACTCTGAAGTTTTCCCCCCAAATGGGAAGTTTCACTGGTGTGTTGAGGGCGGTCGGGGATATAAGAGCGGCCGACATGTACGGCTGCCACACGAAGCATGTAGATTTTATTTGAGCGACAGACTTGTAATTTCAGACAAATATGATGATATTATTATTGCTATGGACTTGTAAGAAATAAGTGAAATATTCTAGTCATCTGAGTCAGAACTGTATTTGCTCACGATTTGTTTAAGTTTGTGTCCCTAGCCGCCTTGTACAAGTATGATTGTAGATGTTTGAAAGAAATTTGTTTACGTTACTGAGATTAAGCTTAAGTTATATTTTGGCAGTTTTTTTCGCCAATTTTTGCTCTGTAATATGTAATGCGAAAAGCCAAAAGTAAAAAGGCCTATAGACCAACATAATTCCGAATGTATTTGCATGTTGAGAGTTATTACGACACTTCTCGGGAAAGGTCCGCTGTCTGCATCCCGTTGCATGAAAACTTTCCCAAAGCCCCGGCTAAACGATCAAAGATTTTCATCCAACGTCGTGTTGGAAGAATATGTTTGACTATTATAGCCGCCTCTCTCAACTCTGCATGGTTTCCATGGTTTTCCATTTTCACCGTTTTCATCCAACATTTCGCGTTATCAAAGTGTGCACAGCCAGTAAAAAACAACAAAATGAACCACAAAACGTCAAAATTTCACCCATAATGCGCAAAAATCGTTGTGTGGACTAACTTTGTCTGTTGATTGGTCAAACAATGTTTGTCCATTGAGCCACCCAACGTTGTGTTTATCCCCATCAAATATTTACAATATTGTTTTACAGTTCGTTTCGATTTATTGGATTTTTTCTGAGAAAAGGGAAGTTTAATTCACCAGTTGCTAAGTTTGTGCATAAAGGATATACACGTGCAATTTCGAGAACAAATGAACTTTGTTTAAAACATCCTAACATTTGCCGCATAAACAGGGAAAAACGAAATATCGATCAACAAATCAGAAACTGGCTGTCATCTAAAAATAACAGCAAAATTATTAACGATCAAATGAAGAATGATCCTCGCAGTTGTGAACGCAATTTATCCAATTGCGAAAAGAAGCCTGAAAAAAATTCAGGACTTCAACGGGGTTTGAACCCGTGACCTCGCGATACCGATACTCTAACCAGCTGAGCTGTGAAGCGGATACCTCACAAATTAATGTGATTGGGTAGGCTGAAGCCACTCTAAAGGCACTAAGGCCACATGGTAGCGGGCATTACCCCTTAAATCTACCAAAGAAAAGATTGAGCCCAAGCATTAGCAGCCATGGACAGCTGTTTCGGCCTTGTTAGGCCTCATCAGCATGGCATAGCTAATGCTCAGGCTCAAGTACCCACATATCCATAAAACAAGCAGTTAAAACGTAAAGCTTGTGGGATGTGGCTGGAGTGACAAGGATACCTCACAAATTAATGTGATTTGGTAAGCTGAAGCCACTCTAAAGGCACTAATGCCAAGAGAGGAGTGTGAGCCTAAGAGAAGAGTGTGAATGATATATGAAATAAATCATGACGTTGGGAGCAGGTCAATTGTGGGTTCATATGTTCCCGTGAAAGAGAAGAGTGTGAATGATATATGAAATAAATCATGTATGAACTGCGGAAATGAAATCAAATGAAGAATGATCCTCGCAGTGGCTTTGGTTTTTTTTTAGTGTGTGTGTCTGTGAGGGAAATTGTTTCTCTTGAAAAGCTTTAAATTAAAGACAGAGACTCAAGCTCACATAACACTGTAAAGAACCAAGTTTCGCCGCCTGACTTGTTCAATTCTTTTGTTTTGTTTTTGCACCGGTAAGAATCAGTGTTTGGATGTTAAAAGCAGCGGAACGTATTGGCCTGTTTTGATAATTTTATAGTGAACGGGTCTGCGAGAGATAAGGAAAGCCGTGCGAAGTTGCTCGATGAATTAATGAGGTCGAGCCGCACGGGGAGCAGAGGAGTCATATTTGACCGTATTTCCAGTTAAATTCACCGTACAGCTGCAGCGCAAATCTACTGATCTTGTTGATTCGAATCGCCGAATGTGATCAAACGACGTATACGCGATCATGTTAAGCTGCTGTTGAAATCCTGTTCGCCTCAGCAAAACAAACGTGTTTTCCCATTGTGAAAAACTTCATAATTAAAGTGCCTATAATCCCGAAAAATTTTTTTCGCTCAATTAAATCTTTGTATGAAGCTAAGAAAAATGCTGCAAAAATTTTTGAATTCGGTTATTTTTTGAAATTCGGAATTGTTTTTTTATGAATTTTTAAAGTGGCCGCTGTTTCAGGCACGGCCGAGCAAATGGGAGAATGGAGCTATTGACGTTATTCCAGCCATTCCTCGCGTCCTTTTGGTTACTGTAAGGGATCAATCAAGCGTTTACAGGGTTTAGTATTTTGGCGAAAAAAACTTTTGTTCGACTTAAAAAAATGGGATCATCAAATATATTCGATTCATAATGTCGTCCAGCGATCCTGGCTTTGACTCCAGCTCGGCTTCCGGGGCCAGACAAACGGATGTAGAGTACAACTTAGAAGTCGAGGGTTCATCAAAGGCGAGCAAACGAGAACCTCAAAGAAACCAGCAATACCAATGAGCCGACAGCAGACGAGGGATGGCTGGCTCAGTATGAAGCAGAAAGAAAAATGGAGGAAGAACTTGAAATGAAATTGCAACAGCGACTAAAGGTGGTAAACGAATATGCTGGTTGTGGTGGTTGCTTGCTTTTCCTTGGGTGCGACTCGCGAGCGGAGAAGCGCGACTTTCTTCCTCTGAATAACATGAGAAAGAGAGATATTTTAGAGGAATCCACACTTGAAACCCAGCAAAATTTTACAAATACAAAGTGAGTAAAAGACGTGAAAGAAACGTGTTCACACACTGTATTGCCGAGTACTTCGATTTGACAAAGTAGACCCACTGTTTTCTTCTCTTGTGTTCCTACGGGTCAACAGCCCATTCAAAAGGTATTGGCCATCGGTGCAGTGATATACCCTTATCCTTGTTTGGCTGGTTGTTACAACCGAAAAGAACGCACATATCTGAGATTTTCGTAGTTGAAATCGAAGCAATGACAGTTCCGATCAATGGCCTGGAATGACCTCACAAATTACACTATTCCCAGACCCTTTTTAATGATTCTGCGGCTCGGTCGTGTTTTCAACTAGGGCTATTTTCTCTCTCTTAAAAAAATTGTTGCGGTATGTTTCTCAGATATATATAAATATTTATTCAAACGAGAAACATTTTGAGGGGTTACAGGCACTTTTATCGACTAAGAACTTGCATGTGACTGGCCACGAGGAAAGATGTCTGACGAGCTGTCCTGTGGTCTATTGACTGGTAGAACAAGCTATCTCGAATAAGTAGTGAACAACGAAACCACTCAAACACTAGTTGTCGCTCAAAACCGTCACAGCTGAGAGATTTTCAGAAACTACAATAGCACAAGAGGTTTTCGTCAATTGTGTTCCGTCGGCAGTGTGCCTTAGATGTGATAAATGCATCATGACAGATAATACAAAAAGATATGCCTTGTTGTTTCTCTCTCTCTCCTTTTTTTTGTTTTTTTGTAGATTCTCCTATATTAGTCTTCTCTACGCCCATTTAAGAGCCCAAATCAGTGAAAGGCCTAGATCATGTCTTTGGCGGCGAAAATTTTGTGCAATGTCAAATCACTCGGGAAAATGGATGACTTAACGCGTTGAAATAATCTTATGACTACATTATTATCAAAATATCACTGGGTTTTAAAAGCCCGAACTTTGTTCTTTTCATCAATTTCCTTAACATTTGGAAATATGGAAACTTTGCTGTCACAGGCTGAGCGGGGAAACGGTAAGTGTTGCACCATTGCGAATACCCTCCTGCTTAGTAGTAACTAATTTTATCATATCTTTACGTTGTGTGCCGATGTCTTGTGCACTCCTAAATTCACGGTAGGCCTAAGAGTGAGACATGTAACTCCCGTAATCCGATTGTTGGCTTGTTGATGGAACCACTGCTACTTGTCGTTATCTATAAAAATTGTTTTTCAAGTCTAAAACATCTGAACTTATAAACATCGATTTGGTATTCAGGAACCCAGTCTTTATTGTGCCGTGTCCGGCCATTCAAATCTTGCATATAATTGATTCTCAACTCGCTGACAAAACCCAATTCAATGATTTTATGTACACACCCAAAATAAAGTCATAAATTCATTTTCATGCGAGAAAATTTTTTTTTCAATTTCTCTTTATAATTCTGAACAGTCAAATTGAGACATGTCATTTCTACTTGTGGGGGCTCAGTACGTCACTTGAAAACGTTAGGGTATACCAACGGCATTTTGAGCACATGTTTAATGTGGACAGTGACTTTATTTTTTTAGCTCAGTTTTCACATAACTATATGATGATGTATTTTCTAAATTTGCTCGCAACCATCATTGAATGTTACCTGTGGACTTTCGAATGATCACTACCTGGGAAACTTCATGGCACCAACGCAATTTGTATGGCAGTTTCTTTACAAACAGTAGCCTTGGTATTTACTTTCTCCTGGACCTCCTTGACAGAGCATGAGCTTCCGTTTGACATTATTACAATTTCTTTGGTGGGATTTAATATCTATTCAGGTCATTTTATACCAAAGGAATTTTCATTAACTTTAAACGTGCTAATTAAAGACAATATTTTTATTTGACTGTTAAATGCTGGAAGTATGTTAAGCGAAAGCCTGCTCATAACATTTTAATGTGTCTTTACAATAATAATGAAAACGCGGTATCAAAACACGTGAAGTGTTGTCAGCACTAATCAACCAGTCTTTCGACGACCTTTTCCCCCCATCTGAGTGCTTCATTAAATATGCTTCAGGACTGGTTTCTACTTAACTATTGCTTATGAAGAAAATATATTTGGAAAGTTTTCCCCAACTGTAAAACCTCACTATTTTTGGTTTTCGCACAGGCTTCCCAAGCTCAAACGTCGACTCTGCATCAGCTTGTTTATATAGAGAATTGTATGGGAAAATTGCCGGTTTGTAAAAAAAATGTGTAAATAACTATCTAATCAGAAATAAAGTTTTCCTACCTCAAATGTGTCGCGTACTTGTCTCTTGTGCCGATTTTGAAGCCATTCTGACGCCGTTTAGTGAAGTTTTTCGAAATCGTTGTCTCTCCTTTCTAAAAGAAGTAGAAGGCAGACCACTCCATCGATCGCATCAATCGCTGGCCAGACGTCACTCCACAAATCGCTCTCTCCTCGAAAGGAAAAGTCCCGAATCGCAATAAAACCAACAGTTCCATAAAGCCCAATAAATTTCACTCCATCTAAGTGTGCTTCGGCGGTCAAAAGACTCGTGAAGAACGAAAAATTTGGCTTGAAGTTCGCCTCTTCGGCTTTCCTGATATGCTTGTGACCGACCTCGCGACAACGGCCGTTAACGCAAGGTCAAGTAGCTGGTTTCTGATTGGTCCATTTGAATTAAGTCACGCGCTGACAACACGACCCTCCACCGGAGGGAAAGGTACATTTTGTCGCGAATCAAGTGTCACACTAGGGCTGCAGCTGGTTTGTAACCGTTACAGAGTTCACAACTATCAAGCAAATTTAGAACGATAACTATCTTATGCTGAAAATCTAATCTTATCGTTCTAAATTTGCTTGATCTGTAGTTGTAAACTCTGTAACGGTTACAAACCAGCTGCAGCCTTAGTGTGACACTTGATTCGCGACAAAATGTACCTTTCCCTCCGGTGGAGGGTCATGGTGTCAGCGCGTGACTTAATTCAAATGGACCAATCAGAAACCAGCTACTTGACCTTACGTTAACGGCCGTTGTCGCGAGGTCGGTCACAAGCATATCAGGAAAGCCGAAGAGGCGAACTTCAAGCCAAATTTTTCGTTCTTCACGAGTCTTTTGACCGCCGAAGCACACTTAGATGGAGTGAAATTTATTGGGCTTTATGGAACTGTTGGTTTTAGTGCGATTCGGGACTTTTCCTTACAAGGAGAGAGCGATTTGTGGAGTGACGTCTGGCCAGCGATTGATGCGATGATGGAGTGGTCTGCCTTCTACTTCTTTTAGAAAGGAGAGACAACGATTTCGAAAAACTTCACTAAACGGCGTCAGAATGGCTTCAAAATCGGCACAAGAGACAAGTACGCGACACATTTGAGGTAGGAAAACTTTATTTCTGATTAGATAGTTATTTACACATTTTTTTTACAAACCGGCGACTTTCCCATACAATTCTCTATATAAACAAGCTGATGCAGAGTCGAAGTTTGAGCTTGGGAAGCCTGTGCTTCCAGGAAGCTATTAAGTGACATAATAACGTATATATGCGAGTAAATCCATAAATCAACTAAGTCAAACTGACTTCTAACAACGAGGGTGAAAATACTGAGAAATGATTAGTCGGGATTAGTCAAAACAGTGGGCGTTTTTTTTCTTAACATTTCTTCAGCGGGAACAACATGCCGAAAACTAGATTGCGGCCAAATGTTTTGACACATGTTAACAGATGATGGATGGAACTTTCCACTGCTGTATAGAAGAGCCAGTTAGTACGAGCAAGGTATGCAATTTAATTCTCTGAACTTGCAATTGGCTTAAATCGCAAGTTGCGATAATCTCTAAAACTAAATAAACTTTGTGCCGTCAGATTTACAACACTAATTAAAGCTTAACTTCACCTTATTTTTAAGATAAAGGGTCGTTGCTTATAACTAGCGAATTTGTAGTTTCGAATGGATACGTAGTCTCCGATCCAGAAATAAAAGCTGCAAGTCTTCCAAAAATCACGAGCACACAAATGATTGAGTTTCGAGCATGACCCGTGCTGCCCAAAGTTCCAATTAGAAAATCTTTGAAAAGTTTAATTTTTGCGATGTTATTTCATATTCGTTACCCACTTGCCAAGATAAGGTGATTACAGTTGTAAGCGAAAACTATTTCTGGATAAAAAATGCATACCGTATTTATCTTTTGGAAAGCCAACGCTGTCTTCACACAGACGGTTAGTCCGACACCAAAGCAATCACTCTTGGGAGTCATAATTTTGTGAATTTATCATTACAACCGTCAATGATATTTTACAACATGTAACAACATTTTACAACATGTACTTTCGAGGATTTCTTTACATGTAAACTTTACGGTATACGGACCCAATTATGGTTGCGACTTTTTTTGTGGACAATGGCTGAAATGAGCGAAACAAGCCTGACATTACGTGGCCTAACATGTCGCTTTCGCCGCACGGGATGCTTTATGACAGGATTTATTTTGTAGCTATCAATAGAATATCATAACTACTTTCGGGGACTTGTTTACTGGGAGCCTTCACAACCTACCAACACAATGTTTATGACAGCTTCTTTACAATTAGTGACTACAGTGTTGACTTTTCACGGGTCACCGTCTTCATGGAGATCTCCACTGTGATTTCTTTCAGGGGCCAGTTAATTTTGGTGGCAGCTTCCTTCCGGACACTGAGCTTGAGAGAATAAGAATAGTACTGTCGTTTTTGTATTGTATTTGCTTTCACGGCGTTATTCATCGCTGGATTTATTCTCATCTGTTAGGTTTTTTTTTTTTTTGGCCACTTTCGGATGTTGTCCATTGGGAAACTTTACAGTACATCAGTATAATATCGTTGACAGCTTCTTTGCGGACAGTGACCAGAATACGATCGTGGCGTTCTGTAATTTAGGGAACAAGAAAAGAACCAATTGGGAATGGGGAATGGAAAACGAGCAACTGGAATCTCTCAATTTAGGATTATTGCACGCGTATTTATAAAGTTTTTCTCCCAAAAAATATAGAATATAATAAAATAATTAATACTCTATTGTAGAACGATTCATCTCGACTACATTTTTACAATATAGAGGGCAAAATCTTGTATAAATAGGTTAACTAATCTGTAAGTAATAATAGATTCTTAATACTAACGAGTTATATTTTGCTGCAATTTTCCGCAACCGTTTTCAATTTGTCTTTTGAATTCTGAATAGTGGAATTCAGACGTTCAAACATCAAAAACGTTACTGAACAGTTAGTTGCTACTTTTATGGACTAGGTTACTTTGAAGCGGCATTTTGAGCACAGGTTTCATCTAAACAGTGACTTTTTAGCACAGTTTTGTCATAACTACATCAGAATTTATTTTCTACATTTACTCGCAACCATCATTGAATTTTATCGCTGCGGACTTTCGAATAATCACTACCTGGGAAACTTAATGGCCCCAACGCAATTTGTATGGCAGCTTCTTTACAAACAGTAGCTTTTGTATTTACTTTCTCCCAAACCTTCTTGAGAGAGCATAAGCTTCCGTTTGACATTATTTGAATTTCTTTCAGGGGATTTAATATCTATTCAGGCTATTTTATACCAAAGGAATTTTCAAGAAATTTTAAACTTTAACCGTGCTAATTAATTAGAGTAGTTACTTTTTTTTTATTTCACTGTTAAATGCTGGAAGCTTGTTCAGCTAAAGCCTGCTCATAACATTACTGCTTGTCAGTTTTTAACTTTTCTTCTTAATTAGTAATAAAAACATGGCATCAAAACACGTGAAGTGTTGTCAGCACTAATCAATCAGTCTTTCGACGTCCTTTACCCCATCTGATTGCCTCATTAAATATGCTTCAGGACTGGCTTCTACTAAACTATCACTTATAGAAAAAAACATTCTTGAAAAATTTTCCCCAACTGTAAAACCTCGTTATTTTGGCTTTTGGCAGTGGAATTCAGACATTTAAACATAAAAAAAAAACGTTACTGAACAGTTAATTGCTACTTTGGGGACTAAGTTACTTTGAAACGGAATTTTGACCACAGGTTTATATCCGACAAAGTATTACGTATTTACTCAGTTTTTTCTAGCACAGTTTTGACGCAACTAGAATCAATTGCGGAGGTCTTTATTTTCTAGATATTGGTTGCAACCGTCAATAAACTTTATCGCTGCACAAATGAGAAGTTCGATGGATCGGTTCCGAGAAACTTTATGGCACCAGCGCAATTTGTATGGCAGCTTCTTCACAGACAATAGCTACAGTATTTACTCTGTCTTGTACCTTCTTGACAGACCACAAGGTTCAGTTTGACATGATTACAATTCCTTTGAGGGGAGTCGCAAAATCAATTTTCAGAAGCGTAATTTATACCGACAAAATTTTCAAAAAATTTCAACCAGTGTTAATTAATAATAATAATAATAATAATAATAATAATAATAATAATAATAGGGTTTTCCATTTGATTCATGTCTGGTCGAAACTTGTTTGACTAAACACTGTTTGTAATTTTATTTATTTTTATTTTTAATTAATAATGAAAGCGTGGCATTAACATACGCCAAGTGTTGTCTGCAGCGATGCACCCGACTTGTGTCTTTTTTCTTCCCCCTCTGAGTTCTTCATTAAATATGCTACGGGATATTTTAGTGACTTTCGAGGAGTCTTTTATCTGGAAACTTTTGCAGTATACAAACCCAGTTTTAGTTGCGACCTTTTTGTGCTTTTCGGACTGTGACCAGAATATAATCATGGCTATAATGTAGTTTAGGGAACGAGAACTGAACCAACGGGGAATGGAAAACGAGGAACTGGAATCTCTCAATTAAGGCCACTCATTACACGCGTACTTTTGTAGATTTAAAAAGAAAAAAAGGAAAATAATAGAACAATTAAACTTCTGTTGTAAAAGTATTCTTTTCGACTAGGTTTTTACAATATATAGGAAAATTATTGTGTAAATAGGTTAACTAATCTGTAATTAATAATAACAGGTTTTTCATACTCGGAGAAGTCGAAATTTGTCGCATTTTTTCTTTTTAATTCTCATTTATGGAATTGAGGCATTCAGTCATCAAAACTGTTATTAAAGTTTAATTTCTTCTTTTGGGGGCTATGTTACTTTGAAACCGCGTTAGGGTACATATACCAACGGTATTTTGAGCACAGATTTACATATATCGGACAGAGTCTCAAGTATTTACTTTTTCTAGCACTGTTTTGACATAACTAGAATCAACTGCAGGAGGTCTTTATTTTCTAAATATTTTCTTGACCTGGCAAGAAATTACCTGATCAGTTGGAGGAATTGGTACCGGGAAACGTTTTGTGACCAGCGCAATTTTTATGGCAGCTTCTTTACAAACAGTAGCTGCAGTATTTACTGTCTCCTTTACCCTCTTGACAGACCACAACGTTCAGTTTGACATGATTAGAATTTCTTTAAAGGGGAGTCGCAATACTGTATTAATTAATGTTCGGGAGCGTAATTATTTATAATAATAATAATAATAATAATAATAATAATAATAATAATAATAATAATAATAATAATAACATATGTATAGAATGTTCGATTGAGGCCTAAAACTGCTGTTTAAAAGTAAAAACTAAAATCCAAGCTTTCGCCGATCAACGGCATCATCAGGGATGAGAAAATATTCCGCGTGTGCTATATATATGCAAAGAAGGTGTAGGGTGAAATGTGTAAAAGATGTGACGTATGTATGCAAGCTATAGAAATAAACTGTGAGTAGAATACAAAGCTCTAATGATGGAGTGTCTCTAACAAAGGACCTCTAAGAGCGCTAGGAATAAAATAAGAGTTAATTTGCCTGGCAAATAAAAATGTTTATGTCACCTAGTCACGCAATGATTTATGTTAGTTTGCTAAGAGGGGCACTTATTTCTTGTCACGCATTCACCTTTAAAATAGGTAATCGGCAGGGAGGAGCTGTGAGCAGGGTCCAATTAGACACAAAATAGTTAAGTATTGATCACACGACTATCACGAGATCAATCGGAAAATTTACTAGCCGGGTAATCACTAGCTGGTAAATCACTTGCCGGAATATTACTTGCTGTAAAACTACTAGTCACGAGCTCGTTCGAAAAGTACTTAGCCTCGACTTCGTTTAAGGTTAGGGTATAAGACAAGCTGTGTTCCCCGAAGTCTTCCTCTTGGTCTCCTGACGTAACAAGCTTTGCGAATTTGACCCTCCTCCTCCCTTCCTCCGCCTCTTTCTTAATCGTAGTTTAGTTACTCTGGGTGCCTTTTTTCTCCGCCTTCACCTTTGCCAGAGCGTATAAAATCAAATAATCATAGCTAATTAAATTTGTTTGAAGATGTTACATTTAATCAATAAATCGGCCATCTTGCGTGGCCAAAATTACACCCAAACACATCGTTGTTCCTTATTTCTTTAAGCGCTCTTGCAAACATAGCTCGACTGATGACCCCAGAATTTAGCCAACGGTTCTCCTTATAATAAGGGCATAAAAAGACAAGCGGGCAAGGAGGCATAAAGAATATTAAAATAGAAGGTCTGCGAATTCAGTACATTCTTCTCGGGAGTTGAGTGTGGGCTTGTACTTTCTAATGTTAAATGCTTCATGGAGGCGTAGATTAGCGGGGTCGTTTTCACTCATGATTATCTTGACCTCAATACCTTTGTAGTCTTCGTTCTGGCAGGAATGGATGTGTTTTTTAACAGAGGAGTTTGCGTTATTGATATGTTCTCTCACGCGGTCATGGATGAAGCGTGTGGCGCTACCAATGTATTGTTGACCGCAGCTGTTACACGTGAGCTGGTATACTGCATTTCTTCGTAGACATAATCCGGTGTTAGAGATAGGGCATTTGTCTCTTGTGCACTTGCGCTCCGTGGGATAGGGCTTGTCTGAGAGTGTGGGATTTGTGGGCAATGCGTACTGGAATGTTTTCTTTTCTGAAAATGTTAGTGATCCTGTGATTGAGTCGTTCAGAGATGTAGGGGATCTTAAGATATGACCATTCTGTGCTGCTAGGTTGGGGGTCTCGTTGAGGAGTTTGTGGGCGTTTTGTCTACTCTATTCTGTCCTCTGGATAACCGTTGAGGCGAAGGATGTCATCGAATGTGTTTAGGTGTTGTTTGGCAGATGTATTTGAGGAGCATCTGTCCTTGATGCGTTTTCGCTCGTTGCGAATGAAGTTGAGTTTGGATTTGATTGGCATAGCTGACTGATGGTGGACAAATAGTGGTTTCTTGGCTGGTTTCTTGTAGAATTCAAAAGAGCTGATGCCATCTTTGGATATGGTGACTTTGAAATCGAGTAAAGACAATGACAAGCCATTCGACGTTGTTTTTGGTTTTTCAATTTCGAATTTCAAATTAGGGTGCACATTGTTTATTACGTCGTGGAAGTGGTCAGCTGTTTCTTCATTAGTTGTTTGGAGATAGATATCGTCAACATATCTCTTGTAAGGGCTTATCATTAGGTGCGAGGAGAGGGCGATGGTTTCAAGTTTGTCCATAAATAGGATGGCCAGTATACCTGAAATGCTGGAACCCATGGGTAGAACCTCTCTTTGGCGAAAAACTTGATCTCTGAAGGAAAAATACATGTTGTTAAGTGTGACTTGGAGGAGGTCCGAGACGTCTTGTCTGGAGAGGTGGAGTACTGGGTTTAGGATTCTATCCGTGACATTAGTGATGGCTTCTTGTATAGGAATTGTGGTGTATAAGGATACAACATCGAGGCTGCATGGATAAGGTAACGCTTTGTTTGTTGTAAGATCGCCAGCCTGAATACATCTAGTGAGTTCGAGACTGTTTTCTAAGTGGGCTGGGACATTTTTAGCATCGGTTTAAGGGCGTTGGCGAGGAGCCATGAGATGCGTTGGGTGGGTCCATTGATATTGGATACGATGGGTCGTATTTTGATGTCAGGGCTTGCTTTGTGTGTCTTGATGAGATGGTAAAACCTGGGCAGATCCGTGTTTGACGCTAGGAAGCTCCTTTGGACAAAGGGAGGGAATTCATTTTGTAGGCAGATCTTCTTCCAGGCTGCGTTAACTTTATTTTCAACTGTCTTGGCTGTCATGCGGGGCACTTTTTGGTAGGTGTTGGCGTCACTAAGGTGATCAAGGGCGACCCGTGTGTATGTGTCTTATTGTATCACGCAGAATTCGGTGCCTTTATCACTGGGGAGACATACGTAGTTCTTCTCTTTGAGTTCTTTTATAGTTTTCTTGTCTGTTTCGTCAATATTCGACCACTTCGGTTGGGGGTTGTAGCGCATTGAGAACGACTTGGAGTTTATGGTGAATCCTCTGCAGCTTGTTTTCCAGGTCGTCTTCAGACTGGGGTCTGTAGATGTGTCGGGTCTGTGGATAGGTGAGAAAATCTGACTTTTGAGGGTTTGACTCACGATAATGTTTCCATCGTATTTGGTTTGCTAGTCGGTAGAACGCAATATTGATGCTCGTGATTGTGTGTTCATTTTAATATTCTATTTTATTCCTAGCGCTTTTAGAGGACTTTTGTTTAGAGACACTCCATCATTAGAGCTTTGTATTCTACTCACAGTTTATTTCTATAGCTTGCATACATACGTCACATTTTTTACACATTTCACCCTACACCTTCTTTGCATATATATAGCACACGCGGAATATTTTCTCATCCCTGATGATGCCGTTGATCGGCGAAAGCTTGGATTTTAGTTTTTACTTTTAAACAGCAGTTTTAGGCCTCAATCGAATATTCTATACATATATTTTAATCATGCTGCTGAAGGACAACATGAACAGATTAATAATAATAATAATAATAATAATAATAATAATAATAGGGTTTTCCATTCGATTCATATTTGCTCGAAATTTGTTTGACTAAACACTGCTTGTAATTTTTAAATTTGTGTTTTCAGTAAAACGATAATGAAAACGTGGCATTAATACAAGTTCTTCATTAAATATGCTACGGGATATTTAAACTACTTTCGAGGAGTTCCTTTTTTCTGGAAACTTTACGGTAGGCGAACGAAGTTTGCCAATTGTTTCCTTTCACTGGATGCTTTATGATTGGATTTATTTCGCAACTGTCTATTGCATATTATTACTTCTTTCGGGGCCTTGTTTATTGGGAGAATTTCCGCTATACCAGCGCAATGTTTATGACATATTCTTTACAAAAAGTGACTACAGCCGTGTTGATCGACGGCTCTTTCACGGGACACCGTCTTCACGGAGATTGAAGTTTACTTTGACTCCACTATCATTTCTTTCAGAGGATTTCTTTTTGGTGGCAGCTTCTTTCCAGACAGTTTTAAAGACTAAGAATAGTCTTGACCTTGTTGAAATGTATTTACTTTCACGTTGTCATTCACGGCTGGATATATTCTCAGTTATTAAGTGATTTTATTGCTTCTTTCGGAGGTTGTTAATTGGGAGACTTTATGGTAACTCACTGTGATTTGGGTGGAAGTTTCTTTGCCAATAGTGACCAGCGTTAACACGTTGAAATGATCTTGTTACTTTTTATCCTTATGACGAAATTATTATCAAAATATCACTGGGTTTTAAAAGCCCGAACTTTCTTCTTTTCAATAATTTCCTTAACACTTGGAAATCTGGAAACTATGCCGTCAATAATCATGTCCTTTCTCAACAAAATTTACACCAATTCTTATACTTGAGAAATTAAGCTTGGTTCTTATGTTGCAAGATATATATGAAATATCCTTCCCGGGCTACGCGTTGACGATGTTAAGCACATAGGGTATTTTAAAATACATTTTTCATCAAAAATTCCTATATATGGTCACTCGCTTGAAATAGCAATGTTTAACAGAGAAGAAACGCTCCTTTCTTATTCTGCAACATATACAAAATCCAACTTCGGCAATTTAAAAGCCATCCCGGCGTTGAGGCTGTCGGAAACTGAAAAACTGAAGGCTGAGCGGGGGACAGTACGTGTTGCACTATCACGAATACCCTCCTGCTTTTTAGTAGTAACTAATTTTATTATATCTTTAAATTTTGTGCCGATCAGGTCTCGCACACTCCTAAATTCAAGGTAGGCCTAAGAGTGGGACACGTAACTCCCGTAATCCGCCATGTTGGCTTGTTGGTGGGATCACTGCTAGTTGTATAAAAATTATTTTTCAAGAGTAAAACATCTGAACTTATAAACATCGATTTGGTGGTCAGGAACCCAGTCACTATTGTGCCGTGTCCGGCCATTCAAATCTTGCATATCATTATGACTCTCAACTCGCTGACAAAATCTAATTAATTCAATGATTTCATGTACACACCCAAAATTAAGTCATCAGTTCATTTTCATGAAAAAAATAGAAACGGAAAAAAAAAGTGTGGTTCGGTTCTATTAAACATTGGCACCTACAGCGTTTTCGATTTTTCTCTTTTAAATAACACAGTGAAAATTATGTAGCGATATTTCTGGTTCGTGTTACTTTGACTCAGAGCTATATTCCACAAGGCCGGAGATGGAGTTTAAACTTAGTTAGCAGTTAGTTCTATAAAGTAGCTTGGGCAGGCTTAAAATAACCTAGATGAGTGAAGAAATCAGTTTCTCATGAAAGGCGCAAAATAATAAAAGACTTGTTGGTCGCGTTCTTGGTTTTCTCCGAGCTATCTCCTCCGCAATGCACTGAGTAATGAAGACGGTTAAGTGAAAATAGTCCCCTTATTTTAAACACCTGGCTTGCATAGGATTGAAGAAACATCTGTTCTATCATAGGATTGCGTCAGGCGATAAGAAAAATGTTTTTTTGTTTTGTTTTGTTTTTGTTTCAATCAAAATCAACTTCCTCTTGTGGGGACAATTTTCTGTTACAAACGCCGAGCTGTCGCCGTCTTAATCATGGAAACTTTATTTATTATATTAGAAATAAGAAAATTAATTAGAGGTTTGAGACTCAATTCCACTCCTTTCTTGATTTTTACATACCGATGAGTCATATGTTGTGGAAATGTGTCGCAACGTTTTCAATTTTTCTTTAAGATTCTGAACAGTCAAATTGAGACATGTGTCATTGCCACTTTTCGGCCTCGGTACATCACTTGGACACGTTAGGTTATACCAACGGCATTTTGAGCACTGGTTTAATCTGGACAGTGACTTTATTGTTTTAAGCACAGTTTTGACATAACTTTATCATGATATTTTTTCTAAATTTGCTCGCAACCATTATTGAATATCATCGCTGCGGACTTTCGAATGATTGCTATCTGGGAAATTTAATGGAAACAACGCAATTTGTATGGTAGCTTCTTTACAGACAATAGCTTTGGTATTTAATTTCTCCCGAACCTTCTTGAGCGACCATAAGCTTCCGTTTGACATTATTTGAATTTGTTTGAAGGGATTTAATTTCTATTCAGGCTATTTTATACCAAAGAAATTTTAAACTTAAACCGTGCTAATTAATGTCAATAGTTATTTTTTTATTTGACTGTTAAATGCTGGAAGTTTGTTTAGCTAAAGCTTGCTCATAACATTTTAATATGTCTTTCTAATAATAATGCAAACGCGGCATCAAAACACGAGAAGTGTTGTCAGAAGTAATCATCCAGACTTTCGACTTCCTACTACCCCATCCTAGTGCTTTATTAAATATGCTGACATGACATAATTCTAGAATTTCTTTGATGGGGTTTCATTTCTATTGCTATTTTCATAAAAGCAATGTATACCAACAAAATTTTCAATGGATATTTTACCAAGTTAATTAATGATAATAGGGTTATGCAGGTTCGACTAAACACTGCTTGTAATTTTTTCAATGATCTTTTTAATTACTACTAAAAACGTGGCATCAAAACAGGTGAAGTGTTGTCAGCACTAATCAACCAGTCTTTCGACGTCCTTTTACCCCATTCATCTGACTGCTTCATTAAATACTATGCTTCAGGAATGGCTTCTACTAAACTACCACTTATAGAAGAAAACATTCTTCACAAATTTTCCCGAACTGCAAAACCTCGCTATTTGGGTTTTTAGCAGCCTTCATTTAGCTATTGTTACACTTTATGGAGCTAAAGCTTCTTCCTTGAAGCTATATGTGTAATAACAAATACATGTGAATAAATTCATAAATCAGCGAAGTCAAACTGACTTCTTATAAGGAGGACAAAAATACTGAGAAATGATTAGTCGGGATTAGTCAAAACAGAAGGCGTATTTTTCTTAATATTTCGTCAGCGGGAACAACATGCTGAAAACTAGATTGCGGCCAATGTTTTAACACATGTTAATAGATGATGGATGGAGCTTTCCACTGCAGTATAGAAGAGCCAGTTAGTACGAGCAAGGTACGCAAGTTATTCCTCTGAACTTGGCTTAATTTGCATGTTGTGATAAGTTCTAAAACTAGATAAGCTTTTTTCCGTCAGATTTACAACACTAATTAAAGCTTATGATTCAAATTCAGCCTATTTTAAAGATAAAGGGTCGTTGTTTATAACTAGCGAACAAGTTGTTGTTTCGAATGCATGCGATTTATGTGCTTCCTGTGTTCGGAAACACAGGAAGTATATAATCGCTCAAATCTCGATAGATCGGTAAACTAACCACACAGATAGCAAGCAGCACACCTTGGATGTAAGGTAAGGCCTTTTATTGAGAAGTTTTTCGTATATCTATCAACTAGACCCGAGTACCGGGATTCTCATACAAATCCTTATAACATGCAGCCATCTTGTTTATATTGCGTGATACGGTACTTACCATGAGCTTGGAGCGTCTGTACTGTTATGAACACTACTGAAGCAGTAGTGTAAACGAAGCCTGAAAAAAATTCAGGCTTGTACGGGAGTCCCAGGCGAACCCACGACCTCTGCGATACCGGTGCTGCGGCACGTTTCTCGAAAGTCCCGAAAACGTTTCGGGCCCGAAAAGTCGTTTGTAAAACTGCGATCCGCTTATCCTAAAAGCAGGTAATTTAACATATCTTCAAGGTGAGAAAGAGCAGTCTTACTGCGTTATTTGATGCCTAACACGGTCTTCGTTTAAAGACGGATACAATGGTAATCATGAAACCCGAAATAGGCCCGAAAAGTTTCGGGGCTTTCGGGAAACGCACACCAGCGATCTACCAACTAAGTTAACGAGTCACTGGGAGCTGGTCGTTTTGTTGGTTCGCAATAAACCTGTGATTGATAAATACATGAGTATGAATATATCAGAAAATGATAAAATTGAACTGCGAATGAATCCGCACCAGCATCGCAGAGGTCCTGGGTTCGATTCCCGAACAAGCCTGGTGATGATCACTCGCATATTCATTCTTCAATCCGCAGTTCAAATATATGATTTTTATATATTCATTATCACATATTCATCACTCAAGGGTATATTACGAACCAACAAAACGGCCAGCTCCCAGTTGGCTTGTTAGCTCAGTTGGTAGAGCACCTGTATCGCAGAGGTCATGGGTTCAAATCCCGTACAAGCCTGAATTTTTTTTCAGGCTTTATTTTCACTACTGCTTACGTGGTGTTCATAACTGCGATGATCCTTCACATCTTCATTGATTGAGTTGTGATATCTACTAATTGCTTAGCATTTTGTCTCAGTCTGCCACAGGTGTTTCGTTCCCTGCACACATTGATAGTCTGACATCTACTGTCGTCCGACCTTGTCCGCAAGTAGTGCATGTTGTCGACGCAGATTTGATTCTTGGTCGAAAGTTTTCAAAATAATCTGACAATTTTGAAAATTAGTATGTGATACATTAAGTTCAATTTCAAACCGAACACAAATTTGAACCACAATATATACTACCTAAGACGGGCGTGAAAAATTGTTGCTTGAGGGTTTCCGTCGACGGTGGACGGCCGTCACTCGATGCATTCAGTTGAAAAATACAATTTAATCCATTGAGTCGCTCTTGAGATACACAAAATAACGCCTTTATCCCCTACCTTTCCCGTTTTTTCCCCTATTTTTATATTTATTTTCCTGTGTTGTACTGTAATCTCCAGGAGACGGTGAAGGGCATTGCATTGCTAAAAGGACAGTGAAGGATCAACAAGGAAGAGAACGGATACTAGCTTGGCATAAAGAACAAACAAAAACTGACATCAGATGAAGCAAACCTTCCCGGCTACAACTCTAGCTTTTAATGTAACAGTAAAATTCTTCAAACTACTATGTTTAGCCATGGGCTTTGCAGTCATAATCCGGCAACAACTTTAAGCATCGATCACTACTTTAACCGGATCATGCCCTTCTAAGTACATTTGCACCTATCGGAAGGACAGAATCCCATATTGCAGTTATCAGTGCACCATTCATCCATTCCCGGAACGTCCTCCCATATTCCTATGGCCTCGCAACCTCCAGGTAGGGGAGAGGTAGTGACTGGGAGGGTGGGAGGTACGGTGGATGGTCCAGGTCTAACTGAAGGCAACTGCGTGGGAGTGGGTCCTGTTCCTCCGCCCAAGGCTGTCTTGACTGCATTCATTAAAGGATATCTAAGACGAGAACATCATTGAAATTGGCGTTGGACACATGCTATGTATACAAAAGTCTTTCGCTCACTTTTTCTTTTCCTTTTTCCTTATTCTAAGTCTAGTTTTCGGGGATTTGTTACGAAATTAATGCCCCGGCTTTTCGATAGACTGTATTCTAAAACTGAGGAATTAAAACTATTTATCGCCCTTGAACTTCATACTAGCGCACTAATAAAACAATAGAGTTTATGTTCGCGGGCATAAATATGTTTTGGGCCCGACTTAGACTCCTTTTAATCCGAGCCGCTAGGCGAGGGCTAAAATGGGTTCTGAGAAGGCCCCAAAACATGTTTATGCGCGCGAACATAAACTCTATTACTATTATTATCACTTTGGAGGGCACTGAGAAAATAAAAACTGAAAAAACAAACTTAACAACAAAGCAACGAGCGTTTAAAACTTGACTGGCTTTTATTTTCCCACAATGAAAATACACCATCGAGCGAAGCTGGCTAAAAATTACAAAACCTTTCCATGTGAGTTGTCAAGAATTGTAAAAGACATGAAAGAAAAAATCGATTAACTTATTTGTAAGTGTTGAAAGTAATTGTGCAATTGCTAAACTGACATATTGGCATAATAAACCTTTTTAGCTTGTAGATTTTGTTTTCCCAATGAAAACCATGTGATGTTACCCTAGAGAACTGTTTCTTTGAAATTTCGAATTAATTTTCATTATAATAATATTATAATAATAACCCAGTTAAAGCCATCATTCTTAATAACTTTAAGATACTGCAAAATGATCCAGAAACTGCTAGAATCTTTTCGGAACCACCGCTGATTTCATTCAAACGCGACAAAAATGTAGGTAACTTTCTAGTTAAAAGCGCTTTCAAAACAACTCAACAACCTGGCACTTTTAAATGCGCGCGCTCGCGATGCAAAACTTGTCCTTTCATTCAAAACACTGACAAAATATCGGGCCCTAAGCGATCTGTTAAGATCACTGATCGTTTCACGTGTACCTCCGCAAATGTTATCTATGGCATAACCTGCACATTATGCAAAAAGTTATACATCGGCGAAACAGGAAGACGACTAGGTGACCGATTCCGAGAACATCTTCGTGATGTTGAGAAAGATGACAAAGACGCATCCAAACCTGTCGCTCGGCATTTTAATCTCCCTAACCATTGTAAACAACACATGTCGATCTCCGGCCTTTCCCTACATCAAGGTACCACGGAAAGCCGTAAAAATCTCGAGCAAAAACTGATCTTTCAAATTGGCACTCTTAATCCCCACGGTATCAACGAGCGCTTTTCATTCAATTAATTTATTCCTGTTTTTCACGTTGCCATGTTACCACCAATAGCGTAGCTCCATTTTCTGTATATAAACCATACACAACCCACAATTCCTCGATTCGCTCCGACGAAGGGCTAACGCTCGAAACGTCAGCTAATCGAATCCCTGTACGGTTCTACTAAAAACAGTTGATGGCTTTTCACATTGTATTTTACATCAGTGTTCAGCTATAAATAAGGCGATGGTCCCTTTGAAAAAATATTGTCTGCGGTTTAAAAGTAAGGTGAAGCAGGTCGTTTGGTTAGTGAGGTTCCAGAAAAAGTGCACCAGAACTGGAAATATCTCAAATACATCGCACATAAATTACCTTCCTTCGGTACAGAAAGTTCCTTTGAAGTCATCCAGATCAAGCGCCCAAAACATGGCACCAAGCAGGTTTTTCTCTTTGATGAGCGAGTTCACTTTCACTGACAAGCTATTCTGATCATCATAACCAACCCACTGATCCCCTTTGTATCCATATGGGGCTTTCACCTCATTATCCTCCACCACTTCCAGTCCCATGGTACATATTTCGTAGTATGACAGGATCCCGGCTTCTTTGGTGTACGTCCCAGGGTCAGGTGTACCACTGCTTGGAGCTCCCAGTCCATGCTCGTCAGGGTCTAGAAGTTTGAATGTTCTTCCATATGTGGCCAGTCCTAAGCTAATCTTCTGGCTGGGCATACCCTGTGTAACGAAGGAAGAGGATGACAGCTTAGTAGGCTTGTTAAGGTACAATGGTGTGCGGATTAACGCATCGGACCTATTAGAATTGATAGCGCCTGACTTTTGATGGAACCAGCTACCACCTTCCCCCTCCCCCCTCCCACCGACAAACGAGCGACCATGTGCGTTGCTTTTAGAGACTAAACATTCCCAAAAATCACCTTATCCATCCAATACTGCACAGCGTGTGACACCGTCAATTTGTCGCCAGGGGGACCCACCAAGGCAGTGTGGTGTCCAGTCACTGCATCCCATGATCCGTGCAGGTCATACGCCATCAAATTGATGAAATCCAGAATTTCCGCCAATTGGCTGACTTCGTACGCCTTGTCGATGGTCACTTCTCCAGCTGCCACAGCTGCAGTCAGCAAAAGACGCGGTTTCCCGCTCTGCGCGGATTCCTCGTTGAAAGCTGTCAATAACTCCTGGCAAAGGACTGTGAAGCGCTGCTTGTCCTCCGGAGGAGAATTGCCACGATTCCCAGGGTACTCCCAGTCAAGATCAAGTCCATCGAAGTTATACTGTCTCAATAAACTGATCAAAAAGGTGAGAGATTGTTACTCAATCGACTAACATCACTTTTAGCTCGAGTAATACCCTCCTCTCCCCTAAGAACCAAAATTGGCGACATTTCAGTTGTTATCCTGCTTGGTAAGTTTTCGCTGTGTTGACATATTCTTCCGTTCTTTTCCATGCCTTCGGAGTATAAACTTGAAAATAGAATTAAGAGAAAATGAGAAATATTGCGCAAGAAGCAGCTGTTCAGATATAACGTCATTATTCACAAGTATGTTTTTATCGCCGCAAATCAGCATCACTAAGGGAAAACCTTTCAGCTCTGCATGACAAACTGAAGCTTTGAGCTAAAGCAACTTGGTATGCCACTACAGGTCACTACATTTTTTAATGTCATGATTCGCCCTTCGGTGCCGCTGTTGTGTATGAAATCCCAAGCCACAATCACCCATATGAAAGTAACTGCGCAGTATTTTCTTGTGATGCTGCTCGCGATCGTTATAACATTCTTCAAAACGATTGTCAATAATGCCAACTTTTCCCCTTTCTAATCTCAAACTCATTTACCTGATGACAGAATCAATGAAGACGTTTCTGTTGGCCGCCGAACTCACCATGCGGGAGAATGGACTCACGGGTCCACTCTCATGGTTCCACCCACCTACCGCCAAAAGGGTCTTAAGCTCGGGATTTATCTTCTTCAGATCATTAAATCGAACGTACATTTCATCGTCATTCCAGGCGTACATGGCGATCTGAAATCAAAATAAAGGATGGAACGAAGAAACAAAAGGGTGAAATGGATACTATTTTCGAAGTTAAGTTTTCAACAAACTACAATGTACATAATTTTAAAACCCAAGACCCAGGTACATGGTGGAGTCAGATTGGTCGCACATCAAACGTTGCAACCTGATGGAAAATGATAGACTTTGGAGCATTCCTCCCTTTTTCTTAATGGTTACCGAAAGAGAAACATTCGTACGCGCGCACAAAATTTTCTTGTCACGTGGAAATGGGTGTGGAAACGCATTTACTTGCCATGTGTCTCCCCATCCGCGTTTCGATGCGGAAGGCAATATCAGGCACGCTGGAGTTTTCTTCTCGCCCGACGATCTTTCAACCGTAAGGAGGACGTCTTGTAGGCTTTTAGGTGTTATACAAGACAATTAGTCCCAGCAGAGAACTTACCAAACGATTCAGGACCCTCGCTAATATTATGTTTACCTCGTTCTGCTCGTCGATTTTGGCGAAGGCGTAAGTCAGGTGAGTGCACAAGTTTTCGTCGATATCCTCTGGGAAGAAATTAGCACCCTCCCGCCACTGTGCCCAGTAAGTGTAGTAGCACACCCTATGGTAAGCCTGGCTGCTGGCTGATAAAGCCGCCATTACGGCTAGTAACATAGGTAAGGCTTCCATGCTTTAATTGGGACGATTCCTCAAAAAGGCAAAAAAGAAAAAATACTTGTTTTTCTACGGTATAAAAGTCAGACGAGAATCTTACTTCGCCACATTGAATTTTTCCCTCTCTCTGTTGTGAATCATCAAATTTTGCCGGAATTCTGTTAATTGTTTCAATATTTGAGAGGCAACAAAAATTCGCTACAAAATGGCTGACTAACTATGAAATGACATGGCAAGGAAATGACAAAAAATTTCTACCTCTGTAATAAGTTTCGAAGAGCTCTAGATCAAGTAGCGTACACAGCTTCAGCGTTTCTTTAATCTGATCAGAATATCGACATACAGATGTGTACACACCACCTGTTTACGCAACTGAACTAAGTCTGAAGACACTGAAGATAAACATGTCCGAGTGCATTCGCACCTGTTTAATCTGACATTTAGCTCCCCTCACACTCAGCAAATAAAACTGAGGTTTTGGTTTTAAAAATAATTTCCATTGAGTGCAAGTGGAGGAAAGGTGCCCTCGAAGCTGGCAGAATTTCCGTTCTATTTCAAGTGGTCTCATAAGTTTTGTACTTTACTACTGTGTAGGATCATTCAGTCAGTTAAGTATGGAGCAAGCGCAAAAATTAATGACGTTCAGTGGTGGTGTTGGGGAGCGGGAAGGTGGGGTGGGGGGTTAATAATCTCCGTGATCGCACATTGAAATATTCACTTAGTCTATTTGTCTTGGGTTTAAATCTACTAGCCTTCCATCACGAGGGCCGTTCTCTGATTGGCTACGATAGAAATCTCGAGCTCATAATCTAATTGTTAAGTGGCGGTTGTCTAGAAAATGGCTGCCGCTTCTACCCCTTTTTCGACATGTCTGCGAGGAGGATTTATATAGCTTACTTCATTAGTTTTGAACTACTACATAGTAGATTTATCAACTAAAATAATTGGATCATTCACTCTCGAGAAATCTCGAGTTCATAATCTAATTGTTAAATATTTTCATACATATCGCCCCTTGGTTTTTATAAGTTTTAGAACACGTTTTGGCCTTCCTTGAGTGACGGTTAGTTCGACACCAAGGCAATCACTCTTGGGAATCCGGCATAATTTTGTGAATTTATCATTACAACCGTCAATATGATTTTTTAACAACAGCACTTTCGAGGAGTTCTTTACATGTAAACTTTACGGTATATGCACTCCATTTTAATTTAGTTCCGACTTTTTTGTGGACAATGACTGAAATGTGAGAAACTACAAGGCCTGACATTACCTTGCCAGTCGCTTTCGCCTCACGGGATGCTTTATGACTGGATTTTTTTCGCAACTATCAATTGAATATCATAACTACTTTCGGGGGCTTGTTTACTGGAAGCCTTCACAACATACCAACACAACAGCTTCTTTACAAATAGTGACTACACTGTTGTCTCTTTCACGGGGCACCGTCTTCACGGCGATCCCCACCATTATTTCTTTCAGTGGATTTGGTGGCAGCTTCTTTCCAGACACTGAGCTTGAGAAAATAAGAATAGCACTGTCGTTGTTGAATTGTATTGCTTTCACGGCGCTTTTCATGGCTGGATTTATTCCCGTCCATATTAATTGATTTTATTGTAACTTTCGGATGTTGTCAATTGGGAAACTTAACGAAACATCATTATAATATCGTTGCAGCTTCTTTGCGGAAAGTGAACAGAATCTAATCGCGGCTTTCAGTAATTTAGGAGAATAAGAAATGAACCAATTGGGAACGGGTAATAGAAAACAAGCATCTAGAATCTCTCAATTAAGCCGGATTATTGCACGCGTACTTATGAAGTTTCCCCCAAAAAAATATGGAATCTAATAAAATATTTAATCCCCTGTTGTACAAGGATTCATCTCGCCTGCCTTTTTAAAATATAGAGGGCAAAATCTTGTATAAATAGGTTAACTAATTTGCAAGTAATAATAGATTTTTAATACTAACAAGTTATATTTTGTCGAAATTTGTCGCAACTTTTCAATTTGTCTTTTTAATTCTGAATAGTGGCATTCAGACATTCAAACACAAAAGACGTTACTGAACAGATAATTGCTACTTTTGGGAGCGAGGTTACTTTGAAACGGTATTTTGAGCACAGGTTTATACCGGACAGAGCATTACGTCTTTACTCAGCTTTTTCTAGCAGAGTTTTGACACAACTAGAATCAATTGCAGGAGGTCTTTATTTTCTAACTATTTGCTTGCAATCGTCAATAAACTTTATCGCTGCACAAATAAGAAGTTCGAAGGATCGGTACCGGGAAACTATATCGCACCAGCGCAACTTTTATGGAAGCTTCTTCACAAACAATAGCTACAGTATTTACTCTCTCCTGTTCCGTCCTTCTTGAGAGACCGCAAGGTTCAGTTTGACATGATTAGAATTTCTTTGAAGGGGAGTCGCAATATTAATATTCGGGAGCGCAATTTATACCAACGAAACTTTCAAAAAATGTTCACCAATGTTAATTAATTAATAATAATAATAATAATAATAAAAGTGTTTTCATTCGATTCATATTTGCTCGCAATTTGTTCGACTAAACCTGCTTGTAATGTTTAAATTTGTATTTTCAGTAAAATAATAATAAAAACGTAGCATTAAAACAATTTCTTCATTGAATATGCAACGGGATATGTTAATTAATGATAATAGTGTTTTCCATTTGATTCATATTTTGTCGAAATTTGTCTGACTAAACACTTTTCGTAATTTTTTTCATTTGGGTTATTAATTAATAACGAAAGCGTGGAATTCATACGCCAAGTGTTGTCTGCAGCAATGGGGAACTGGAATCTCTCGATTAAGGCCGCTTATTGCACGCTTATTGCACGCAAGTAATTAATAATATATATATTTAGCCAAGCCTAAAAGCGGAGCTCCAAAAGCATTCTTTTTCTACTGGCATTTACATATAGTCTGCTTGTCATATCACCCATCTGGCCTCACTGCTTGTCATATCACCCATCTGGCCTCACTCAAGCTACAGACCCAATGCTGTAAAAAATAGTATGGAAAAGTGATCTGAGCCAGTGGCACAGTGGATTTGGATCCACTGCATATTTGCACCCTCCAGTCCAGATCTGCTTGTGGATCAGATTTGGACCCCCTAGTCCAGAACTGCTAGCAGATATGAACCCCCTTTTACGGATTTGGACCCCCCCCCCCCCCCCCCCCAATAAAAAAAAAAAAAACAAGCGTTCTATTGAGTAAGGTAATAAAAATTTCTTTGCTAATTGAGTTTGGAGATGTTAAAAAGCAAAATAAAAATATTGAGGTAGGTTTTTTTTAAAATAATCTTTATAATACTTTGTGTAAAAAAGAACCTGCAATGCTAGTTTGCATCTATAAATTTTTAAAACAAAACATTTCTTAACATCTTAGAGCAATACCTAAGGACAGGTCTGTTTCCCCGTTGAACTGTAGGCTACTTAGTTATGGTGTAGAGCCACCAGAAATTGGTGGAGAAGCCTGGTGAATGCTATTTTGAATCAGTATCCGACATATCCGACAGATATGTAGTGATTCAGATCATCACTTCATAATGAATGCAATTTCAGTTATCCAAAGCCTCCCATGAGACGGTTGGAAATCAGAAATTGTGTATCCTCTGGATGTATGTATGCCTCAAAAAAATCATGAAAGAAAGATACATGGAAATCAATAAAAATATTTAGATGATATGCATTAAGACCAAGATATTTGTTTTGATCAGTTACTTCTTGACCTGACTATCGCAAAAAAACTTCTTGCTGACATTAAGCTCATCAATCAATGCACCTACAGTGTTTTCAAAAAGAAATCCAGCTGCTCTTCTGGCCAGCCAAGTGCAAGACTAAGCAACTTGATAGTAAAATATTGGGCATTTGGTTGATATCACTATCAAGGTAATTAACAATGTAGTATGAGGATTTAAGGTAATGATTCACCAAAGCAAAAGTGCTGGAAATCCGTGTTAGCCATCTTAACTTTATTTTCTATTTTGCAAGAAAGGTAAGGACTAGTCTCACATTTCTCCATGTACATTTGAAATTGCACAACATACTTCATCAAACATCAAAAATCCCATTAAACATTAGTGCCAAATGTCATCCAAACATACCACAAGATTGGTGTGACCAGCTATGAAGAAAATTAATTGAAAGACAGCATGCAGGAGAAGGAAGTTCAAAGAATGTGTACATTGATGAGAAAGAACTTACTTTAAGTTTAATTTTAAGTTTTAAGTTTAATAATACTTTTTCATGCGAATACATCTAAGTTGATACAAAAAAAAGTGCATGACTGGAGAATAATTGGGAGAAAGTAAATTCCCATACAACGAATATCATCTAATACAGTAATAGCCCACGTATAAGAACCTGGGTTTTAAGAACCTGTTAGGCTAACATTCTCATTTTAAGCCCCTTGCACATAAGAACCTATTAAGGCTAAAATTTTAAGTTAGTTTCTTATCAGTGGGGTTGCTGTAAAAGTGTAAAGGTAGAAACTGCTGAATGACTTTCTCTGTTATGTTTTTTTAAGGACATATACTGTACCTGCACTGAACTGCCTATAGGCATTTCTCTATGGTACAAATAAATTATTTATATTGTATTATGAGATGATATTTATCATATATATAGTATATTCAGATAAAATTCATATGAAAATATAAGAACCTATTATAACAACCTTGGTAGCCTAAATTTGCTTTAAGTACCATTTATATAAGAACCTATTTAGGCTAAATTGGAAAATTCAGGTTCTTATACGTGGGCTATTACTGTATTACAGTAGTATAGTAATTAGGCTGACCAGCGCATTTTTCAAATAATTTTTCAAATAATTTTTTATATAGTTTTTCAAATAATTTTTTTATATAGTTTTTCAAATAATTTTTCCATAACCTTTTTCCATTTGATGGCTAACCAAATTTTGGCAATCTATATATTTTTTAAAATGCGTGACTTTCTCGGAAAAATCACCAAGCGTGACATTCTCGGAAAAATTTCCTTTGAAGTTGTTGAAGCAAAATAAAATAAGTAATATAAAGCAAAAGAATAATATTTCATATATATAAATATAAATGAGTTGTAATTCAGATGTTCATGAATATTTAAAAAATTAAATGGAATATATCGTATGTCCATTTTGTGATCAGAAAATAGGAAAACACGTTGTTAAGAAAGAAGAACCATGTTGTGATAAACAAGAACTTATCAATGATGAAGTAATTGTTTGTAAGAACTGTGGTATAGTTCAAGGCTATCAAAATTTTGTTGTAGATTTTCATAAAAATAAGTTTAAGATGAAACGTAAATCAGTCTATTATCGGAAGTATTATTTAATAAATAAAATAGACACCCTTTGTAGTAAAAATGGAAGACAGTTGATTTTAATAAACAAGGTTAAGATAATAAAGGTTTTTGAAGAGATAGACAATGTATTGCTACAATTGAAAGAAAATCGGAAAAGAATAGTGAACATTAATGTTATTCTAAAAAAATATTCACAATGATGAAATTGGATATTGGAGGTGATATTATAATCACAAAATCTAAAAAATATTAATTGACTATGAAAAATATTGGCAAAAAATATTATCACAGATCGGAGATAAAATTAATTTGATTCTTCAGGAGTGAAAAGTTTATCATATTTCAATAAAAACTTGTCTATTATTGGGCTGTTAGCTGTTATAAAATCGTCTGTATTAGTCATTGTTATCTGCATATGATTTAAATCATATTCTCCACTTCTTAACATATTTTTAATTGAATTTAACAGATGTTGGTATGTTTGAAAAGCGTGAACACCTTGTTGAATTTTAAGATCTAGATTTTTGTGTTTCATCCAACCTTGAATCAAAAGTGCACCTGTTGATATAGCAAGCAAACTAATACCACCAGAAGCAATGGAAGAAGCTAAACCTCCAGAAGCGAAAATAACAGAAAGTGAATTACCTGCTATTTTTTCATTTTTTGAATCTCTTTATTGCTTGTTTGTATGCCCAACATTTCTTGTGGTATGTTTTATAATAAGACTTTAATTCATCAACTTGTTTTTTTGACAGTTTGTCTGAAACATGGTTCCAGCCAAATATGCTTATAGGTTGTTTTGTCATATATATTGTTTATATTATGATTCTTTTGCTAATACAATACATTATTCCTGAAATTTGCCCACACAATGCAGATTTTTTCATAAATCTCGGTGAAATATTCTCTGGTATGGCATATAAGTATCCTCTGTCTAATAAATAACGATTATAGAATCTTCCAAAAGTATCATGCATAATACTATGTGAGTGTAACACATCAACCCAACCGAGCGTATGTTCTAAGAACCGTGTCATACATCCATTTCCAGGACCAATAAGTCCTATATCATTATGAATATATAAAATATTGTTAATTGAAATTATTTTTTTGAAATGCTTGAAGTACAAATATTGGTATACCAGGCATGATTTTAATATTACATCATTGACTTGGATATGTTGTTGTTTGGTTTGAATGAAGAGAAATTTTACATAATCGATTATGTCTTGAATCATATATTAGATATTTATACTATTTGTTGATCAAATATCTATTCATGAAAACTTGATGGTATAATTGTATAATATTATCAGAAATTTCAAATGATTTATATAAACAAAATAAAGTGATAGAACCGTTTAATCCTGCAATCCCTGAAGGATCTAAATCTCCAAAAGTCATTTGTACACTTCCTGTTGTTGTTCTTGACGTGAAGTCACATAATTTCTTTCCATTACACCAAACACTAGATTTATTCGTTTTTGAAGGTTCATTCCAATGGATTGAAAGACAACACCATTTATTTAATTCACCAGCATTCGCATTAACTTGATAATCTGCATGTTTGGTCTTACCATGAAAATCACCTCCAATTGTAATAAAATTATTAATTGTTCCAGAAACAGCTAAAACACCAGTAGAAGAAAAAGCAATAAATTTATCGTATCCACCATTATCGTGACCAAAAATACCATTTCTCCATATGTTTGAATAACCGCGATTGTTCAATTTGTACACGACAAAAATTTCCACAATGTCTTTTCACCTGATTTTGGATTTAAATCAATATTTCATATCATTCTTTGAGAACCATTAAATTTAAGATAATATCGTTTGTTAATTTTTTCAGCTTTATTGCATACAGTTGGTTGTAATGAGGTGTTTGATTGTTCACAGTTATTTTCACTTAAAGTTTGATCATACGATTTGGATACTTTCCTTGTCGATGAATCCATTATCAAATGATGACTGTACAATATGTTCAATGTGTAAATACATTCAGCACATAATTCTAGATATTGACTGATGTAAAAATCACTGAAATTGGTTTGGATTAATGTCTGGGTTTTATTTGTTATTTCAGAATCGACATATGACTTATCCGCTTTTAGATTTATTTCTGTATCAACATAACTTTTGTCTACCTTTAGATTTAAATTAGTATCAACATATGACTTCTCCGCTTTTAGATTTAAATTAGTATTAACATATGTTTTGTTTGCCTTTAGATTTAAATTTGTATCAACATATGACTTGTCTGCTTTTAGATTTAAATTTGTATCAATATAATTTTTAGTCATAATATCATTATTTTCATCACCGTCTAAAATGTTTTTCATTTTTTTGTTTTCAAGATTATAATTACCACGTTGGTCAATTTTGAAACCATTACCGTCAGCCCCTTTTTTAGTTTTCACAAGACTGTTAGATGTGTGGTTAAATACTCCCATATACTACTGGTATATATTAATTTATTATTATTTCCATTGTAAATGTTGAATCAAAAGCGTTCTCGTTGAGGTGTGAATAATCAATTATTAGATACCCCCTATTTAAATTTTTATTGATATTAATTGTTCTAATATTTCTTGATGTAGAAAAGATTCTATATTCAAATATTTTTGTTGGAAAAGTTAATCCAGCAGCACCTTCATTTTTTACCCTGAAATAAAACATTCCAGGTTTTGTACCTTGTATAATATGTATTTTTTTCAAATAATAGTTATCTAAAATGACTAAATATTCAGAACCATTTATTAGCACTGTTTTAAGTAAATTTTTATTATGGTTTGCACTTGCTTCAACGAAACAATTAAAAAAATGTGTTTGACCTTTAATTTTATAATTATTCATATTTAGATCGCCTCCTAATTTAGCTTGGTAAAGAGAAAAACCACCCAAATCAAGAGCTGTTTCCATAATTACACCTGTAACGCTAGAACGAAAGAGATTTAAACTATTATTATGAATTCTATGGCCATTTAAATTTAAATCACCACCAATTTTAGCTTCACTTATAAGAAAGCTATTCATATTAATATTATTTAGCATCGTTAATTCACCGTTTTGACCATCAAACAAGTTTGATGAATTATTTATCAAAGAGCGTGTCCATTCAAATCTAAATCAGTTTGTAATTGCATTTTTTCATTTACAATTTTATAAGCTTCAGTAAAGTCGTAAACACTTGATGGTACATCAACAGCTTCACCATCAATACCATATACAACACAAGGAACGTTGTATTTATTGGGATAAGTTGAGTTAGCATTAATGTGTATTGTACAATATAAATATTCAGGTGGTGAACTTACTGACGGGTTTTCAATCCATAATAAATATCTCGAAAGATCTTCATTTCTGTTATCAAATTTTCTCTCTACAGTTCTATGAATTGTAATTCCACCAGTTGCACTGAATGTTACACTACTCAGATTCATTCCTTCATAATCGGGAAAGAGCCATTCTAGGATAAAGGTGTATTTTCCATCTTTCATTGTATACATATTAAACCCAATTCTTGCTCTGAAGATATGATTAGCTTCCTTATTCAAGTCTACATCAATAACCTTTTTCGAAATTATGTGTGGTGAACGAGGTAAATTAGTGTATCCTTTAACTTTCAAGCCGTATTCAGTACTTACTTCATCGATGTCATTCATCAAATATTTGAAAGCATTCTTTGGATGAGAAGCAGATGAAATGTGACTGTTGTCGACGTATCTCTTGGTTACCCCACTGCTTGCTGCTACAGGGTCTTTTAAGTTTGCTAGCGTGTTATTATTCATGTCAATGTCGCCCGTCATTTGCCCACCAGAACGTTTGAGAAAAGGGGCCTGGTCAACGTAAATTTTGTTGACAACATCTTTGTCGGCGGACGGCGCCCCAACATTTTCTATTTTGTGGTTTGTCATTGACAAATTGCCATACATTGCAGTCGAACCATCTCGTCGTAAGAAATACTCGTCAGTATATCTTTTTGTAACCGCGTCGTCTAAATCAACCGGCGGAGCAAGATCAATAATAGCGTTGTTGTTCATGTTGAGATTTCTTTGAGCAATCGCATCGAGTTTGGTTTG
This sequence comes from Pachyseris speciosa, assembly GCA_016490735.1. Lineage (NCBI taxonomy): Eukaryota > Metazoa > Cnidaria > Anthozoa > Scleractinia > Pachyseridae > Pachyseris > Pachyseris speciosa. The sequence continues at coordinate 332,025 of JAEMWC010000033.1, read as the reverse complement.
CAACCTCTGGTCAACATATTTCTTGTTAACGGCATTATCGGCGGGCGTGTTGTTATCAGCGTCTTTCAAATCCTCAATTGCGTACCCAGCCATGTTTAAATTATTTTCTGCTGGATTTGATCCGTCCCGTTTCAAGCAACTTGCAATCTCCGAGTCAACATACGATCGGTTTGTGGCGTCTAATATATCCACGGGATATTTCATGTTTTTAACAATATTACGTCCCATGTCCAAATCTCCCGTCATTGGAACAGATCCATCTTTTTTTAAAAAGGCCGAATGCTGACCACCCGTTATATTATGATCTACATATTCTTTTGTGGCAACGTCTTGATTTGTCGTTGGTGTTGCAACATTTGTTATTTTATTATTCCCTAAATTGAGAGAACCAGTCATTGCAATACTTCCATCGAGTTTCAAAAAATTATTGTTTACAAACCAAATCTTGGGTTATTTGATATGCCGAACATTTCATTATTATTCATGCTGATAGGTGCAAAAATTACACCACCTGTATTTTTATTAAGGAAATCAGCTGTTTTATTGTCAACGTATGATTTGTTTACACTATCTTTATCACTTGTTGGTGTTGCAATATTTGTTATTTTATTATTCCCTAAATTGAGAGAACCAGTCATAGTAACTGAACCATCTTTCTTCACAAAGTTGGAATCAACATAACTATGACTTGCTTTATCATGAATGGCAATGTCCTGCTTGACGTTTTCATTATCAACATAAGATTTATTCGCACTGTCTTTATCATCTGTTGGTGTTGCTACATTTGTCAATTTCTTGTTTTCGATATCATAATTTCCATCATCAGTTAATTTGAATCCAACTCCATCAGCTCCTTTTAAACCTCTTTTACCTATTCCTTTATGACCAAAATGATCTTGATTTGGTAAAAAGTTGAATATACCCATATAATATTAGATTAGATATTACCATAAAAGTTTCTCTTCACCATTTTCATTGGCTTGTCAACATAACAAAAAGAATATGGTTTTTTAGTTGCTTCAATATACTTTTGTTTATCAATTCCAAGTTCTTGCGAGATGAAATTTCTTTCTCTCGATGATGGGAAGTCGTAGAGGCAAAAATGGCTGCAATTAACCCTGATGGAGTTTGGGCAGCCATAAAAGGATTGTGTGAGATATATACATGATACGTTTCGATGACGCCCTTGAATAAAATAGTTTATAATTTGATCTTGTTTTTTATCCGTTGCAAAATCATCAAACACAATTAATCGTTGTAAATCAGTGTCTTGAAGTTGTTCAACCGGTATAATTTCATCTTGAGAACAAATTAAAACGGGACAACCAACTTGTTTGCTTATTTTATCCATTTTTTGCCGGAGAAATTGATACTTGTCCTGATCAAGATTTTTTGCGTATAAATGTATTTGATCGTAATAGACCAATGGTTCTAAAATTAAATGTAAAAAAGCGTAGTCTTCCCAGATCCTGAATTTCCTGCTAGGAGCATTCTAAATGTATCTTTAGGCATATACGGATATAACTGTCTAAAAGACTTGTTTGAATCCTGAAAATTGTCATAGTTTGGTATTTCCATATAGTAATAGTTTAGATTAGTCTAACGCAATTGTATATGGATATTGAGCGAATGAAAAGGTTGCTTCAAAGTGGAATTGAAGCTGGGAATAAGACGAGAGAAGTTCGTGAGGTTATCAAGACTTATGAAAACGCAAAACAGGATGCATATGATACAACACCACAATTATTAAAACCTTCCATTGATGCTCAGATGAAGGTTAAAAAACAATTGACGATAAACAGGATGAAGTTATTGAACAGTTGAAACAAAATCAACTGGCTTTAACACAAGGACTTGATGATGTTGCAGAAATGAATCGCAGAATAATTACAATGGATTCGGAACTTCCTAAAGCCATTGAAGCACCAAAAGATAAGGATGGGAAAACCTCCATATTAGCGATCGATAACAATTTCAACAAGGATGACAGAATTATATTAAAAAATCACAAGCTTTTGAAACCAAACGATTTGACTCAAGTCAATCCACAAAAACTTCTTGAAGAAAAGAAAAAAGCTGGGGAAATCGCCATTAGACTTGGAAGTAAAAAAAGACATTCAAAAATACCAGAAGAAAAACATTCTTTTGATCGAGAGTTACAAACTTTGAAGAAATACAGAGAAACGATTGTAGATGTACTAGCTTCTTACAAATACCAAACGGGGCAAGGAATGAAAACTGGACCTGGTGTTGTTTATTATAATTATGTGGGAGACTTGCTTTTAAGACTCCAGTTACTTGGAGGATCTATTTTTGCTGGTAATAATAGTACGAGTGTTAGAGATGAGTTTGTGAAGATATTGCACGTATTAAAAAGATTGGGTGTTGATGGAAACGAAGAGCTTAATAAAATAATGATGAAGTATTTGATGTGAGAGAAAATATTATCTACTCTAATAGTATATGACGGAAATCTCATTGCGATTCAATAGTAAAAATAGAGACAAAATCGGTGTCTGTGAAAGTCATGATTTTACAAAGAGATTTAATACTCCTCTCAAGTTATCAAATGAAATGAAATACGAAATTGCTGTAAAAACTATCAATATGACATATTCTTGGTATAATATCAGACAATCTTTTGGAAACAATCAAATAAGATACAGCCATGACAAAGTTGCAAACTGGGAAATAATAACTTTTGTTATGATCAAAAAGAAGTACGGTGTCAATATATTTTTCGTTTTATCAACATATCGTATTCTGATTGAACTTAATGAAAATTACAGAGTAGATTGAAGAGATTTTGAATTTAGAAAACTTATCGGTTTTGAATCAAAAATAGTTTCACAAACAGATTATGGAACAAATCTTCCCGATATCACCAGAGGGGTAGATGAAATTTATATCAACTGCGATAAAGTCATTGACAGTATCGTTGATGGTAATAGCACAAGCACTATCGCTGTAATTCCGGTTACAAATCTCGTGAGATCTTTACCTTTTACTTACAAACCTCGTTTTCTTTCATATAATCCCGTTTCAACACATACAATCAGTTCAATACATTTTTATGTCACCGATTCTTCTGGAGCACCAGTTCATTTGAATGGTATAGATTGGTATATTGAGATATTTTTGAGAGGGACGGAATTATAAAACCTAATAGTATATGAAACGACTTGAGTATAAGAAATATAGTTAAGAACAACGTGGTGAGGGTGTCCTGACGGACATAATTAAAACAGTTGGGAAAAAAAGCAGCAGAAAAAACAGCTACAACAATTGCCGATTATGCTGGCAAAAAAGCTGGTGATGAAATAATTGAACTTTTAAGCAAAAGAAAAGAAAAACCCAAACCTTTAACACAAAATGAAGTTAATAAAAGACTCAGTTAGCTTTTAGGAGGTAAGCTAAAGAAAAACCAAAACCTAAAAAAGTAATATTTATCTAACCCATTAATATATGTCAAATTATCGAGAATCAAAATATATTGAACGATATGAAGATATTGTCTTTGAACTTGAGACGGCATTAAATATTGTAGTTGCAAACAATGCTCATCAGAAGAAAACTGGTTATCGTTTCGTTGTTGACAACAGCGGAGAAACTACACCATTCGATTGGTTCAATGCTCGTTTAAATGTTGATTTCACTGTAAAGAAGCTTGCAGGTGGAGCTGATATAGCAGCAGATGATCGAAACGGAAGGGTAAATTCATCTCTTTCTCTTATAAATACAATAAATGTAAAAATGAATGGTGTTGATGTTTATGAGTGCCGAGATGCTAACCAAGCAACAAACATCAAAAACTTGTTGCAATACTCCCAAGGTTATGCTTCGAGTCAAGGAACAAATGAGTTCTTCTATCTTGACACTAACAGACATGCTGAAGACAGAGTAGCTCAAGCTAATTATAACAAAGGATTTGCATCTCGTAAACTGTTGTTGAATGGTGCAAATGGTACTGTAAATGCAGAAATTCCGTTGAATAGATATGGATTTTTCAAGAGCTTGTGGAATGAACTTTTGCCTAATTCGAAAATAGAGTTGAACCTAACACTTGAAAGTGACGCAAATTTAATTTGGCAGGCTGCTGATAATTTTCGTGTGATTCTAACCAAATTTCAATTAATTGTCCCACGTATTATTTTCAATGCAGAAGGAACGTCATTATACATGAGCAAATATCTTGACACAAGAAAGTGGACTTACTTGAGAGAAATGGTTGAGAGAGGTAACTCAACGAGACAACAGACAGCTAATTTCCGTATTTCAACGGGAATAAACAAACCGAGGCATGTATTTGTTTTCATAATCAATGACGCAAATGATGAATCTCAGACAGCCAATAAATTCTTGTACAACACATTTTCAGTTGCAAATAACCGAACAATGACGAGTTGTCATCTTGAGGTAGGTAATGGAATTGATTACCCAGAGGTTCACTATAAACCATCAACAGAACCATCAAGGGTATTCAGAGATGTTTTGAAGTATGTCCAAGGCATCAACGATTTTAGTGATAACACCTTGCTAAACAGGGGTAACTTCGGCTCCATATTCCCTTTTATTTATTTCGATCTAACAAAACAGAAACAGGATATTCGGGATGGGATGACAAAATTAACGTTTAAATACACTTTGAGTAATGGAACAAACGCAGACTATAGTGTTTATGCTTTGGTTCTCTATGAACAGGATGTAGAGATGAGAAAGACTGATGGGAAGTTAATCCCGAGATCAATGTAAATATAATCTAATTATATATTATATGACTACTAATCCTCATGGAGTGGCACTTTCGCTGGATCAAAAAAAAAAAGCTTGGAAAAGCATACAAAGAAAATACATCTTTAACAATTAGATTATCCAATGAAGAATTATCTGGAAATGATCTACTTATATTGACAAAAACACAGATCGACAAACTGAATAAAGCCAAAAATAAGAATAAAGGAACAGACATCACTTTATCCAAAAAACAAATCAAAAAAAATATAGAACGCGGTCCTCTTTCCTTTAACGGTTTAGACATCATTGAATTTAACGACAATGGAACAGTCACACTGTTGGAAAATCATCCTCCATCTTAAATACAATTTAATCTAATTATATATTATATGACTACTTATCATCCTCATGGAGTAAAACGTTCACAGGGGGTCAGAAAGAAAAGCTTGCAAAAGCGTTCAAAAACAAATTCAGCTGTAACAATAAGATTATCAAACAAAGACGTATCAGGAAATGATCAACTCATGTTAACTAAAAGACAAATCAATAAATTGATTAAAGCAAAAAAATATTAAAAAGGGATCAGACATCAATATATCAAAAACACAAATCAGAAAAAGCTTTAGTACACGGTGGTTCTCTTTGGACAAGTCTATTACCATATGCAACTTCAGCTGTATCAAAAGCACTCCCGGCTCTGGCAACAGGTGCTCTTTCAGCTCTTGGGAGTATGGGAATTAATAAACTATTTGGGAAGAAACAAAAGGGGGTTTTCTTATACCTCAAAGCAAGATCAATCAATTGATAGCTTATAAAGGTATGTTGACTAAAAAACAGAAAGAGGGTATTATCAATGCGATGCAGTCTGGTGGACAACTTGTTATAAATCCAACGAAGACCCAGATTTGCAAAGGTATTGGAACAATATTGGCGAGTATTGGAATCCCCCTTGCCATTGAAGCAATTAGGAAATTAACTGGAAAGGGTTTACATGTTGAACACAGTCGCCCGAGACGATCATTGCCCGTGCATGTTCCAGATTCAATTGCAATGTCTGGAAAGAAAGGGGGGAAACACGATTTAATTCCATGGCAATCGCCGCCCGTCGTAGGTACATGGGAAAACCCCACTGGTTTTGGATTAAAAAAAAAAGATCATCCAAAGGAAAAGGTCTTCTGTTAGGCAAAAACAGCCCCTTCAATTCAATTCCCATTCTGGGTACCATCCTCTAAGATTCATAAATAAGCCATTATCCAACTTTGATTTATTGGGTTGGGTAAAACAACTCAACATAAAACATTTTAGAGGAGTTTATTCAAGGGACAATTTACCGAGACAAATCAAAAATAAAGAATGTGGGATAGTCAATCTTGACAGTAAAATCGGCCGAGGTACACATTGGGTATGTTATAGAAATTTTGACAAATACTGTGAATATTTTGATTCCTTCGGATTAATGATGCCGCTTGAAGTCGCAGAATATATGTCCACAAGTGGAAAACAATTGGAGTACTCTGGAGATGAGATACAAGAACGTGATTCTGTGTTGTGTGGATACTGGTGTTTTTACTATCTTCTCAAGAGACAAAAAGGTAGATCAATTCTAAATACAATACATAATTCCAAATTCAGTTCAACAGATGCGAGTGTCAATCACAGATTCATCATAAACTACTTTGAAAATATCTAATTCACTTATATTTGAAATAGTGGATAATGATATATATTTAAAATATTAATATAAGTAAATATTATGTTCATGTTCGATCTTGTATATAAAATTGAAAGTGATATAAATAAGGACGTCAGTTCTTGCGAAAAACTAGTTCCCGTCAGTTTAACATTAAATGAACGACAACGAGAGAAAATAATAAACAATCATGAAATGAACAATAAAATTATCAAATTGAAATTAGAATCTAAGAACTTATTCGGTTTTGATGTAATTTTGGTTAAGCAAGATGACAAAGAATCAATTAAGAAAAATTTTAAATATAAAAATAAGATGATTTTGAATGTTTATAATTATCATTATATATTTCTCGACAATGAAGGTGAATATAGATTAATCTAACTTATATCTATAATGGTTAAATCATATTGCATCAAACAAAAGAAAGTAACTGAATGTGTTCCAGGAAGTGAAAGATATGAAATGTCTAAAAATGGTAGAACAATGCTGAAACGTAAATGTGCAGAATGTGGAATTACAAAAACAAAATTTGTAAAAATAATAAGGGAAACGGATTGGCCCTTCTGAAGGGGCGGGCATATTAGATTCAGCCGCAGATATGGCACTTACAGGATTTCTTCAGCATGGTGTCCCTTATTTAGCAAAGAAGGGTGTTGAAATGGGAAGATATGGGATTTCAGAATTAATGAGGAACCCTAAAATTCAAAAACGCGCGATTGATTATAGTATACACCTGTTTTTCAGAAGGTTGGCACAGAGGCCTTAAATCAACTCTCAACCAAAGTACGCCCTAATATTCGTTATAAAACTGATATCAAGGGATTAGATACAAAAGGTGGTTCATTAAATTCACTAATTGGAATATTATGTACGCTAAACCAGAAGATATACAGAAATGGGTAAAACAAATGAATAAACTTACTGGTGGCAATCTTGCAAGTCTTTTTGACCCAGAAATTCGAAGACAGACAGCAGTGCTTGTTCCAAAACCATTTTTAAATACTAAATTTCTATCTGCATTTGGTAAAGCAATGACTGATAAAGGTGGGTGGACAAGTTTATCACAACTTGCGCGAGACACTGTTAAGAATTACGGTTCTGGCCTTAAATTTGATTCAAGATATTATAAACATGGAATGCTGATTCCTAAAGTATTTAATGGTGGAGCCGTTGATATTCATGCATTAATTGGAAAACTACCAAACCAAAATCTGGATTTACACCTGGGAATTATAAATACATGGGACCTTACAATCCTTTAGACCAACAGTTGGAATACGATAAAAGCACGCGCGAGGTTACAAAATGGAATGTCAAACCTTACAATAAAGTTGATGAAATAGCAGCTTATCATGATATTTGTTATGATATGGGAAAAATAAAGGAGACTGTGACAGAAAAATGGTAAAAACTCTTGACCAAATACCATATGGTGAAATGCCTAAATGGGGTCAAACAGCTAGATTCTTAATCAACACAAAACAGAAACTAGGTCTCGGTATTCCAAAAACCGGAAAAAGCCGTCGAGTGAAGAAAACTGGCAAGAAAAATTAGCAGATGAATTACATACACCCATAAAACGCAATTTTACTCGACGGCGTGTGATTGTAAATAAAATTGATGAAATATGGGCTGCTGATCTTGTTGAAATGCAAAAATTCAGCAAATGGAATAAAGGTTATAAATATCTTTTGATGGTTATTGATGTTTTCAGTAAATATGGTTGGATTGTTCCTCTGAAGGATAAAAAGGGTGAAACTGTGACTGAAGCATTTCAAACAATATTCAAGGAAGGCAGAAAACCACAATATCTATGGGTTGATAAAGGTAAAGAGTTTTACAACAAACACTTGAAGGACTTGCTAGAGAAAAATGAGATACATATGTACTCCACCGAGAATGAAGAAAAGTCTTCAGTGGTTGAAAGGTGGAATCGAACAATGAAGTCCAAAATGTGGAAGCAGTTCACTATTCAAGGCAACACAATGTATCTCCATATGTTACCAAAATTAGTGAAAGAATACAACAGTACAAAACATTCAAGCACAAAGATGACACCTGTTGAGGCTTCAAAGAAAAAGAATGAAGGAATAGTGTATTTTAATTTATATGGTGAAATGGAAATATTACAACGTAAACCAAAATTCAAAGTAGGTGATAAGGTTCGAATATCTAAGTATAAACGGAATGTGTTCGACAAGGGTTATACACCAAACTGGACCGAAGAATTATTCATAATAGACAAGATCCAATACACTAATCCAATAACATACAAACTAAAAGATCTAAGAGGTGAAGATATTGAAGGGAGATTTTATGAACCTGAATTATTAAAAGCCAGACAAGAGGTATTTAGAATTGATAAAGTGATTCGGAGGGATTACAAGAAAAACAAGCTTTAGTAAAGTGGAAGGGATATAGTGATGACTTTAACAGTTGGATACCATTCAGGGATTTAAAAGATATGTGAAAACGTAAATTATCTATCATAAATTAGATGTGTATGCAAAAATATTCCTATAATAATAAAGAATTAGATGTATCAATAAATTGTTATCTTGATGATAAAAATGATATATGGTTTAGAGGTAGGGACATTGCTACTATTCTGAAATACAAAAATCCGCAAAAAGCAATTAGAGATCATGTTGTATCTGATGATAAAATCTTGAGAGACCTCAAAATAATCACTAATTCACGGGGGACAAAAACGGTCCCTCGTGCTGAGGCCACTGAAAAAACTTTCAAATGTTTTTTTATAAATGAATCCGGATTTTATTCCCTTTTATTTTCATCCAAACAACAAGAAGCTAAAAAATTTAGACATTGGGTTACATCAAAAGTATTACCATCAATCAGAAAACAAGGATATTACAAGCAGTTCAACGACAGGAACAATAATATGCTATTGATTGAAAATGAAAATGATTTGCACTACAAGATTGTATCATTTATCAGAAAAAAATATGAAGATGCATTAATGATTGCTGGTCTTGGTGAAAATCAAATAAGCTCGAATATGAGAATCAAAAGTTATAACAAAGGATATATGGCTGGGCAATGTGATTTGATGTTAATGAATCCAACTAGAAAATACAATGCTTTGTGTCTTGAATTTAAAAGTCCAACGGGTGTGTACAAAGTGTCGGATAAACAAACAAATATGAAACAGATGTATGAAAAAAACAAGTGTAGATACATTATGAGCAATTGTTTTGAAGATTTAATTTACGAAATAACCAAACACATGGAAGAAAGTAAATCGTATTTATCACGTAGGGGAAAATAATCTAACCTATATATAAGAAGAGGTTAGTGTTTTCATACACTATTTTGCTATAATTTGGTAGCCAAAAATAAAATTGTTTCTGGCTACTTAAAATAATTTTATAGAAACTATTTAAAAAATATATAGTATAATAATATATTGAGATGAAAATGAAAATATTGAAGGTCAAAAGCCAAAAAGAGGTCGAGGTAGACCAAAGATTTTTACTGCTGAAGAATTAAGAGATAAAAAAACAACTTTATAGTTGAACAAAGAATGGTACTGTGATATTTGTAAAACAAATAGGAACTACACATTAGCTGGTAAATGGTGTCATATTAAAACCAAGAAACATAGAGCCAACAAGGTAATTCTTGAAAATCCTGACGTAAATTTAACTCATTTAAAATAAAAAATAATATATTAATTTTAAAACTATTTAAAGGATTCATCCAATGGATCACTTGAATAATTCATATTTAAACGCGCATCTTGAAAACTACTTAAAAGAAAAAATCTATAGAATATATATAATGAATCAAATAAAAAAATATAATGATATTATAAGTATGAATAAGAGTGATCTTAAAAAATTATCCAAATCTCAGCTTATCAAAATGCTATTGAAGCAAGAGAAAAAGAAGCCTAAAATCATCGTAGTAGATGATACCAAGCCAAAAGAGAGACCAATTCCTAAACCAAGAACCAAAAAGGTAGTTCAAAAACCAATTCCTAAACCTCGCAAGAGTGTAAATCAAATGGTTCAAGATTATGAAGACAATATTATTCTTCCACCATTAGAATTTAGGGATAGACCAGTTCCTAAACCAAGAACTAAAAAGGTAGTTCAAAAACCAATTCCATTACCAAGGACTAAGATAGAGCAAACAGATAAAGCTCTGAAAGGCTATACAAAGTCTTATAAAATCAATATCAAAAATAACAAAGACCCACTACTACAACTACAAAACACAAGAAAGACTGTTGCATACCATATCACAAATCTACTAAAATCCATGAAAGGACTGAAATTTGTCGAAACACTAAAGGTAACATTCACAAAAATGTCAGATGGGGAAATAATGCATAAGACCGCCTATTTCAACAGTGTGTCTCAAACAATCATAAATGATCTAGAGATTACTGAATCACTACAAGTGTTAAAACAAAATATATTCATGGCCAGAAATTCATTTCAGTTTTTGCACGCTGCACCGCTGACCGAGGCGCAGGCTCTAGAGACGACATACTACATGCTTGGATTGTACTTCGATTGTATATGACTATGGATTGTTTTGTGTGAAAAAGTATGGATTACAAAAAATTAAACAGTACGTCAAGCGTTGATCTTCTTCCTTATATTTACAATAACTACGGAGCGGCTTCTTTCAAAACGAAAACTGGAAAGGAGGTAAACAAAAAAATAAGCTTAAGTTTCATCTGTTTTCTCTCGCTTGGCGGCTCGCTTTCGTCACTTGGCGGCTCAGGTTAGATTGAGACTTAGGAAAGGAGCAACTTCAGAATACCCGGCCATTTATTTTCATCTTTCTGAGCGGCTTATAAAACAAGGCATATAAAAACAAAGGTAACCATGCAAATTCAATGAGACGACATGTTTTAAAATTGTTTCGTTGATGTTTGCTTGGAAAGTTATCTTTTTAACTTGATATCTTGGCCTAACTAGCAGTGTAAAGTTTTTAATAAGACTAATAGTGAAACGATACTACTCCATTCATCAACTAATGAATGAAAGAACAAAGCAACCACTTTTCGCGCAAAACAAAATCAGATTTCCCGGGACTTCTATGAAACACCAATTAAAAAAATTGTACTAAAAAAGATTATTATTGACCAATCAAGATAAGGCTATTAAAAGACAGCTAGACCCAGTCTATTCCCAACCATCGAGCAAGATGGCGGACAAAGAGTTGAAAGTTTTCCTCGATCGTTATGTTTTGATGGCGCTTTAAATGTTCGCGCAGTGGAAGTGGGGCTCAACTGGGTTGCAGAAAATGGCTTAAATTCCTTACTTCAAAACGCAAGGGAAGGAAAGAAATTCATGGATCACGAAAAGAAACGTTGTGGATAAAACTTAGAACATATGTCCTTGAAGTATCTATCGAGACCTGTCGAACATTTGTGTTGTGATAGCTGCAAAACCTCAAAGTAACGCAACCGTTTCGTTCGACTTACGCCAGTTTACAAGGGAAAGTATGGCGGTTGAAAGTATGTTATTCTCCGTTTTCATTTTACCTTGGGAAGCCCGAATTTTAAAGATAGAACACCGTTTACCCCCAAGCTTTTAATGTAAATAGTTTGTCTACAATATTCCATCGAAACCTTCTAAAAGCTGTTGTCGTAGTTCATAAACTTTTGCTTTAGATTTGTAAGTTCATACATTCGTCTGTAAAATTCTGCTTCTCTCCTGAGTTGTTATTTTCTAAGTCTTTCTCTCTTCTGCGCGTGCGCGAAATGGATTTTTGGACATGTAAATAAGATTGCAGTTTGGATTTCAGAGGGATCTGGTTGGACTATTCAATCTGTTGACAATCATTATCTTAATGTGGTAAAATATCAACCAATGAGAGACTCTTCATATATCAAATTACCACAAGAACTCAGAAACAGTGCGAAGGGATTGATTAACATGAAAAATGAGGACAATGAATGCTTCAGATGGTGTCATATCCAATATTTAAACCCACAAGCCAAAGATCCAGATAGAATAAAAAAATCTGACAGACAATATATTAATAAGTTAGATTATTCAGGAATTGAATTTCCAGTTGCAGTCAAACAGTACAATAAAATTGAAAAGCAAAATATGATTAACATCAATGTATTTGGTTATGAAAACAAACAACCATATCCAATTTATGTGTCACAAGAGAAGAATGAAGACTGTTTGAATCTTCTATTGATTACAGAAAATGAAAACAAGCACTACGTTTTAATTGAAGACTTTGATAAGTTTATGTTTAATCAAACAAAAAGTCACCATAGAAAACACTTTTGTATGCATTGTTTGCAGTGTTTTAGCTCTGAAAGGGTCTTAACAGATCATAAAGAAAACTGTATCCAAATAAATGGAACTCAGGCAATTAAAATGCCAGCAAAAGGTGATAACATATTAAAATTCAATAATTTTCATAAACAACTACCAGTGCCATTTGTAATATATGCAGATTTTGAAGCCATCACAGAAAAAGTGTATGGATGCCTGCCTGATAATGAGAAATCATACACAGAAGCCTACCAGAAGCATGCAGACTGTGGTTTTGGATATAAGGTCGTTTGTTGTTATGATGATAAATATAGTAAACCAGTACAAATTTACAGAGGTGAAAAAGCTGTTGATAAATTTATGGAAGCTATGTTGGAGGAAGTTAAAAAAGAATTCAACAAACCATTAAGAATGACGGAAGAAAATGAAGAAGAATTCCAAAAAGCTAACAGATGTCATATATGTGAAAAAGAATACAAAAAACTGATGTTAGAGTCAGAGATCACTGTCATATAAATGGAAAATACAGAGGATCAGCTCACCAAGATTGTAATCTTAACTTTCAAATAACTGAAAAAATTCCAGTAAAATTTCATAATCTTAGAGGTTATGATAGTCACTTCATTATGCAAGAAATTGGTGAAATAGTAAAAAATCACACATATACAAATAAGAAAGGTGAAAAATGCCAAATGAACATCAATGCAATCCCCAATAACATGGAGAAATATATGGCTTTCATGCTTGGTAATCATCTAACCTTCATTGATAGTTTCCAATTTATGAGCTCTAATTTGGAAAAACTAGTGAGTAATCTACCAAAAAAATCATTAAAATATACCTCTCAAAAATTCAAAGGTAAGAAGCTTGATTTAATGTCTCAAAAAGGAGTTTATCCATACGACTTCATGGATAGCTTTGATAAATTCAATGAAAAGCTACCACCGAAAGAAAAATTTTACAGCATATTAAATGATGAACATATATCAGACGAAGATTATAAACATGCTCAAATGTATGGGATACATTCTCTCTTAAAAATATGGGTGAATACCATGACTTGTATCTTAAATCTGACATCCTTCTGTTAGCTGATGTATTCGAAAACTTTCGAAAAACTTGTCTGCAATACTATACACTTGACCCATGCCATTATTTCACTAGCCCTGGATTATCCTGGGATGCTATGTTAAAGATGACTGACATTAAACTAGAGCTTATGGTTGATATTGATATGTTTCAATTCATCGAAAAGGGTATGCGTGGAGGAATCAGCTATATAGCTAACCGATATGGAAAAGCAAATAATAAATACATGAAAACATACGACGAGAAGGCGCCCTCAAAGTATATCATGTATCTAGACGCGAACAATCTGTATGGTTGGGCAATGAGTCAATATTTACCAACCGGCGGTTTCAAATTGATGATTAAAAAAGATTGATAAGTTAGACCTAGCAAAGTACCAAGAAGATAGCAACAAAGGTTTGATACTTGAAGTTGACATGGAATATCCTGAAGAATTGCATGATCTTCATAATGACTACCCGCTGGGACCGGAAAAGGTTAAAGTAGCTGAAAATATGTTGTCTGGGTATTGTAAAAACATCGCGAAGAAATATAAAATATCGACTGGTTTAGTTCATAAATTGATACCAACATTAAGCAACAAAGAAAAATACGTGCTCCATTATAGGAACCTCCAAATATACACTGATGTTGGTTTGAAAATAACTAAAGTCCATCGAGTACTAGAGTTCAATCAGTCTGCATGGTTGAAGCAGTACATTGACTTCAACACTCAGAAAAGAACTAATGCAAAAAATGCTTTTGAGAAAGACTTCTTCAAATTAATGAATAATTCAATATTTGGTAAAACGATGGAAAATATTAGAAAGCGAGTAGACGTCAGATTAGTCACCGACGAGAAAAAACTATTAAAAATGGCGGCTAAACCAACATTTGTCAGCAGTAAGATCTTCAATGAAAATCTAGTGGCGGTGCATAAAATAAAAGAAACACTTACCCTCACCAGGCCGGCATATGTGGGTATGTGCATCTTGGATCTAAACAAGACGTTAATGTATGATTTTCATTATAACTACATCAAAAAAAAGTATGGAGACAAAGCTAAGTTATTATTCACAGACACAGACAGCTTGACCTATGAAATCGAAGCTGAAGATGTCTACTCAGACTTCTGGAAGGATAAAAATAGATTCGATAACAGTGATTACTCTGAAAACTCTCCATATTTCGACAAGACAAATAAAAAAGTAATTGGTAAATTCAAAGATGAAGCAGCTGGTATTCCAATTTCCGAATTCGTTGGCTTACGGTCTAAGATGCGGAAAGACTGCTAAGGGAGTTAAGAAGAATATTATTAAGAATAACATCAAACATGAAGACTATAAAGAAAAAGAAACAAATCACACTATGAAAACCATAAGAAGTCAAAACCATAAATTAGGAAGTTATGAAATCAATAAAGTTTCGATGACAAAAGATATATACTAAAAGACGGGGTAACAAGCTAGGCATACGGACATTATAAAATCTAATTTAATTTAAAATACTACCCTCTTTCTGACCCTTTAACCGAAGAATTAGCATATGAGACAGGAACTTTGTTGGGGGTTTCCCTTTCGAATGAGTCATCAAACTACGTCACTATGTTTTGGGGATTCTAGATTTTCGCTTTTTACACATGCGTATTAATTTTTATCTTTGAAAATTTCATTTATGTACCACAAGCGTAAAAATGAAAATACAAACGCATATAAAAGGGTTTTTTACACAGATAAATTGTGGCTTGTATACAAAGTACCTAACGATTGGAAAAAGCGGGGCCTTTCGTTAGCGAAATGTATACACAGCCACCCCATGGAATAACGACCCCCGCCGTTATTTAATGGGTTAAACAAAAGGAAAGGATGAAGGGCCTGGCGGAAACAGCTGAGCTCCCCTTTCCTAAACATCACAATATAAACTGAAAGGATGAAGGGCCTGGCGCAACAGCTGAGCTCCCCTTTCCTACATTTAAAAAACAAAACCTCTCATGAGGGGTGGTAATTCAATGAGGGGTGGTAATTCAAATTCCAAATTAAGTCCCTCATGAGAGGTTCTGGTGGCCACCAGTTTTGCTATTTTTTTCTGCATCTTTAATTGCCTCAATAAATTCAAAGGTGATTTTTCCGAGAATGTCACGCTTGGTGATTTTTCCGAGAAAGTCACGCATTTTAAAAAATATATAGATTGCCAAAATTTGGTTAGCCATCAAATGGAAAAAGGTTATGGAAAAATTATTTGAAAAACTATATAAAAAAATTATTTGAAAAATGCGCTGGTCAGCCTAATTACTATACTACTTATTACACATTCTAAAAACTAAGAGGTGAAATTTAAACGTGGCCCAAAGCTAACCCAATCAAATTAAATCGAATACTTGTCTCTTACAAATCACCCCTGCTTTGAGATTGACAGTAAAAATAAAGAAGTAAAATTGAAATACAATCCAAAGCTAACCTATAAATTAAATTCTTGTCACCATCAAGCTACATCTGATTTAAAACTGACACAAATAATGTAATAGATAGGAATTAAAACTGCTTAAAGAAGGTGCATGCATGATGTTCGATGGAACACCATTCCAGTCTGGTATGTAGCGATTATAAAAAGAAAAGCTGAAGGCCATATATCTATTTAGCCAGGCCAAGCCTAGAATCGGAGCTGCACACTCTCACCGAGCAACTTCGCATGGCTTTATTTGGGCCAGTTTAATTTGTGTCCAAGACAATTGAGCAGCAGCAGGGAAAACGAAGAGATTTCGATAGCAAACGTTTGTAAAAAAAAAAAAAAAAAGGCAGACATTCGTGAGTCCTAACTACTTTCAGATGAAAGCGTAATGGAATTCAAAGCGGATAAAAAAAAACAATACAAGCGAACAAAGTACGATGCGAGTGTTTTGCTCGAAGAAGAAGGTGGAGAAATTAAACAAGACTAGCTTGTAATAAAAATAGCTTGTACTGATCGGTATTTATTTTGACATAAATGCCCGTAGAAAAGACAATAAAGGGTAAAAACTGATCGTTAAGAGCAGTCAACAGGAATTGACCGCGGTTCAGAAACAACAGAACAACAAACATAAGTATTACAAGAAAACAAAGCACAATACGAATAATATTTCTTCGAAGATTCTTAGAGAAGGTGGAGAAATTAGACAAGTAACAAAAATAGCTAAGCAATTTTGACATAAATGTCCGTAGAAAAGACAAAAAGAGGTCCACACCTGATCGTTTAGAGCAGTCAACAGGAATCACTGAGGCAGCAATCACTCGGAACGCGACAGAGCTGAATAATAGCGCCATTTCCCACAAAATCTTTCCTTGGCTGACACAAAACGCTAAAGAGCT
Source organism: Pachyseris speciosa (assembly GCA_016490735.1). Classification (NCBI taxonomy): domain Eukaryota; kingdom Metazoa; phylum Cnidaria; class Anthozoa; order Scleractinia; family Pachyseridae; genus Pachyseris; species Pachyseris speciosa. The sequence continues at coordinate 314,914 of JAEMWC010000033.1, read as the reverse complement.
TTGATAGTTTTACTGGTACTTTCAATGTCTTCCGAAGAACCTTCTTCAATTAATGATTCTCAGTGGCAAAGCGTCATCCAGTTAACGAAGAAGGCGCTTGCCAAACCACACCAGCATTTCTCTCGCAGACCCGTCCACTAAAAATGTATCAAAGCCAGCCCAGCCAGTCAAACCGTTTCGGTGTTTTTAATACCCAAACGCTGATTCTTACCTGTTCAAACAAATTAAGACGACATGTTTATAGACGGCGAAACTACAGGCAGCTTCCGACGAAGATCTCTAAAACGTTTTTCAAATGACGAGTGAAGCGCGCTGGTTTTGACATTTTTGACAGCATTTTGACAACTTTATGTCAGACTTTGAGACGTGCACATGCACATGCATTTGATCGGCTTTTTTTCATTACTCGAGCTTGAGTTTCCGCCTTTAATGCTTAATTTTACGAGGACTCATTGTGATTACGTGTTATAAAGATAAGGGCAAAAGTTTCTTAACGCTGTTGAGGTACCAAGTTCGCAAAACAGTCAGCCAAGCCGAGTAAAAACACTCGTTCGCTTGCAAAGAAAACAACGTAACAAAAAACAAACAAACAAACAAACAATTCAACTTCTTCTTTGCGTCCAAAACGAGTACAGATGATTGTTATTTATATCCATTCGAGAGAAAAATACAAGTTTCATTCCTGGACAAAAGTAACAACGATTAAACCAAATGTTAAGCTTCTATTTATTTAATTTACCTCACTGTCCCGCGCTGTGTTGTAGAGGTTTCTACCACTTGAAAATACGTAAGCTTCAGTAAAGTAAAAACAAGCATCCGCAAAAATAGCAAACGGTTTGTCCAAAGAAAGAGCTTTTTCCACAGAGTTTGAACTACTCATTCCTCCCATTAATACCGGTGAACTGTTAAGTGACTTTTCTTGGTGAGATGCAAGATGCCGCGGTGAAGTGAAAGCCCTTAAGCCCCGGCTACACGTTGTAACATTGTTAGAAGAACACTTCGCAACATTGTTGTAAGAACGCTTCTAACAATGTTGGATACGCATATAACATTGTTGGAAACACGTCGCTTCAGGGTTCTGACTTCAACAATTTCCACCTGGCATTTGGCTCTCGGATTGGAGACTGAGCCCTTAACTCTGATTTGTCTTTGCAATACAACATTGTTAAAAGGGCGGCTACACGCTTCAACATTTGATGTATGTTGGAGAATATGTTTGAACGAAATCAAAAGATTCTTCCAACAAAAAATGTTGAACAAACGTTATTAAACATGCATGCTACACGTTCTAACATTGTTCATCCAACAAATGTTTTATAACAATGTTTGAACGTGTAGCCAGGGCTTTGAAGCGTTGAATTATACTGTTTTCAACTGCACAATCGATCCAAGTTTGAAGCTTTTCCTGAGAAAAATCTTTCGTCCTTCGTTTCATCACTTGAACATTCACCTTCCGGAGTATCTTTTGACAAGTTCTTGATTTTTATGCTTTTTACGCGAAAGATAAACTTCGATCGGAGATGAAGTTATGTGAAATTACGAGCCGCAGAAAGCGCGCGAAAAATTTAAAAGCCTCGATTTCGTTTGGGTGTCCCACACCTGGCTTGAGCCTGCGATCCAATCGAAAGCAAGTACCTGGTCAGCGGTCAACTGCAAAAAAACAGCTGACCTCGATGAGGTCTTAACTTGAGCCCGCGATATGGTCACGTGACACTGGTCAGCAGATACCTTGTTTTGACAGGTGTCAATTGGCTATAAGATGGATGTCCAGTATCAAAGACGTACGCTGTAAAGTAGCTGGTCAGCTGGGCCAGGTGGAGTATGGCCTACTTGTTGGATTATAATGATTATTATTAGGATGTCTTTAATTATTGGGCGACTCCGTCGTCGTCGTCGTCGTCGTGCGTACGCGCCCACGAGCAATACCGCTAGCCATTTTTACCATGAGAAAAGCAGTTGACGGGTTTCTATAGGTATGGTACTCCGCTAATAATAGGGTTTTCCATACGATTCATATTTACTCGAAATTTGTTTGACTAAGCACTGCTTGTAATTTTTAAATTTGTATTTTCAGTAAAATAATAATAACAAAATAAGTGACATTAAAAAGAGCCCTTCATTAAGTATGCTACGGGATATTTAAACCACTTTCGAGGAGTTCCTTTTTTTCTCGAAACTTTACGGTAGACGAACAAAGTTTCCCATTTGCGTTTGTGGAAAGATACTGAAATTTGAGAGACTAAGACAAGCCTTGACATTACCAAACTGGATTTATTTCACAACTGTCTATTGCACATTACTTCATTCGGGGCTTGTTTAGTGGGACAATCTTCAATATACCAGCGCATTGTTTATGACATATTCTTCATATTCTTCATATTCTGACTACAGTGTTGATCGATGGCTCTTTCACGGGACACCGTCTTCACGGAGATTGAAGTTTACTTTGACTCCACTATTATTTCTTTCAGGGATTTATTTTTGGTGGCAGCTTCTTTCCAGACAGTTTGAGAGACTAAGAGGGGTCCTGACATTGTTGTAATGTATTTACTTTCACGTTGTCATTCCTGGCTGGATTTATTCTCATTGATTTTATAGCTACTTTCGGAGGTTGATTACTGGGAAACTATACTCAATGTGATTAACTCAATGTGATTTGGGTTGAAGTTTCTTTGCTAATAGCGACCGGCGTTAACGTGTTGAAATAATCTTGTGACTTTTTTATCCTTATGGCGACATTATTATTAAAATATCACTGAGTTTTAAAAGCCCAAACTTTCTTTTCTTCAGTAATTTCCTTAACACTTAAGAGGCAGTCCCTCTAAAAGCGGTCCTCTCGACTTGGCGACACATGTTTAAAAAATGCTATAATTATTTTCCAATTCTTTATTTTTGCGCAGCCAAAGGCCCAAATTGAATTTTGGCTCACCTGCCCGAACTGATAGCGATCGAAAGTGTAAATTTCACAGATTTTGTCAAGCGCGCTCTGCCTGCAAAAATCTAGCTCACTGAATTTTATTTTACTACAAGTTACAAGCGGTGAGGGTAAAAGGCGGAATGAGTTTGCGGAATGGCATGTGGCATGACTTGCGGAATCGCATAATTATGCGGAATGTAATGTATGCAGAATGGTGCGAAAAAATTAATTCAACTGAAGGAGTTAATTATTCAACAGCCAAACGCAAGCTATCGGTAGCTGCCGATCTCGGTCACAACAATGAACTACTCTCCACTGGGCTTGCTTTCGTATAAACATTACACTTATGAACTCTTGAGGAGATTAAATTTGCCTTGAGTTTTGCTTTCATATGATTAGCCTGTTCGCGAATGATATTTGCAGCATATTTGTGAAGCTACGCACCAAAGTATAGAGCGAGCTTTTGCCATGTTGTCAATTTCACAGTGTAGGCCAAACTCTTTTGGCAGTTTTGAAATGGATTAAATTAATTTTTATTTTTCCGGAGTCGATTGTAAACGATTTAGGAACGGAATCTCGCAGAGGCTTATTGTGGTTTTCAGAGTTTTACAAGAGTCTCAAATCGGTCAAGCTGCTTTTGTTGTTATGATATGAATGACTGAACTCTCGAAGACCGAGCGACAAACGAGGAAAATATTATAATCAGTTGCGAACTGACTAATCCTATAAACGCAAACTCAAGACAAATCACTTCAAGCGGGTTCATTTGTAACATATTTATAACAAGTCTGTCAAAGCACAAGTCCCGTGTAGAGCAGTGCTCTACACTGAAAAATTTCTCGGTCAAATCCAATTTGTTTTCAACATTTTAATTTGTTGCCACCGAGATCAGCAACTAGCTTGCGATTATTCACTACAGATGTGTTAGGCTGGCAGACGCGATTAATAATCGCGAGCTCCAAAACGCAAGATCAAGGTTATTAACCATAAAATTATTATCTAGAGAAGGGGCTAGTTGTTGATCTTGGTAACAACCATTTGCTGAAAACAAATTGGATTTGACCGAGAAATTTTATAACATCTGGTACCTAGGGTACTCGATCTTTAATAAGGCGACTCTTGAACGCGAGCACGGTGAGTTCAGTTATTCCTTTCATGACAACAGGCGACCGATGTGAGACTCTTGTAAAACTCTGAAAACCGTAACTTGAATAAGCCTCTACGAGGCTCCGTTACTAAATCTCTTACAATCAACCCCGGAAAAATAAAAGATTTTATTTAATGCATTTGAAAACAGTCAAATAGTTTGACCTACACTGTGAAATTGACAAGATGGCAAAAGCTCGCTTGTCTCGCAGCCGCGAACGATTCGCACAATATTATTCCCGAACAGACTAATCCTATGAAAGCAAAACTCAAGGTAAAATTTAATGACCTCAGGAGTTCATAAGAAAGCAAGCACAGTGAAGAGTAGTTGTGACCGAGATCGATAGCTAGCTTGCGATTATTCTCTGCCTTTGGGTGGGCTGTAGAATAATTAACTCTTTGAGCTAAATTAATTTCTTCGCGCCATTTTGCATATGTTACATTCCGCATAATTATGCGGTTCCGCAAAGTCATGCCACATGCCATTCCGCAAACTCATTCCGTCTTTTACCCTCACCGAGTTACAAGGTGTATTCAATTAGTTCACGGACAAAATATAGAAACTTACAATAAAATCTTACGCATTCCAGCGTGATTAGAAGACACCCTTCTCTTGAGCCTTAATTTGCATATCGAAAACTAACTAAATGAAAGGAAAGAAATCTCAAAAGTTTGGTCTAAATCGTGATTTAAAAAAACCACATCAGAGCAAAGTCTATACTCCAATGAACTGGTATATCGCTTCAAACCGGCGGGTATCACCTTAGCTTCCACACACCACGAGCTCAAAATTGACGAAAATCCATGTGTTTACATAATTATCGTTGTTGTCAAAGTCATTTGCATAATTCTAAAAATTAGCAAAACATATTTTTTTTACTGTTCAGATTGTTTTACTGGCCTTCTAAACAATGGGTGTTAACTTCCTTCAATGATTGTATGCACTAGAAATCTTGTGTTGTGGTAAAACGTTGCATAAACGTGATCAGTCTTTATGGATTGCGAGAGCCACAAAGTAAACATTGGCGGTTGTAAGTAGTCAATTGAATAAATTTCGTTAATTCACGTTGTAAACCACGAGATGGAAAATATCAAATTCTTTAGTTAAAGTTTTGCCAGTTGGTAATTGTAGATATTATATGCATCTTGAGGGGACACACAAACATAAAATACATTATGCTAATAATTTTGAAACAACCACATGCGAACATACACTAACGGCCTGCCCCACTAAGAAAATGCTCTGAATGCTTCCAGCAAACACAAGCGACCCGATTCAATGGCACTAGATTCTGCAAATTTCTTTCCATCATTGATGGTTTTCATGCGGCTACGGTCTGCAATGTTTCGAAGCTACAAACTCAACATCTCGGACTGTTATAACCAACAAGAATAACTTGCGTTACATTGAACTATGTGTTATGGGATGGGAGGGAAGGAACAACATGTGGGAGGGGACGGAACAAATAAATATGAAAAATTTCTGTTTTTTTCAATACATGTATAGATAAGTATCTAATCGGTGAATAGCAAAAAAAGGAATTCCTTCAATTTTGTTTTAGTCCATCACAGGCTCCAATAACAGCGGAGCTCCACCGGCCCGCAGGGCCGCAAACCGGAGCACCATACCTAGAGAAAGCCGTCAACTGCTTCTCTCATGGTAAAAATGGCTAGCGGTATTGCTCGTGGGCGCCACCGCACGACGACGGAGTCGTACAATAATTAATAATATATATATATATATATATATATATATATATATATATATATATATATATATATATATATATATATATTTAGCCAAGCCTAAAAGCGGAGCTCCAAAAGCATTCTTTTTCTACTGGCATTTACATATATAGTCTGCTTGTCACATCACCCATCTGACCTCACTCAAGCTATAGACCCAATGCTGTAAATAACAGTATGGAAAGGTGATCTGAGCCAGTGGCACAGTGGATTTGGACCCCCGAGGATTTGCACTGTCCAGTCCAGATCTGCTTGTGGATCAGATTTGGACACCCTAGTCCAGAACTGCTAGCAGATATGAACCCTTTTTACGGATTTGGACCCCCACCCCTCCTAAAAACAAGTGTTCTATTGAGTAAAGTAATAAAAATTCCTTTGCAAATTGAGATTGGAGATGTCAAAAAAGCAAAATAAAAATATTGACTTAGGTTTTAATACCTTGTGTAAAAAAGATCCTGCTACTCTAGTCTGCCTCTATAAATTTTAAAAACAAAACATTTCTTAGCATCTTAGAGCAATACCAAAGGACAGGTCTGTTACCCCGTTCAACTGTAGGCTACTTAGTTATGGTTTAGAGCCACTAGAAATTGGTGGAGAAGCCTGCATAGTGATTGCTCCTTTGAATCAGTATCACAATTCAGATATATAGTGATTCAGATCATCACTTCATAATGAATGCAATTTCAATTATCCACAGCCTCCCATGAGACAGTGGGAAATCAGAAATTGTGTATCCTCTGGATATATGCCTATAAAAAAAATGCCTCAATATGCCTCAAAAAAGCGGAAGTGCCTTGGATTCTTTATGGGAATGTCTGTCCTTTTAAGCTTGCAAGAACAGCCATTTACTTTCCTCTGCTCATGCCCTGGCATCCTTTATTTCCGATTACATCTTAACGAAAATGGTTTGTCTTCTCTATCAAGATCTGTTCCTCTGGACCTTCCTCACAGTAAAAAAAAAAATATTCCACTGTTTTACTGCGCCAACCACCTCATTTTCTAGCAATTCTGCGTCACTTTTTAACTTCGTACAGTAATTCAGGAATTTCCCACACTCACGATCATCATCACAGGCCCCATCAATCTCGTTCTGCCCCACATCGTGCATGTCAATCCCAGCTAGCTTTCCTTTCTTTGCATTTCGTCTTTTCCTTTTTCGCTCCTCCTGAAGCCTTTTTTGCCTCTTCTTCTCCTCTTTCGAATGTAGACGAGAGCAGTAGCTCTTGTCTTTCAGTATCGATATTTTATTCCTACGTTTCACGACGTACAAGTATGTACCAGTTTTATTACAGGTCGGAAAATGATTCATGTCTGAAGAAAATAGAATAGTGTAGCTCAGGCGTACCTTCAAACGCGAAATTGTGCGTGTTTCTGCTGTGTCCAACTATTCCTGCAGCCTCGCAGAGAACAATAACTTGAATTTAAAGATACACCAGTTTTATGTTTAGTATCGAAAGTAATTCACCTTTGTTTTTATTTTTCTTCACCTCTCTCTCTGATTGGTTAGCAAAATTCGCATCACTTTCTCAACTAACGAGAAGTACAATCAAAGTGTAATTTTCCGCTATTGCCGTCGGCTACATTTAATTGTTTTGTAATATGTTTGGCTTATTGCGCTGTTCGCGTCCCTTGTGATTGATCAGATTATTTTCTTTGGTTTGTCAAACCGCTCCTTCAGTATTATTGAGTACGAATAATTAACCAACACGAAACGCGACCATTTTTTTTAACACAAATTGGGAATAAGCACAACTAAAACAAGGGGAAATCATTGATGGTTATGAAAGATGCACGTTTTATAAATCTAATCTTATGGCCAAAACATGCCAGTTGGAGCAAGGTCACCGTGTTTCCAAACGGATGAGATCTTCAAAGTTTAGCATATTCTGTCCCAGTCCCTTTTCAATTTTAATTTACGCTGAAATGGTTTTACTGGGAGTTATATACAGTTTAAAATCCATTATCTTACCAATTAAACAAACTACCCACCAAGCAGAACGGACATCCCTACAAAAAGAGAACTGAAGTTTTGCTGAACTTATCGAGCAGCCTTTCTATCGGATAGTCAAAGCTTTTTTTTTATATTTTTTTTATTTTTTATTTTTATTTTCAGGGTTACATAGGACATTTAGGTTTACAATTGTCTAAAAAAAGAAAGAAATTAAATAATTAAAAAAAAAAAAAAAAAAAAACCATACGTCTAGAGGTTTTGAATATGATGGAGTATCGCTTTCCATTTCTCATTATGACTATCTACAATATCATTTTGCTCAGCTATGACACGCTCCAATTGATAAGCAATTTTTATTTTTGTTTTAAGAAGTGAAAGGGAAGGATTCACGTTAAGATGTCTACATTGGAAAATAACTTGTTTACCTAGTAATACAATATGGTTAATTAATTGCGTTTCTTTTCCAAAGAGCCCAAACATTATACTCGCACCTGTCAAACACTGAATTGTAGAAAAATAATTTTTCAACCATTCAACTACAGAAAGCCAAAAAGCACTTGAAAATGGACAATGTATAAATAGATGCTCGAGGGATTCCTCTGATGTTTGACAAAAAGTACACAAAGGTGAACTGACTATTCCTATTTTATAGAGGACTTTATTTACATAAAGGATTCTATTTAAAACCTTATACTGAAATTCTCTTATCTTCGAGTCTAGTGAAGCACTTCTAGGGAGAAGATAAATGTCTTTCCAAGATAAGTCATGTAATGGAAATAAAAGTTCGTATTTAGATATTGAAATCGGGGGTTTCTTAATTTTCTTGATTAGTTGCCAATATAAGTTTCTGGAACAAGAGGGAAATATAGAGCCTTGCGGTTCGTGAGCCTCGGGCAAAGTGTTTGGCATGTCCCTTAAAAGGGTCTTCCACTCCGATGGAATAGAGTCAAAGACACTCATAAGGACAAAATACTCCGCACCGGTTACGTTTTCATTTTGTAATGTGCTCCATGATTTCATTCTACCAAAATCAGTCAAAATATCACTTACAGTAAGAAATCCTTTCCTTAGAAGTTTGTTCCTAAACAAGGGTTTTCCATTTATACACAAGAACTTGTTATTCCATATGATTTCATTTAGCACATCAGGTAGAGTGGTAACTGGTGATATCTTATAAAGCGCCCATTCAGTTAAGCATTCCTTGTAAAATTTAGGAAGAGTCCTCGGCAAAAATCGTACATCGTAATTACATTTAGTTAAGAAAGCGCCCCCAAAGTCAGCAAGATAGTCATCGAGAAACAATTTCCAGGTACTGTTATGACCGTCGAGATATTTCTTCATGCACATGATTCTTTGAGCCTTGATAAGTGTTTCAATATGTGGCATACGCAATCCACCATCTTTATAGTCACTTATAAGCGTGAGGCGCTTTATTTTATCTTTTCCCGAATTCCAAATAAAATTAAAAAGAACAGTATTCACCTGCTTCACAATCTCTTTTGTTAAAGGGATTAACGATGCCCGGAACATAAATTTGGGAATTGCAAAGGTCTTAATAATTTGAATTCTACCAATCAGTGTTAAGTTTCTCCACCGCCATGCATTAATAGATTTTTGGATGGACCTAATAATGTTTTCAAAGTTGAGCTCCTGATACTTTTGCCAGTTATACGTAAAGAAAATGCCTAAAATTTTCATTGGTTTGTTAACTTTGTCAACGCCTATATACTCTGGCGAATCATGAATGCTACCAAGCCAATACGCTTCTGTTTTCTCTTCGTTCAACCTTAGTCCAGAAATTCTACCAAATCTCTCTAAGAGACCTTGCAGCAAGAAAAAGGACTGTGTATCGCTAACAAAAGTTGTCAGATCGTCAGCAAAGACGCTGAGTTTAACTTCACATTTACCAACTTTGATTCCTTTAATGTCATTATTTTCACGAATACTTATATTGACAATTTCAAGGGCAATAATAAATAGGTATGGTGACAAAGGATCCCCCTGGCGAACTCCTCTATTGACCTCAAAGATATCAGATGCGAAGCCATTATTCATAATACAGCTTGAGATGTCCGAGTAAAGTATTCTAATCCAGTGCAAAAAGGAGTTGCCAAAATTAAAAACTTTTAGCGTATGAAACAAATACTTCCAGCTTAAAGAATCAAAAGCTTTCTTAAAGTCAAATGTTGTCATAAGGCCCGGAATATTCTGTAGTTTGGTATACTCCATCACATCATTTATTGATCTCACTGCGTCAAAGATCGTTCTCCCCTTGACATATGCGCATTGGTTTTCATGAATGATAAATGGGAGAGTCTTTTCGAGCCTTATTGCTAGAGCTTTGGATCCGATTTTATAGTCCACATTTAGCAACGATATCGGTCTCCAATTATCCACATATCTTCTATCTTTGTCTTTCTTTTCAATTAACCGAATAATTGCCTGCCGCTGGGAATTTGAAAGTTTGCCATTTAAATATGCAGCATTTAAAGAGTCTACCAGAAGAGTACCTAAAATTGGCCAAAACGCTTTGTAGAACTCAGCCGCAAGGCCATCATTTCCCGGTGATTTATTATTTTCAAATTTCTCTAGAGCTGTATAACATTCAGTGTAAGTCAGCAATCCATCACACTGTTGGCTTAGGTTATCCGATAACTTTGGTATGTTAACGTTCTGAGTCTGAAAGGAATGGAAAACATCTTCATCGGAATCTGAATCCCTATTAGCGTATAGATCTTGATAGAATCCTTTTAATTCAGCCATAATAGCTTTGCAGTTTGTCACTACTCGTCCTTGCTTGTCAAACAACTTTCGAATACAGTTTTTCTTATTTCTGGATTTTTCAAGACCCAAAAAGTATTTGTTATTTTTTTCTCCTTTTTCATACCAAGTAGCTTTGGACCGTATAATGTTTCCACGAGTAATGTAGTCGTACTCCGAGTCATATTCACTTTTAAGTTCTTCAAGCTGCAGTATATTCTGTTCAGTAGGATTACAAGCACAAAGTTCTTCACTTTCTTTAAGTTTCTTTTCAAGATCAGTAAGTTTATTCCTTCTGTCTTTTGCCTTTGTTTTACTATAAGAAATAGTACATTGTCTGATTTTATATTTGACCAAGTCCCAGAGGAGTCTTTTGTCGCTCACCTCTTGAAATTCTGTTAACCAATCTTGGTAACTAGAGGCAATAAGATTAAGGTAGTTGTCATCATGTAAAAGACTAGAGTTAAAGATCCAATGTGATGGGCCCCGGACTTTGTCCTCAAAACTATTAATCTGCAAAGTAATGGCCGAGTGGTCAGATTTAATAGAAGGTATTATATCCGAATCTTCAATAAAGTCCTGAAGACCATCACTAATCAACCAATAATCTAGGCGTCGCTGAATAAGAGGTTTCTTTTGTCTCCAAGTAAACTTTCTTTTGTTAGGGTTCCTAATTCGCCAAATATCAACGAGATCGTATGCCAGTTTAATCTCCATAATATTTTTAACCGAGTCTTTTTTATCAACACGTCCACCATAATTGTCCAATTCTTCATCTAGATGAGCGTTAAAATCACCTCCGATGATCAACTGACTACTAAACGTCCCATCCGTTTCATCTAAAGTTGACAAAATTCTTGAAAAAAAAGAACATTGCTCAGATGTTATGTTTGTGGCGTAAATGTTTAGTAATGAAAACAGAGAGTCTTGAATCAGAGCATCTATAAGAACGTAACGACCATTAGAATCAGACTTAGTGTTTTTCATTTCAAATTGTAATTTATCACTTATTAAAATCAGAACACCTCTGCTATGATTGGTACCGTGAGAAAAGTACATTTTCCCGGGCCACTGAAATCGCCAACTTTCAACAATATCCGGAGTGCTATAAGTTTCCTGTAGAAAGGCAATATCAGCATTTTGCTTATGTAACCAATTAAATATTGCTTTTCTTTTAGTAAAATCCCGAATCCCTCGAGCATTTAAAGAAACAATTTTAAAATTAACGTTATCAACCGGGGAGCGATCCATAGCTAAGTGAAGAAATCAAATAATTGTAAAAGCGCCTCCTTAATTGTTTGAGCCAAGACTTGAAAAAAGATAAGTTACTAAACCATCTAGACGTAAAAAAACAAACTTAACTACTGACATCCAATGTTAACAAAGAAAACCTACAGGGAACTGCCCCAGCACGCACCCAGCCCAAGAAACTAACTTGAACGGCATGGTTACCTGCTTGAAATAGTTGTTAAAGGGTCCCAGGGAGCTCCCGATCTCATTTACCGACCCAATTTTCCTTTGATTGGGGTACAAAGCCTACTAGGTGTGAATTGTTTTAAAGCGTAAAGAAAACGTTCCTAATGAGTAGCATTGAATAATGACAAATGGCGAAAGGAGACTAATAACAATATTTACATAGGAGCAAATTTTCCGTTTATAAACAACTTATCAGGTTCAGCTTTGCTAAAAGCAACTTTTAGTCCTTTCTTTTTCGCCTCCTTCAATTTGGGCATTTGTTTTCTTCTTCGTTCAATTATTTCCTTCGGAAAGTCCTCCAGAACTTTTATCTCTGACGCGCGATTAAGGCCGAAAGACGCCCTCAAAACTTTCTCTCTGTCGGGATATCGTAAGAATCTCGCAATTATGGGTCTTATCTTTCCTGCCGCAGGTTTTCCAAGGCGATGAACTCTTTGCAGATCTATTTTCTCAGCCGGTTTGTCCATACCTAGGTCATTTTCCAAGAAATCAATAAGAATATCACGCGTGTTCACTTTCTCACCGTCTTCTGAATCTGCTTTTGTTTCTCTCTCTTCAATTCCGAAGAACTTCAAATTTTCTCTGCGACTGTACGACTCCGCGTATAGTTGTTTCGTGTACAAGTCCTCCTTTGAACGTTCTAGATCCTTAATCTTACCTTGAATGTCGTTAACTTCAGTATTAAGCCACTGCAGGCCGTCATCCATCTCATCTAATCTTTTCTTCGCCTCTCCCGCGCCTTCCTTCAGTTTGCTAACCTCGCTCTCCACTTTGATCATCTTTTGGCGAAATTCATTCAGGGAAGCCTCAATAGCATCCAATTTAGCAAGCTTAGCCAATATTTGGTCTAATTTTGACGTGACATCCATATCCATATCCATTTTTAAAGCTACAGGATTGACTTCGTCCTCGCCACGTGGCTTCTCCTCAAACACTTCTCTCTGCTCGTTTTGATTCTCGAGGTTAACTGTTTCACGTTGTCGTTTATCTAAAGGCGACTTAGACTCCGAAGAACTAGAGCTGTTCCTTGGTTTCGATTTCCGCTTCCCGAACGAATGAAAATCACCCATAGGCGAGTTATATCCAATACGTCGGGTAGAAAAACGAGCGGAGCTCTCACAGACACGTCTAAGCTACATTCATGCCAGTCCCAGTCCCCGGATAGTCAAAGCTGATTCCCCTGGCATTATGCCTCAACTTTTGTCATGACAACACAACACGAGGAGAAAAATGTATCCTTTCATGTACCTGCAACTTTCAGACAATTGAAATAAGAAATCTCCAGCTGTGATCTTCGTGTATCCCAAAATAAGGAAAAAGTTGGTATTTATCAAGCTTGCTTACTTCTTTATATTAAAGCATTTTAGCTGAAATTTCTGTATAATACTAAAATATTATTGGTCATTCTTACATTGGCTTTTATGAACAATTACATATGCTTGAATTAATTAATGTTAACAGTAAACTCTCTTTCTTTGCTCCTTTGAAAAGCTTGTGATTGTAAACAACAAAGCGGAGGAACCAGTAAATCACTCATTGAATAAGAAAGAGTTTGTGTATCTGCAGCCTTCCCTAAGTATGGGAATCGTTAATCAGCCAAGTTTAAAGTGACCGAGGCTGTCCAAATTAACATCCAGCGTAAATCGTTTAGAAGAGAATAGAATAGAAAGCAACAGTTCATTTTAAGTTTCACGTTTTTCTTCCTAACGAATTCAACTTGCAAAAAGTTCCATATTAAAGTTTGTCATTGTGACGTTGATGAAAAAAATTGATTACTCCTCGTGGATTCCGCCACAATTATTATTTAGCACACGTATCCAGTTTTCATTAAAATCGAACGTGCCTCGTGAGAGTATAGAGCACTCAAGTAGCGTTAATTTTCTGCTCATGCAGCTTCAAAATCATCGCAAATCTGGCATTTTGCTCAATCCAAAACAGAAACTTCTCGATAAAATCGCACAGTCATACCACAGAACTGACAAGACGAAATCTAATTGCTGCCTGTTTTTTATTATAATGAAACGATTTTAGCGTCCCCTTGATGCGATCAGAGACGCCATTAATACGCTCGCAGGACAAACTGACAATAGACCTTTCCTCAGTTTTCCCACAGATTAATATGGATTTATTTGCAAATGTGAGTAAAACTAGGCTGCCGATTCTATTTGATTTGTATTTAACAATTAGATTATGAGCTCGAGATTTCTATCGCGTGATAGTTGATGAGGGCAAAGCCCGAATCAGCTATCACGCATTGAAATCACGAGCTCATAATCTAATTTTTTTAGTATCTAGTATCTAGTCAGTCTATTTATTTTAGTATCTAGTCAGAGAACAGCATTCGTGATAGAACGCTAGTAGATTTATACTAATTAATAATAGTTATGTTATACATCGGTTCTGTTCAAACACAGTGGCCAAAATACGAGCAGAGTACACTTTGATTCCCTTCTCTTTAATAAATTATTCATTCTCATAGACAGTGGAATTGCAAAACTCAACAGTAATATATTTGTTTCAAAAAATTTTAACATTTACATAATGAAATGTCCATATTGTAAATAAAGAAGACCAAGCCTTTGATGTTCATATGGTATTTTTCCCACAAAACAAAATCACATTGTGGCACAAGTTACCTTAGAGTGGTTTTCACCCCAATCCCTCTAAATACGTTTCTCTAATCATAAAAATGGTGGTAATGAAACCTTGTTCCCAGGGTCTCTCCTCTTCCCGCCCCTGAACAAATAAAGAAATTTAAAATATTGCAAGGTACCATCCCTGCCATATATTGTTAATGCTAACAATATAGTGTTAATTTGTGCAGCTGGGAAGAGGAGAGACCCTGGGAACAAGGTTGATGATAATGACATTTAACTCATAAGAGGAGGCTCAAGGTTGGTAAGGGCTGCACAAATTAACACTATATTGTTAGCATTATGCCACTCATTGGCAGGGATGATACATTGCAATATTTTAAAGTTCTTTATTTGTTCCATTTTTCGTTCAACATGGATCCGGACTGCAGCAATTTTCCGCGTTTCCTCTACCTCCTGTCTTGAAAGCTGTCTATTTGAGTCACGCTTTCGAGGGATGTTCAAGGAGACATCCAAAGGTTCCAATAAGTCCTGAATTAGAAACCCCTTGTCTGCCATGACACTGTCACCGGGTTCAAGGAGATTCAGAAAACCACTCTCTTTGACAATTTGTTTGTCAGCTGCACTTCCTCCCCATAATTTAGACAGGAATGTGACCACTCCAGTGGGGCTGATGCCTACCAAAAGCTTGAATGTATTATGTGACTTATGACTTGAGTAAGTAATTGACTGATTAACTAAAAGAGGAGGGCATCTCAATAAAAAATTCAGTACAGTCTATTATTACTCGGGTGTTGGGGAAGTTTTTAAAACTACCAGGCAAATTGGCTTGAATTAATTCTTTAGATGGCCACACAATTAACTTCTTAAGATGAGTGGCAAGCACATTGTACCATGTAATAAGAACCCGGGAAACTGTGCTCACTGAAACACAGAATCTTTGTGCCAAGTCTTGTTCCAGAAGGCCAAGCCTGAGCCTCATGAAGACCATCAAATACTCATCCACATGTCGCATTTTTCTTTTAGAACCTGGCTTCTGTTTAACTTCATTTTCCAAATACTGTTTTCCTTAAGGGAATCCTTTCCATTCTAGTAATTTCGCCCTCCAGTTATCGTTAACAGGCTGTTGAAAATCACCATAAATGTTCCAAAATTTACAAACCCAGTATAAAACCTTGTTTTCTGGTCATCTCCTTGAAGATTCTCGGCGGTTAGCAGCGGGAGGTTCACTTGTACACCAACTTCTGTCATTTCAACTTTAGTTTGGACCTCGCTGTCAACAGAACTGGAACAAAACTGAACGCCTGCATCCCTTGATCCACCCCTTAACAAATCCCAGAGTCAATTTTACAAGGCGCGGTGCGAATATAGTCATGGAAACGGCACGAGAAGTCATTTGTACAGGCACTTGCACTCACTGTTGGACGCAATGTTGCTTCTCCTATTGTTCTGTCAGGTAAAGGACGTTCTCGATAAGGAAATGGTTGTCCTGGCTTTGAAGGGAATAATGTTGGAAACTGATACCAGGGCCTCGGTCCATTTCTACCTTTGAAGTGTAAAGCCGCAGCTACACGAGCGATTTTTTGCTTGTGATGGTGATGCGATTTTTTTGTAAAATTGTCGCGTCGCCGGCGCGCGATGAAAATCACCCATGTAGCCACCCTCTGACAGGTGATGCGACAGCTCAAAAAATCGCTGAAAAAGAATCGCGAAAAGTTAAACTCATTCAATTTCTCGCGATTTTTTTCTTTGCTTTGGTAGATTTAAGGGGTAATGCCCACTACCTTGTGGCCTTAGTACCTTTTGAGTGGCTTCAGCTTACTTGATCACATTAATTTGTGAAGTATCCTTGTCACTCCAGGCACATCCCACAAGCTTTACGTTTTCTTATTATATGACTAGCTCTTTCAGCGGTCAAGATGAATCAGTTCTCCTGCTGTGATTGGCTACCCGCGAGGTCAAGATGGAGCCATCTTGACCGCTCGGGATAGCCCGTTCATCCCGCGTTTTACTGTCTTTTAATAGCGCCCTTTGAGTCATATAATAAATCCTTTATTGACCACGCTTGTTCGGTCAAGATGGTGGGATATTGGCCTCGTTCTTTTTTGCGTGTTTATGGACCTTGACCTCGTCTCGGTCCATAAACACGCAAAAAAAGAACTTGGCCAATATCCCGCCATCTTGACCTCACGCTTGGCCAATAACTCATATATATTGAAATTGTACTTACCAAAGCCTCGCTTTCGCGCTAAGCTTTCCCAGTCTCCTTTGCGTTGCAAGTATCTTGCAAGGGGTATTGACATATGTTAAAACAAGGTATCTGCTGACCAGTATTACGTGACCATATCGCGGGCTCAAGTTAAGACCTCATCGAGGTCAGCTGTTTTTTTGAAGTTGATCGCTGACCAGATACTGGTTTTCGATTGTATCGCAGGCTCAAGCCAGGTGTGGGACACCCAAACTAAAACGAGGCTTAATTTTTCGCGCTTTCTGCGTTTCGAGATTTCACATTCCGTAGCATTCAATTGGTTTCTTCATTTTGAGCAAAACAACTTCATCTTCTTCGAAGTTCAGTTTCTGTCTTTTAATTCGCGTAAAAGGCATAAAAATCAAGAACTACTTAAAAGACACTCCGGAAGGTGAATTTTCAACTGATAAAATGCAAGAGAAAAGGGTTTTTCTCAGGAAGTTCTTAAATTTTGGATACACTTGTATGGCGCCTGGATTGTGTGGTTGAAAAACAAAATGATTTAACGCTTCAAGGGCTTGTTCACTTTACCTCGGCATCTTGCAGCTTAACAAGAAAGTTCACTTAACAACTCACCGGCATTTAATGGGAGGAACGAGTAGCTCAAACTTGGTGGAAGAAGTTCTTTCTTTGGACAAACCGTTTGCTATTTTTGTAGATGCGTGCCTTTACTATAGTGGATCGATGCATATTTTCAAGTGGTACGGAAAGCTCGACAACTCAGGTAACTTAAATAAATTGAAGCTTAGCATTTGGTTTAATCGTTGTTTCTTTTGTTCAGGAATGAAACTTGTATTTTTGTCTCCACTGGATATAAATAGCAATCTACTCGTTTTGGACACAAAGAAGTAGCTAGTCGAATTGTTTGTTTGTGGTTTTGCAAGCGAACAAGTGGTTTTCCTCCGCTTGGCTGACTGTACATGTTTTTCGACGTCTGTTGTTTCTACAGTGTTAAGAAATGAAAGAAACGTTTGCCCTTATGTTGTTAACACGTAATCGCTATGTATCTTCGTAAAATTAAGGATTAGTATCGCTTATATTTTGCGCGACGAGAGCAATTTCAGCAACTTTTTGAAACCTGGCACAAGTGACCCGTACTATCAGGATTGTTTTCCTTCTTCTCTTTTCTACGACATTTAAGCTTATGTCTAAGCTTAACTTACTTCGAAATATGTTTGTTAAGTCCCGGCTAAAAGATCAAACATTTTCATTCATTATCGTGTTTGCCATGCATAACGTTTGGTGGCTAAACGCAAAACAATGTTTGACCAAACACGGGACCAAGTGAGTCCAAAAAATATTTTTTTTGCGTATTATTGCTGAAATTTTCGACGTTACTTGGCTCATTTGGTTGCTTTTTACCGTTTGCGCACGATTTGTTTGTTGGGGTGGCTAATCGATCAAACATTTGTTCGTAATGCGAAATTTTGGATGAACATGTTTGATTTAGATCAAACATGGAAAGCCATTTAATGCACTTTTGTGAGAGGTGGCGAAACCGTCAAACATGCCCGTCCAACGTAGCCTCCTCCGCAGACGTCTTTGGGCTCGTCACGCGTTCTTCTCCACGAACGTCTGCTGAACTGAACTACCACTTCCGTTCGCGGCGGTTCGCCAATTATAGTTCGTTTTCTAATTTATGGAAAGTAGAACTTCGATCCCGGGATTATTTTCACAGACGATGCACGTGAATTGGGTGTCGATTTCCATTCTGACGCAGCTCGTTATTGGTTTCTTCAAAACAAAGGCTAACAGCCGGCGAACGGAATTTGCAGTTCAGTTCAGCAGACGTTCGTGGGGAAGGAACGCGTGACAAGCCCAAAGACGTCTGCGAAGGAGGCTACGTCCAACGATGTTGGATGAAAATATTTGATCGTTCTTTGATTGATAAATTTGTTTTCGAAGAAACACACGCGTCGACTGTATTCACCGAATGCAAATATGGCGGATCACTAGGTCAGCGCCTGGGACGAGTCGCATGAAAGCGAGGCTAGTAAGGCGTCGATTTGGTTCGTTTTGTTTCGCCCTCCCTACCCGTTTTTGTGTTTCCGAATGCCTCCAGAAAGGAGTGAGATCTTTCACAGCAGAGAAAGTTATTTTTTTTCAGTTTCCTCGTTCGCCTCTGTGGGGAAAACAGACTAAGGAAAGGAGTTCACGATCGCTGAAGGAACTGTTCTATTCAAGTTCAGCCTGGAAGATCTTAGAAAACGTTTAAGCAATCACATTTACCTCCGAGTCTTTGTCATTTGGCTCAATTCTTTGACTGGTTTCATCGACGGGGCAGTTGAAGTTGGTTCGCTTGGCTATTACACCGTAGTATTTGTTCGTGCGATTCCGAGCGAGTGGACGCGGACGCAAACAAAAACTTCTTCTAGACTATTGGACTGAGGATGTCTTTCGAGAGGAGCTTTTCTTTACCTTGGGGAAGGCACTGGCCATGTAAATCAGGTTGGAACACCACCAGACTCCACAACAAACTTTAGTTCCCGCGGCGATCGTGAACTCCTTTTCTTCGTCTCAACGACTTGCATTAATCTACTATTTTCCCTTAGAGGTGAACGGTGGAAAATTTTTATCCCTTCTCGAGGCATTCAGAAACACAGCAACTCGTAGGCACAGCGAAATAAAACAGACCAGATCTGCAACGAACCAAGAGTTTTCTGCAAAACTCACTAGCCTCGATTTCATGTAGCTCGTCCTGGGCGCCGACCGAGTGGTCCGCCATATTTGCATTCGGTGTATTGTTTTCTTGTAATGTTTGAGATTTTTGAACCGCGGTCAATTCCTGTTGACTGCTCTAAACATAAAATATTGGCGCTACTGAGGAAAGCCATGCGGTGTTGCTCAATACCAGTAAAAAAATAATAATCGTGGAGCTCCTCTTTTAGGCTTGGCTAAATCTATATATTAGTTCAGTTGGTTTAGTAGAGCATCGCACCGATACCGCGAGGTCACGGATTCAAACCCCGTTGAAGTCCTGAATATTTTTTAAGCCTCTTTTCGCAATTGCATAAATTGCGTTCACAACTGCGAGGATCATTCTTCATTTGATTTCATTTCCGCAGTTCATATATGATTTATTTCATATATCATTCACAAGTATTCTTCTGTTTGTTTGAATGGATCAGTTACTTCGCATTTTATAATTAAATGGGAAATATTCTTTCTCTTCTCAAAAAACAGAGAGGAAATTTTTACCGCTGTAAACTTATTCTTTCCGAAATACAAGCATCCAACTGCTTGTCTGCTACGTTCCTTGGCTTGACTGAAAAGCGGTTATAGAATTTCATACTTCCGGTGGAATTTAATCCATCTCATCGCTGTCCTGCGGCTTCAGGGGAGGAAATAAAAATTCTTCAGTCATCGCGGCAAGCTCTCCTTCTCTCGCCCCCATCCCAAATCCTCTCAAGCCCGAAAAAAAGCTCGCGTGAGACCCCAAATAGAGAGCTTGCTCGCAGGCTACCTGCCTCCCTCCCTTCCTTCCTTCCTTCCTTCCTTCCTACCTACCCTCCCTCCCTTCTTCCCTCCCTCCCTCTTGGTTCCTCCCTCCCTCCTCCCTCCCTCCCTTCCTTTCTTCCTTCCTTCCTTCCTTCAAAAATTGGTGTTTTAAGAAACATTTCGAGGGGAAAATAATTTACTAAAAATAGTAGGAACTTATTTTAAAATGCTGCGAAAGTAAGGCCTTTCTCACTAAAATTCTAGACAAGAAATCTGGGGTCTGATGAATAGTCGTGACGTCATTCGTGTGTACTCAGTCGAGTGCGTCACTCTATTTTTATGAGTTCCATGGAATAAAAATGTCGGAGAACTACCAAGATTCACTACCGTAGCTGCCAACTGTGCAAAACGTTCCGGGTTTAAGCTTTTTATTTTATTTCTTTTATTATTATTATTATTATTATTATTATTATTATTATTATTATTATTATTATGGCAGTTGACAAACGTTTGGATGCTAAAATGGTAAAACATAGGGCGCACAGCGTAACCTATGCAATCTGAAGGAACTATTAAAAGAAAACTACTGATTTACAATATATATATATATATACAATAAAAGATAAAAATCTAATAAAATAAACAATCTAAAGTTATCTAAAGTTATCCGATACTATAAAAGATAAAATTCTAATAAACAGTCTACACTACGAAAAAAACTAAGCTTTTTCTCTTTTTCGCCTTCTCAGCCATGTTTCACGTTTGAACATTACACACGAATGACGTCACAGAGACCTTTTGGCCGCGCGCAAAATGTATCAAATTTCAGGTCAGGGCAGGAATTTTTGAACCCCTACAAATGGTGAATCCTTGTCACGATAACAACGGAAACAACTGGAAATTGCAATATGAGGATTCATGTGCACTTTAGAGAGGTTTTCAATTGGGTGTCGAAAGTAATTCTCGTTTTGCTTTGGTTTTGCATTGCTTCGATCTGTGATTGGCCAGGAAAACTCGCGCCACTTTCTCAACCAACTTGCACGCGCGTATTTTCCGGCGTTTTATGCCGGCTACATGTAATTGCTTCGTATTCTGATTGGCTCATTTCATTGCTTACTTCTGTTGTAATTGGTCAGAGTAATTGCTTAGGTTTTGGTTTTACGACACACAATTGAAAAGCACTCTAAGTATTTAAACAGTTCGTTTTCTGAGGTAAACTAAGGAACTTAACTGTGTATCGTTGTCAGCAAACTTCTTATGTTTAACTGATATTTACACATTGACGCTATTTTTCTCAGAAATCCCTGTTACATAATCTGCGTGTCCAAATGGGATATATCATTGTTGGCGTCCAAAGGGAATGAGGCACTCATTTGTTAAATCAAACCAAATCTGCAAATATTTACAATCAGCTGACACGTTTTAAATCGCATGAAAGACTTATGGGAAACCTCCACTCTTGAAGCTAATTGACTTTCAATTGTTGAAGATATAGTATTAATTCCTCACATTTTCTTGGAAAACATAATTAGAAATATTATTTCAGTTTGAGACAAAATAGCTTCTAATCATGGCCTACTTCCTCTAATAAATTTCCCGCGCACGGCCATTTTGGGTTTCATGATAGGCGATCACGGTATTCACTATCTTTTTTTTTTTTCATGTTAAGTGTACACATTGTATTAAATGTTTTTACTTTTAATACATTTTAATTATTTTAATCTGTTGTAAGAGCGGAGGTTCCCTTTAAGCATATTATGGGTAACGTCAAAGCTACGACAAGCTTTCTGTAGCATCTTGAATGTTGATCAATTTGGTGTCTCGTTGTGCAGAAGATGCGGCTTTGCAGCATAGGCACTGTGATTTTAGGTCAAGACTATCAAAGCAAGTAGTGGATGGTTACTAATTGAAAACAAGAATAATAATTTGTACATGTGGAACTCTTAAGTTTAAAACAGGAATAAAAAGCGGGTATAAAGGCAATTGCTTGTGATGGTTCATTTCGTTTACTGCCTGCGCAAGCTCCGAAAAGACGAGGTACGGACGAGATTTGACACGAAGGGAACAGTTCCAAGGAGCGATCGATTGGGCCCCGACTTGAACTGACGATTTCGAACTGAGTTTGGGGTAAGTTTTAGCAGAAACAAATTTTCATCCTCGTGATTTGATCTTTAGGAAGTTCAAGTTGCACGTAAAAATGGTGTATATCTCATACAACGTAAGAACACCTTCCGTGGAAAACTGTGTTTGGTTTCTTGATAAAAACTATGTTCTTGATATTGTATTTTGGGTAAGAAATTATTGAGACCTATTCGGTGTTCGGAATGAATGGACTAATACGGTGGATCCCAGCAGGAGCCCATTACTAGGAACGCACAACTCCCATACTAAGCCTATGTCACAGCATTTTTACAGACCGATCTAGTTTTAGACTATCTTTTCCCGCGAAAAAGGGCAACAAGGACGGCAACGGCAACGAAAGCGCCACTAAACAATAGTTTTAAGGCTCTGCACATGCAAATACTTGTGGCATGTGCAGCGACTTGTGATTGGTCATTGGACTCCTGCGGGAGTCTGATTTTGGCGGGAAATTCAATCTAAAAATAAAATGGTCTGTGAAAACGCCGTGACAGCAATATAGGACAGTTGTACGCTCCTGGTGATGGGCTCCTGATCCCAGTTAATACGGACATTAAGGGACTTACGAAAGTGTCCGCATTATGCGGGTGTCTGTGTTAAGCGGGTTAATTTAAGGGAAAATATATGACCTTTTCAATTGCCGGGAAAAGGAAAACTGTCTGTTATAAGTCTTATAAGCGGGTGTGCGTATGAAGGTAATTTCTCTGAAATAAATTTACCGAATAGATATTAGTTTAAACTTTGTCTGCTGAATATTTATCACAGGAAAACTTCAATTTCGAAACAAAAAAGGGGCCTATGTTCATTAAGGAGCAGTGAGGCATTGAAAATGCCCTATTTTGGCGCGATTCAATGCTTAATTTTACCTCTACTACACGACAAAAAATCAAGCACACGATATTGAGCGAATAGGTTTATTGTGGGAGGGCGTGGCGAGAACCAACCCGACCCCTGTTCATATAACATACAACAAACTGAATTGAAACTTTACGCTCTAGTATGATACTGATTACAGGAATGCGGTGAAATTTCTAACGTTATCGGAGTCCGACTATAAGCGCAGGAAAAAACCAGAAAGAATGAGATAGATATTAGTAAACCCCAATCAAGCAACGAATGCTTGAGCAGTTACGCTGGGATTCAAGATTGGCCAACGCCAGGCTGACTGAGGAGTAAACTGAACTCCCAAACCAAGTATCATAAACTTGGAGCAGTTACGCTAATAAAAATAAACCGTGGTGTCAAATTCCGATAGCTACTGGCTCTTCTGAACTTGATTTGCGGGATAAACATTTAGGGCAGTTACGCTGAGCCATCCGGTTGAAACTAGCCGTGGCTAGGCTAATTTGAAGATAGGAGAACAGTAATGCTTCGTGACTTATCACTATGATGCACCCCATGGCATCAGGGCCTGAGCAATTACGCTACAATGAGGAAATTACTTTTCGCAAGAAAGGTTTTATTCAGGAAATTGCGCAAGTTAATGACATTCCGCAATGCACGGAGCTGCCCATTTTAGGTGTTACATTTCAGGAGAATTGTAGATATAGCGAACACGTACGTGCTAAGTTGATTAAGGCAAATACGTGTTTGTATTAAGATCTTTACGGAAGGAAGGTTTCAATCAAGGTGAAGTAGACCACCTATTTAGCGCATTACCGAATTTCACTTATGCTCTGCCTGTTTATGGTGCTGTAGACTCATATCTCACGCTCATAGAAAACTTTCTGGATAGATGCTTTAAAAGGAAATACACATCTAAGAGAATGGACATTCGAGAACTCTTAGAAAAGGCAGATAAGAAGCTTTTCAAGGTACGATCAATGGATCCCGATTGCCCCCTTAGTAACATCATTCCGAAGGAGAAAAAACA
This sequence comes from Pachyseris speciosa, assembly GCA_016490735.1. NCBI lineage: Eukaryota > Metazoa > Cnidaria > Anthozoa > Scleractinia > Pachyseridae > Pachyseris > Pachyseris speciosa. Next base: position 290,626 of record JAEMWC010000033.1, on the reverse strand, counting down.
AAGTATCAACTCAGAAACAAAAGTGCTCATCGCCCGGATATAAAGACTGAAAGATGTAAGAATGTTTTTGTAAATAGGCTTATTATTTTTAGATATAATCTTTGATCTTCCTACTATTTGTATACAGTATGTCTTGGGTATTTTTATCCTTCTATTATTTGGATACAGTATGTCTTATGTAGTTTTAGACTCCCAACTGCTGAAAAATTGTAACTTAAGATATGTCTTTTTATCTTAGGAGGAATAAAGATTGACTGGATTGATTGGATTGGAAATGGAAACTAATGCTAAAGTGCGCTTTTTTTTTTAATGACAAATACAGAAAAATGGCGACTAGTACTATTGTAGTACAGTATTTGGAGTTACAGCATAAAGATGTAATCAGACAATCTTATTGTGGTGAAATACAGCATAACTATAGTGTGCAGCTTACAAGCGTGGGCAACTGCTTACAAGAAACTAAAGTTAGAACGGAGGCCAGAAAAAACCTGCCAGAAAAATCGCGTGGAAAAAAAACTTGGCAGGAAATCTGGGAAGGAACCAAGGCCCAGCTCTATAGATTTGGTAGCCCATCTTACGAGGCCTTACAGACTAAGGAAGTGAACTAGTTAAATCGTTAAAGCCGTTATAAGTCAAATTGATATAAAAATGGTATGGAAAATGCGAACATAAAAATAACAATAATATAATAGTAAAATAAAATTTTGCTTGAATAGAAGAGGACGGGTGATTGTGAGGCCAAGACTGAAAACCACGTGTCAAGACTTCCTTTATATACCCCCTCGGTACTACCCATGAGGCCCTGGGCAGCGCCCAGGCCTGACTGTGTCTCTTGCCGGTAGCTTATTCGTCAGAAATAACATATTTTACCTCCACTACACGACAAAAAAGCAAGTACACGATATTGAGCGAATGGGGTTATTGTGGGAGGGCATGGCGAGAACCAACCCGACCCCTGTTAGAGACAAAGTATTGGGCGAGACGGACGATGTAGGGAAAGAAAATTGATTCATAGAAACTACGCAAGACTATCAAAGACCAAGAAACTTCGTGACTGTCAACCTTTTGTCCAAATCGTCGTCAACCTAGGTGTTTTTGGCCTGCACTGACCTCCAGCGTCCGCGCCTCTGAAAAACCCGGTCATTTACCCCGTTGTTGGCTGCCGCGGTGGCCCCTCCCGAACGTAAGGAGTGTAGCCCGAACTTGGAGGGGTCGACCCTGACGCTTGGGCCTGCAAGAATACAGTGTGTATCCCTAATTTGACGAGCATCAAGAGAAAAGAGAGAAGTCTGTCCTTCTTACATCAGACGCATTGCGCTAATCATGATGTTCGAGTCTATTAATTATTTTGCTTGTAGTGAATATTCATAGAACCCTATCAACAAATATTCCTTTGAAATTGCCTAATTGCTCAACAGCTCAACCGTTGATAACAATAATTATACTTGTAAAACAAAAAAACAAACAAACAAGAAAATAAACAAAGAATAAAAAGAGAAAAAACGCTGAGGTTGCCACTACTGCGAGTCGAACCTGGATTACCTGCACCAGAGGCAGTAGACCAGATATATTCAGCATAGCTTATGAAGTGCAAAATAGTGATCTATTTCCATTGGTCTTCCCTTCACTCTTTAAGCTATGGGAGAGGAAGTGGCTTCCCTAATCCAGTCATCCACCGAACCTAACAACGCTAAGCTAATGGAGTCGTTTAAAAATCTCCTAAATGAGTCCGTTGTCAACCTTAAACGAGCCAGCGACGAATCATCAGAGAACCAATTGCGCGAACTAAAAGAAGCTGAAACTCTGTGATTCACACAAATTCAAAAAGAAGGCCAACGAGGACCAGTTTCGGTTCACATATTTGTTTGTGCTTTTCCCGCAGGCTCTTCACAAGCTTAATTGCAATTTGTTTGAATATTCTTTTTTTTAAGTTTGGGAGGAAGTATGTTGCTCATGCGTTGCAGGGAGTAATTTTATCTCCCGCATGCTCCGACCAACGTTTTGTCTCCCCATAGCTTAAAGAGTGAAGGGAAGACCAATGGAAATAGATCACTATTTTCAGCGGTCTTTCCCACTGTTTATAAGCTAGCTCGCATATTAATTAGCGTCACTTCACACGAGGGGTCGGGAGGTTAAGCTGCGATATAACCGTAGGCCCCTAAGCTTATGGTCTTCCTTTCACTCGTTATATTCTTGCTTTGCCTTCAGGCTTGTCTCCCCACCCGGCCCTCCCCTATCTCTTTTACCATCCTCCTGAAGGCAACCAACGTTTTGTCTCCCATAGTTTCGGTTCAACCAGAAAGTAGCCGAAACTCTCGACTGTGCGAAAACAGCCGCGGGGAGATCACAACTCGACTGCACAAAGTTAAAGTCGCTTTGGAAGAAAGTGAGAGCTTGCTCAACCAACGCCAAAAGCACATCCTTTTGGCCGACAATTCCGAATTTGGCTGGGCCACCGTGGAAGAATACAAACAGCACGATTTGGCCGAGGATTCCGACGACGAAAAACGTATCCATAGCGCCGAACGACGCGCCCGCACCACAGTCGCGGCTCTTCGAATGAAAAAGTCTAATGCAATGGCCACTAAGAAGCGTAGTTCATCGTTTAATCCAGTCGCTCCTCCTAGCTCACCTCAACCACATACCGTTACCAGCCAGCCAGTTCCCGCGTTTCAACCTCGTAGTCCTTCGATCGGTACATGTTTCGCTTGCGGTAAGCCTGGCCACTGGCGTTCTTCCTGCCCAGCAATGGCCGCCAAGCAGACAACGGCCTCGAAATGACTAGATGAGTCAACAGGTGTAGTCAATTCCTTTTGTGATTATAGTGACTTAATTTTGTTGGCTGAGGTAGGTAGCGTTTCCGACAGTGATTCAGATCTTTTTGCCTGTAACATTCCTTTGGAAGTTGATTTATGAGAAGGTTCATGCTGCTCTGGTGGTGATTTAACTGGCTCCTCTGTACGAGGAAGGCTAAATAAATGTTTAGATTTCTGGCGCAGCCTTGAGGCTTCCCAGTTTGTCATTAGCGAAGGTTATTAGATTCCGTTCTTCGACATGCCCACGCCATTCTCAAAAAGGAACAATGCTTCTACACGGGAAAACCGCGATTTTGTGGCACAGGCCATTAAAGACCTACTTGGCCTTGACCTTGTTGAAAATATTTGTGGCGTGCCAGACATTATTAACCCACTTTCAGTTTCCACGGACAGCTCAGGAAAACAAAGGCTAATTTTGGACCTAAGACACGTTAACTCCTTTATTTACAAGCAGAAGTTCAAATGCGAAGATCTTAGAGTTGCTACTGATATATTTGGCCCCGGCTTCCATCTGTTCAAATTTGATCTCAAATCTGGATACCACCATATTGAAATTTTTCACGAACATCGAAGATTTCTCGCGTTTGCATGGGACTTTGGCTCAGGAGTCTCAAGATATTTTCAGTTTTGCGTGCTTACATTTGGGCTTTCTTCTGCTCTGTTTATTTTCACTAAAGTGCTAATATATATATTTAGCCAAGCCTAAAAGCGGAGCTCCAAAAGCATTCTTTTTCTACTGGCATTTACATATAGTGTGCTGGTCATATCACCCATCTGACCTCACTCAAGCTACAGACCCAAGGCTGTAAAAAATAGTATGGAAAGGTGATCTGAGCCAGTGTCACAGTGGATTTGGACCCCCCGCAGATTTGCACCCTCCAGTCCAGATCTGCTTGTGGATCAGATTTGGACCCCCTAGTCCAGAACTGCTAGCAGATATGAATCCCCTTTTACGGATTTGGACCCCCACCCCTCCTAAAAACAAGCATTCTATTCAGTAAGGTAATAAAAATTCCTTTGCAAATTGAGTTTGGAGATGTTAAAAAGCAAAAAAATATATTGAGGTAGGTTTTTTTAAAACAATAATCTTTAATACTTTGTGTAAAAAAGAACCTGCAACGCTAGTTTGCATCTATAAATTTTTAAAACAAAACATTTCTTAACATCTTAGAACAATACCTAAGGACAGGTCTGTTTCCCCGTTTAACTGTAGGCTACTTAGTTATGGTTTAGAGCCACTAGAAATTGGTGGAGAAGCCTGGTGAATGCTATTTTGAATCAGTATCCGACATTAGACATATAGTGATTCAGATCATCACTTCATAATGAATGCAATTTCAGTTATCCAAAGCCTCCCATGAGACGGTTGGAAATCAGAAATTGTGTATCCTCTGGATATATGTATGCATCAAAAAAATTTATGAAAGAAAGATACATGGAAATCAATAAAAATATTTAGATGATATGCATTAAGGCCAATATATTTCTTTTGATCAGTTACTTCTTGACCTTACTATCGCAAAAAACTGCTTGCTGACATTAAGCTCATCAATCAATGCACCTACAGTGTTTTCAAAAAGAAATCCAGCTGCATTTCTGGCCAGCCAAGTGCAAGACTAAGCAATTTGATAATAAAATATTGGGCATGTGGTTGATATCACTATCAAGGTCATTAACAATGTAGTATGAGGATTTAAGGTAATGATTCACCAAAGAAAAAGTGCTGGAAATCCGTGTTAGCAATCTTAACTTGATTTTCTATTTTGCAAGAAAGGTAAGGACTAGTCTCACATTTCTCCATGTACATTTGAAATTGCACAACATACTTCCTCAAACATCAAAAATCCCATTACACATTAGTACCAAATGTCATCCAAATATACCACAAGATTGGTGTGACCAGCTATGAATAAAATTAATTGAAAGACTGCATGCAGGAAGGAAGTCCAAAGGATGTGTACATTAATGAGAAAGAGCTTACTTTAAGTTTAGTAATACTTTGTCATGCGAATACATCTAAGTTGATACAAAAAAAAGTGCATGACTGGAGAATAATTGGGAGAAAGTAAATTCCCATACAAAGAGTATTATCTAATACAGTAATAGCCCACGAATAAGAACCTGGGTTTTAAGAACCTGTTAGGCTTAAATTTTCATTTTAAGCCCCCTCCACATAAGAACCTATTAAGGCTAAAATTTTAAGTTAGTTAATTTAAGAACCTATTTTAAGAACCTTGGTAGCCTAAATTTGCTTTCAGTACCATTTATATAAGAATCTATTTAGGCTAAATTAGAAAATTCTGGTTCTTATACGTGGGCTATTACTGTATTACACATTCTAAAAACTAAGAGGTGAAATTTAAACGTGGCCCAAAGCTAACCTAATCAAATTAAATCAAACATTTGTCTCTTACAAGTCACTCCTGCTTTGAGATTGACACTAAAAATAAAGAAGTAAAATTGAAATACAATCCAACGCTAACCTAATTAAATTACATACTTGTTACTCACAAGCTACATCTGATTTAAAATTGACACAAATAATGTAATAGATAGGACTTAAACCTGCTTAAAGAAGGTGCATGCATGATGTTCGATGGAACACCATTCCAGTCTGGTATGTAGCGATTATAAAAAGAAAAGCTGAAGGCCATATATATATATTTAGCCAGGCCAAGCCTAGAATCGGAGTTGCACACTCTCACCGAGCAACTTCGCATGGCTTTATTTGGGCCAGTTTAATTTGTGTCCAAAACAATTGAGCAGCAGCAGGGAAAACGAAGAGTTTTCGATAGCAAACGTTTGCAAAAAAAATACAGACATTCGAGAGTCCTAACTACTTTCAGATGAAAGCGTAACGGAATTCAAAGCGGATTAAAAAAAAAAAACAAACACTACAAGCGAACAAAGTACGATGCGAGTGTTATGCTGGAAGAAGGAGAAGGTGGAGAAATTAAACAAGACTAGCTTGTAAAATAATAATAGCTTGTACTGATTACTCTAGAAAAATCGGTATTTATTTTGACATTAATGCCCGTAGGAAAGACAATAAAGGGTAAAAACTGATCGTTAAGAGCAGTCAACAGGAATTGACCGCGGTTCAGAAACAACAGAACAACAAACACAAGTATTACAAGAAAACAAAGCAGAATACGAATAACATTTCTTCGAAGATTCTTGGAGAAGGTGGAGAAATTAGACAAGTAACAAAAATTGCTTGGCAATTTTGACATAAATGTCCGTAGAAAAGACAAAAAAGAGGTCCACACCTGATCGTTTAGAGCAGTCAACAGGAATCGCTGAGGCAGCAATCACTCGGAACGCGACAGAGCTGAATAATAGCGCCATTTCCCACAAAATCTTTCCTTGGCTGACACAAAACGCTAAAGAGCTTTGATAGTTTTACTGGTATTACCATGTCTTCCGAAGAACCTTCTTCAATTAATGATTCTCAGTGGCAAAGCGTCATCCAGTTAACGAAGAAAGCGCTTGCCAAACCACACCAGCATTTCTCTCGCAGACCCGTCCAATATAAAATTTATCAAAGCCAGCCCAGCCTGTCAACCCATTTCGGTGTTTTTAACATCCAAACGCTGATTCTTACCGTTTCAAACAAATTAAGCCGACATGTTTATAGACGGCGAAACTTAATATTGTTGTTTACAGGCCGCTTTCGACGAAGATCTCTAAAACGTTTTTCAATTTTTGACAACTTTATGTCAGATTTTGAGACGTGCACATGCATATGCATTTGATCGGCTTTTTTTTACTCGAGTTTTAATGCTTAATTTTACGAGGACTCATTGTGATTATGTGTTATTAAGATAAGGGCAAAAGTTTCTTAACGCTGTTGAGGTACCAAGGTCGAAAAACAGTCAGCCAAGCCGAGTAAAAACACTCGTTAGCTTGCAAAGAAAACAACGTAACAAAAAACAAACAAACAAACAAACAATTCAACTACTTCTTTGCGTCCAAAACGAGTACAGATGATTGTTATTTATATCCATTGGAGAGAAAAATACAAGTTTCATCCCTGAACAAAAGTAACAACGATTAAACCAAATGTTAAGCTTCTATTTATTTAATTTACCTCACTGTCCTGCGTTGTGTTGTAGAGGTTTCTACCACTTGAAAATACGTAAGCTTCAGTAAGGTAAAAACAAGCATCCGCAAAAATAGCAAACGGTTTGTCCAAAGAAAGAGCTTTTTCCACAGAGTTTGAGCTACTCGTTCCTCCCATTAACACAGGTGAACTGTTAAGTGACCTTTCTTAGTGAGATGCAAGATGCCGCGGTAAAGTGAAAGCCCTTGAAGCGTTGAATTATACTGTTTTCAACCGCTTAATCCATCCAAGTTTGAAGCTTTTCTTGAGAAAAATCGCTCTTCCCTTCATCACTTGAAAAGTCACGTTCCGGAGTATCTTTTGACAAGTTCTTGATTTTTATGCTTTTTACGCGAATTTAAAGACAAACTTCGATCGAAGACGATGAAGTTGTTTTGCTCAAAATGAAGAAACCAAGTGAATGTGAAATTACGAGCCGCAGAAAGCGCGCGAAAAATTAAGCCTCGATTTGGTTTGGGTGTCCCACACCTGGCTTGAGCCTGCGATCAAATCGAAAGCAAGTACCTGGTCAGCGGTCAACTTCAAAAAAAACAGCTGACCTCGATGAGGTCTCAACTTGAGCCCGCGATATGGTCACGTGACACTGGTCAGCGGATACCTTGTTTTGACAGGTGTCAATTTGTTATAAGATGGATGTCCAGTATCAAAGACTTACGCTGTAAACTAGCTGGTCAGCTGGGCCAGGTGGAGTATGGCCGCCATGTTGGATTATTATGATTATTATTAGGATATTATTAGTTATTGGGCAACTCCACCGTCGTCGTCGTCGTGCGGGCCCACGAGCAATACCGCTAGCCATTTTTACCATGAGAAAAGCAGTTGACGGGTTTCTATAGGTATGGTGCTCCGCTTCGCGGCCCTTCGGGCCGCTGGAGCTCCGCTACAAAAATCTTGGAGAAGTCGTGGAATTCCTATAGCTATTTTCCTGGATGACGGCCTTGGGGGCGGAAAAGGCTTACTCTTGGTCCTTAAGTCGCCATAACTTAAGGCGACTTAAAGCGACTTAAGGCGATTTAAGGCGACTTAAGAAAAGTTCGCCAAAAATATCAGGCGACTTAAGGTGACTTAAGGCAATTTAAGGTGATTTAAGGCGACTTAAGGCAGCCTTACACAACATAAGGCAACTTAAAGTGCTTTAATTTAACTTAAATGATAGAGTATCAATTCATCAAAGTCTCTACAAAAAGCTCTATTTCTTTCCCAAAATCTTGTACATTGATATAATATGATCACAATGCTATAATTTATAATGTCAGTGTCGGATGTCCATGTTTCAAAGCCACAAGAGCTCAAAAATGCTGGACTAGAATAACAATAATAATTAAATATAATTAAAGTAATTACAGTTAGTATAATTATTGCAAACACAAAGCAGCCATTAAACGTAGAGATAACAATGTTGCTTGTGGCTTTTCATCAATTTCTATTGTAGTTTTCCAGGTTAAGATGTTTGATTGTCATTATAAATTTTTTCCTATGGCTTTTCAGTTTTGGTCAAATCTTTAAGGCTGTTTCCAATCGCCCTCAAGGTCCCAACCTCGTTACCAGGGCTTTTTCCCCAAGGGAGGGAAAAAGCCCTGGGAACGAAGTTGTCAATGTTCCACTCATTATTGTGTTGATCAATAACAGTAAATTGAACATCACAGCATACATGTATAATGTAAACAAACCAAAATGCTTTCACCTCAAGAGGGTGTTTTTTATTATGTCTAAAAAAATTATTTATCTACTCATCAAAAGAAAGACATAATTTAAATAAGACTATTAAGTATATAAAATTTGTAATGTAAACAAAAAATAAACAACAAGAAGTCATGAAATTTCACAAATGACAGCAATTGTTATCTTTGTAAACTTATCTCCTACATGTAGATTCTTGCAGTTTGCACCGTGAATTTTTGCACGAAACTTTGGTAAATTATACGCCATTCCAATGGTATCAAACATTGATTGTTCCTTTTCGGGAACCCAACCAATCTGTTCTTCCCTTTCCCCAGTGAGGCAGAACTCTCCAATACCGTAACGAGTACCGTATGCCAAGGTCTTTCTCAATGAAACTTCTTTTCCTTGGTCATTGACCACTTTGTAGGCTCCTGGAAACTTGGACGTTCCACTAATATTAAACTTTAAGGTCTTAGGAGGTTCTTTCTTACTGCAATCGACGGCATCATTGGAAAGCAAACATTCCAAGCTTTCAGTTTTGGTACTACTTTCCACTTGACAGCGTTTAATCTGTGAAAATAACGGAAAATGGCTACTAATTTTCTGGACGATGGTAGCATTGTAGGATTTTAAACGGTCGTTGCATAATTTTGCGCTCATTACACGGTGCATTGAACGTGTGATCTTCACACCTCACAGGATCGAAATACCCTTCACGCCATTAGATTATCTATATCTTCCAATAAGAATCCCGCTTGTAACTAACCAATCACAAAACACTCGGCGGTTGAAGTCCGCTATATAAAGGGACTTGATTCTACCTTCAGCACTCAAAACTAGCTCTCCTTCTGAGCTCTTCGAAAAAAAGCTTAAAAGCAACTGACGAAGTATCCAATCTTTTGGTTCCGAAACCGGTCTTGCATCTCAAAGCTGAAACACAGTTCTTTTCAGAACTCTACCATGGCGCAGACAGTTTCCGACAAGGAGATGATTGCCATTTTAAAACACTACGTCTCTTAGGAGCTAACTCAGTCAAAGAGATATTTGAAAACAACAACGAGACTTCAAACAAAGTTTCTGTTAAAGAGGCTACCCTCCAACACTCGTTTTAAAGAAAATCCTGATTGAAGTTAAGTTCACCTACATAAAAACATATCTTTAACCAGCCACCGATTGCATATCATACAAGAATGTAAAATCACTAAAGGACATTCTTGTCCTCGCAAAACTTCCTTCAATCGCACAGCAATCAAACATCAACGAAGCTTTTGGTTACAAATTTGAAGGATATTTGCTTGTGATCATCTAGACTGACTACAAACAGTATTCGCGCAAATTTAGCGATTACAACTCAGCTTAGTCTATGAACAAAAGCCTGATCACTTACATCCTGAAACTGATCACCCCGATAACGAACGTAGAAGCAGAGGACTCGTAGACTTTAATAAACACTCCACGAGGAAAAAGCACGTGCGTTGTTAAGGGAGCAAAACTAAATGAGCTGTATATAATATTAATTTTTTATGTGTGAAAATTGTAAACTGAGGTGATACAAGTTTCGGTCCCAGTGCCACCGTGTCCGCCTTAAATCACGTGAGCCCAAGTCAAGTCGCGTGACGATAACAGTGGTTGGAAGCCATGTTTACCTTTTTTCTTCCAGGGGTATATGGAAAGCAAAAGCTGGAAAGTAGATGATGAGGCATTTCTGAGCGATCGATCAGAAGAATAACTTTTTAAAGGAAGAATATTGTGTTACAGCTGCCATTTTGATTACTGCACAAACGTCAAATGTGAAAGATGTACATTCATCACGTACGGTACATGTAACATTTGCCCGACACGTGTAATTATGCGGATTAAGACTTATGCCGGGGACATGAAGTGAAAAGAATTTCTTTGAGCTTTGGCTATGAGTTCATCTGTCAAGTTAAGTATCAACCCTGTGCAAAGGGCAAGTTAGTGCAGGTTTCCACGGAGTTGTGGAGTGGATATGGAGTATTATTGTTCATCTCGCTCGTGCATTTGGTTAGGATATATCCATCAAAGATTTTGAATTTTGTTTGGCAAAATAACTGATAAAGGTTGGTTAAACCCTAATAATACTTTGCTTTTATTTAAGTTTAAGTTAATAGTGAGTATTTCAATCGTTGTTACTTGGCTTAAATTTCTTCGTTTATTTCATTTGTCATATTTGTCAAGCTTATTTGTTAAGCTTATAACTTAATTTTTAAAAAAATTAAGTTATAAGCTTAGATATTTTGACTTGAATTGTATTTTATGGGTACTTGTTTTTGTAGCAAACTGGTGACATAATATCTTCTGAAAAATAAATTGTGCGGAAAGTAGAATCTTGTTTGTGGTGTCTCCACTAGAGCCAATTACCGAAAACGACTTGTCACAGATATTTAATCGGGACTTGTGTTCAAGTTTGCTCTCATATGTACCTCACATGATTCCTGCAAACTATTATCTCTGGTACAGGTGCCCCTGTTTCTTCTGGCCTCTCCTATGTGTTATGGCAGGAGTTCACCAGGCTCATCAGCACCTTTTAAAGGGGTATTGCAAGAAGGGAGAGGAGGCTTGTGAAGAGCCTACGGGAAAAGCACAAATGCTGCCACACCCTGGGCCTTCAGAGCACTGCCGTCTGGAGAAACCCATGATTCCTGATTGACCCGCACTTGATATGGACCGAAACCTGAATACAATTCCCATTGTGGGGTATGATAACTTTTAAAACGCTTCGAGTGTCGAGACTGGCGGGAAAAACAAAGAGAAAAAAAAAGAGGAAAACGTGAGAAAGACGAAAAACCAGATAAACAAAACGAACAAGACGGCAAGAAAAAGGAGCAAACCAGGGAGTGACAGCCTTGGCGCCCGGATATCCGAGAGGGTGCTTAGAGACCCCTCCAAGCACTGTCACCGGAGGAGAGAAAAACAAAAGCTATTGAGAAAAGGCGCAACGTGGCGGAACGAACAGTTGTTTGCTAAGCACGAGAAATATAATATGCAAATATATATAAAGCGGGGAATAATACGATATCAAGAATACTAATTGGCGAACTAACCCCCGCGCTCCGAAACAAGTCAAGGAGACTAACGAAGATTACAGCGTAAATCATAAAGCCCTGTGGCGCCCGACAAAATAAGCTCTTCGCCAACTCTGCGGTCGTCTACACTTTATCGTGAACCCTGTGGCTTATGAAATTTATTCATTTATTTATTTATTTTAAAATATTTAAACAGGTAGCCCAATTCAGTAAAACTGGTTTAAATGGGGACCTGTAAATAAAGCGCAAATAATCATTATGCCCGCCAACCCTGTGGCTCTCTTAACTCATATCGTCAACTCTGTGACCCACAAAAAAACAGTGAAATACTCAGTATACCGACCATCCCTGTAGCCCGTATTGTCAACTCTGTGACTCACTCAAATAATAGCGTAAAAATTATTATACTCGCCATATCGGTGGCTCTCTTAACTCGCATTGTCAACTCTGTGACTCATTCAAATAATAATGGATAAGCATTATACTCGCCACCCCGGTGGCTGTCTTAACTCGTATCGTCAACCCAGTGACTCACAAATAACAGTGTAAATAATAATCCGCCATCCCTGCGGCTCTCTGAAGTCGTATCGTCAACTCTGTGACTGGCACAAATCTCCGACTAGAAAGAATTGCAGCCTCGACCGCTCGCCAACAAAACTACCCAATCTAAAATGCTGGTACAAAAACTACCGAAGAACATTAAGCTCACGTCTAGCACGTCGCTGTCCAGCTCAATAGCTGAATGATCTCGCTTACTGGTAACCGGCTCGGGTGGAGAGCCACGTGCTGACGGTACTGGAGTTACAGGCTGCGAGGAAAAAGTAGAAGCTTGAAGACCTGGAGCTTGACAAGCTGCCGTTTGTTTCGGAGCTGAACTGAGGGCCTGCCTAGCCAAACCAATGTCGCCCACGAGCGGAACGCTTGTAGAACTTTTCGTTGAAGGTTCTGTCATGCTACCGATTCGACTCCTCGTGTGAAGTGACGCTGATTAATATGCGAGCTAGCTTACAAACAGTGGAAAAGACTGCTGAAAATAGTTTATTTATTCCTAAATGACTAATCACGCCATTCGATGGATATTTCTGCCAAGTCTTTGAGAAAGAAAACGTTTATCGAACGGTTTAGGATTCGAGATACGGTCAGAGAAACCTCCGAAATTACACATGGAAGCATCTCTTGCAGAAAAAAATGATTAAGAACCGAAGGTTTGCCTTGAAAACACCTTTCGACGTTCCCTGCAGTTTTGCACGGAAAAGGCCACTCAACTGTACGTAAGGTCACTCAAGTGACGTGCCGGCGACACGTGAAGATGGCGGACCTTCTGCTAAACCCTTCTGCGTTGTGGTGCGTGTTGAACACGTGTACTGGGAAATTCGCGACACGATTCAGAGCCCATTCTTAGACTTGGTGCCTTTCAGAAGCAAGTAAAAATTGAGTCAAAGTCGGTTGCCACAACAACAAAAATCCGCTCAGCCTTTTCTCGCACAAAAAGGTTATGGGTAGTTAATTGTAATGACTGGAAAAAAATTGGGGTGCTAGTCTTCAGAAGCTTCTGGGGGTTTCCATGCTCGTTACTGAGCAGACAACAACAACAACAACAACAACAATCTTTATTATTTACACCTTTTCTTACAATTAGCATTACATTTTTTAAAGGAATTTAGATCTGTAAAAGGGGAAAAAAAAGCTAAACCATTACCATTTAAAGGTGTCTAGGGGCTAAGTAAACTTAAGTTTTCTAGTTAGCCCCTAGCTAAGGAAAGTTAATTAAACAAATTGTAGCAGATACGACAAGAACAACACAGAAACAACAACAGATACACACATTTAAAAACTAAGACGAAAAAATAAGCACATATATAGGCAGTCGTTGGCATGATTTTACTTACTGGATTGAGTTTTAAGAAGAAATTCTTTTAATTTGCCAGGAAAGGTAAAAGTGTTAAGATTTTTCAAGCTAGTTGGAAGATCTTGCCAAAGGTCAACTACAATTGAAGATACTGATTGTTTTCCAATGTTGGTTCTTGTGCACGGCTTATAAAAATTTTTATTAGTGGCATATCTGGTATTATAACTATGAATATCAGTAGCATACTGAAAATAATTTTCAAAGATGTTTGGTAGTGCTTTGCTATGCCAACGATGTGCAAATTTAAGTGCTTGCAATTTAAAGATAGAATTAACTGATAGGATATCTAATAGGTTCATAAAGGGAAAAGCACTTTTAGTGTTCTTTCCATGAGTAGTGGCAAAAAATATTGTTCTTATTACTGTGTTTTGTTTTGTTTGTACTTTTTTGATTTGAGTTTTGTACCCACTCCCCCATGCAAGAATAGCATAAGATATGTAGGGATTGACAAGACTATAATAAAGTTGTTTTAATTGGGCTAGAGACATATAATACCTTAGTTTGCTAAAAATCCCAGTATTTCGGGCAATTCTAGAGCAGACGTATGCTATGTGGTGCTTCCATGAAAGCTTTTCATCAAGTAAGACACCTAAGTATTTAATATGATCTCTTTTTTCTATTACGTCACTATTTCCATTTTTATTTGGTAATTTAATATTTATGTTTCCTGATTTCTTGTTAGGGGATTTAACAATCATGTAATTAGTTTTCTTAATATTTATAGATAGCTTGTTTAGATCGCACCATTCTTTAATTTTAGCCAGCTCTTCGTTAATTAGTTTTTCAAGATCGTGAATAGAGGGTGATGAGGCAAAAACATTAGTGTCATCAACAAAAATCCTAAAGTTCAGTTTATCAGAGCAGTTAGAAATGTCATTTATATAGAGTAAGAATAAAAGAGGGCCAAGGGAACTACCCTGTGGTATACCACATTTCATCGTTTGTTTTGATGACTCAACACTATTAAGAGAAACATATTGTTGCCTATTAAACAAGTAATTTGTGAACCACTTTAAGGGTATACCCCTTATGCCATATGCCTCTAATTTTTTAAGTAAGATCTGATGGTTTACAGTATCAAAAGCCTTAGCGAAGTCTAGAAAGACTCCGCAAGTGTATAGGTTGTTGTCTATGGCTTTCTTCAAATTATCACTTATTTCTACTATCGCCTGTTCTGTTGATCGTCCTTTGCGGAAGCCAAACTGAAATTTGTTCAGAATATCATATTTTTCTAGATAAGTTAAAACTTGGGAGTAGACAAGCTTCTCAAAGATTTGCGCAAGTGAGTAAAGTGTAGATATTGGGCGAAAGTTAGATGGGTCAGTTGCATCTCCGCCTTTTTCTATAGGGGTTACTCTCGATACCTTTAATATATCGGGCATTATCCCTTGAACGAGAGAATAGTTAAACACTTCCGTCAGGGCTTCACTAATGTGGTCTACTGCCAATTTTATACATTTGTTAAGAATGTCAATTGAAGATTTGTTGATTTTCAAGTTTTGTATCAGGTCTTTTACTTCTTGGACATTAATAGCACGGAACATAAAACTATTACTATACGATCTTGTGATATATTGAGTTGGATTAAGGTTACCATAGTCACCTATTTGTGCAGCCAAGCTTGGGCCCACATTAATAAAATGAGAGTTGAGATGCTCACATATGTCTCTTTTATCGGTGTAGATCCTATTGTTATAGAATAAATGATTTATAGATGAACTTGGATTCTTTTTTCTATTGATTAACATTCCTATTAGTCCCCAGGTGGCTTTTATATTGTGCTTATTTAAGTTAAATTGAGCTGTAAAATAATTCTTTTTTGCTTGTTCTTTGAGCTTGTTAAGTTTATTGTTATAAATTTTGTATTGCTTTATCTTATCAGGATCTTTACTTAGGAAATGGGATTTAAATAACTTATGCCTCATTTTAATTGAGACTAACAAACATTTTGATATCCATGGTTTTTTTAACAACCTTTTTCGTGAATTAGAGATTTTCTTTAAAGGGGCGTACTTATCTGTTATCTTTGTTAGAGCTTTGAGAATATTATTCATGCTTTGATTCACATCTGAACTAACCAGATTGTTAAAGTTCAAGTTGTTAAGATCATTAATAAACAACTCATCTTTGAATCTAGAAAAATCTCTGAAATACCTCAACCCGTCATATGTTGGGACCTTATTATCAACAGTGCAAAAAATCGGCAAATGATCAGTTATTCCAGCAAGACAGACTCCAGATTTAACCACCTTTTGCGGAACATTTGTGTAGATATGATCTATTAGTGTAGCGGAATGGTCAGTAATTCTTGTTGGTTTAGTGATTATTGGTAAATAACCCAAGCTTAGCAGCATATCAAGGTATTCAGATGTTTGGTTGTCAGTATTGTATCGAAAAAAGTCAATGTTTATATCACCTGTAATATAAACCTCACAGCCTTCGTTATTTAACATCTCTAATTTAGATTTAATGGCTTGATAGAAGCACTCACGATTTTGGGATGGATGTCTATAAATACATCCAATAACTACATTCTTTTGTTTCTTTCTTTCAATTTCAATCCAACAATTCTCAAGCCCCTCAAACAAACCAAGATCTAAATCATTTCTACGTTTAAAATTAATATTTTCTGATACATATAGCCCCACACCTCCGGCAAAGGTTTTAGAATTCGCACCTAAAAATGAATAGCCTGGAATTGAAACATCTAGTGGATTACAATCTGAAAGTTTTGTTTCAGAAATAGCTATGATATTCGGTAATTCTTTAACACTTTGCAAAATTTCGTTTAAAAGAGTTAAGTTTTTTGTCAAGCTACGGATGTTACAGTGTAATATAGATAAGCCTTTATTCCTGATATCATAGAACCTACGCCCACATTGTTTAACGCTGTGGTAATTAGATTCAATGAACTCGCTAGCCAAGCACTCATTACAATCCTGACCATCGTCTTCTCTGGGCTCGGGATAATATCTTTAAATAAATCTCTAGACTCAAGTAGTGAGCTAGCTGAATCGTGAACCCATGCTCCTGTTTCTTTTACAAATTCTTCATTACTAAGAACATAAAAGGGAAGTTCACTCAGTAACATTTCGGTATCGGTCCGTTAGTTCAAATAAATTTACTTGTACAATGTCAAACAGTAGCTGTGAGTAAATAACTACTAATCTCAGTAGGAGACATCGTGACAATTTCTCTACCAATCTAAAATACCTGGTCGTAGGAGACACTCGTCTCTGCATTTTGAAATCACGGTGCTTTAAAGCGTTCTTTAAACTTGCAGAAGTCGTCAGCGTTGTCAAATGAGTGCTGTTCGGTAGCGGTTTCATTCTTTTTTACATAAATCCTTCCATTATGTGACCAAATAAATTTCCACATTAACTTCTTCCGATACTTATTGATGTCACCATAGAGTTTTTTCCTTTGAGGAGTCAGTGATTCAGAAATATATATGTTCTTACCCACAAGAAAGCTTTTGAGTACAGGATCCTCTGGGAGATTCTTGCCAGCAAGGACCTTTCTTTTCGCGTAAAACTCGTTACGAACATTCCTGCGTGTGAATTTCACAATTAGTTTTGGCAACGCATCTTTCTTGTACGAAGGCAATGGATGAGCTACTGAAATGTCTTTCTCGGTGACGTTAACATTCAGGACCTTCCCAATACTTTCTACGATGTTTTCGCCGCTATATTCTGCATTCGGTTTCACTCCTGAAATCTCAAGGCAATCCCTTCGGAGATACTGAGCCATTATCTCGGTTTCGGCCATTGTTTTAAGAGCCATGTCCTTGTTTGAGTTGATCTCTGACTGCATAGTTTTCGTTGATTTGATGAGGCCAATAATCTTCTCATTGGTGCCCTTAGACTGTTCGAGGAGCTGGTCGTATTTCGCCGAAAGATATTCATACGAGGCTGTTAGTTGCTTAAAGTTTTCCTCCAGCATAACTAGCTTGGCGTGGATAGGCGTTAATTCATTCTTCAACAACTCCTTGATTTGACACAATTCAGCCATGTTCGCTTATAAAAACACATACACACGCTTATAAAACACATACACAGATGCTACACTGTAAATTTTGGCCAATGACAATATAAATTTTAGCCAAAGGCAATAATACAAGGGCGGTTGGCGGAGCTCGTGGAAACACGTCTTACCGCCATGACCGCGACCACTCCTCCCAGACGCAGAGCTACCCTTATTGTAGAGACTCCTTCAGCTCATTCTTAAACATAGAGATGAAAAAAACAGCTAAAACTCTTACTGGTGGCTACCATGGAAACCTTAAGGAAGTAATTTTAACTGCGTGCTGATTCTCATGACAAGAGAGAGAAGTCTAGGTACGTGGCAGAAAACGCATCCCATGACGTAAATCTCCCCGGAAAACTCGGTGGACGTGCACTGTGGACAGCACTTGATGTTTGATAGGGGATCACGGGAAATCAGCAGATTTTGAGTAGTCTCTTATATTTCTTAGGGAGACTGAAAGCACAGGGGGTTTCTCCCTTATTTGGGCTATATAAGTATGTACGGCCCCAAAGGGTATGTTATTTTTAGTCGTTTTGGTCTGAAATAGGGTATCTATTTTGACCTTTTCGGTCTGAAATAGGGTATGGTTTGTGCCTTCTAGTCTTAAATTGGGTATCATTTTCAAAAGAAGCTACTTTTTCATGATTAGGCGATTAGACCATCAACAAAAGCCCTTCTTTTTTGTCTTTTAATTATGTTTACGCCAACCGTGTACGTGAAATAGGCCTGAAATAGGGTATCGAATTCTTGGTTAGGTCTGAAATAGGGTAGGGAAAATCGCAGATTTTGGTCTGAAATAGGGTAAGGGTTTCAGGAAGCGGGCCGCACACCCCCACCCAATCCCCCTGGGCAGTGAAAGCGAGTGAAACACGCAAGAGCCGTGTTCAAATTGTCAACTGTGAACTGGATAAGGCTTTCTTTTCGCTACTGCTAAAGTAGCATCTTCAGTCAGACTGAATATTGGAGAACGTTTGGTGAGCCGGAAGATAATCGTGATACAACGCAATAAGGCTACATTTCATAAGCGTTTTCCTCAAATAAACAATACGATAACCAATGCATGTTCATGCTTGTACCAGTGTATAATTTCTTATGGCGCTAGTAAGCAAAAATTGTTTAAACATCAAGATATTCATTACCGGGATGATCATTCCCTTTATTCTCCCGACTTGCTTGCTTGATCAGGTAGTGACAACATAAGGAGAAGTTTTATGTTCAATTTTATCGGGGTTTAGGAGGGTTAACTGATAATTCAAATGTCGAATTTCCCGTCTTGCTTCTACTGTTTACTAAACCTCACTTGAGTCGACTATGAGTGAACGTGATCACTGCTGACTACATTCAGTAGAGTGAACGTTGGCCATCAACCCACAATTACTGCTTTCTCGCTATAAATGGGAAGAAATTAAAAAAAGGCTAATTTCGGCTCAAGTTGGAATCTATTTCCCGACCTGGCCATCTGAAGTCAAAAGATAATAAATCGTTCCTTTGTCCAAGTAGGGTAATTGTTACAAACTAGACCACTATTTTAACATCTGCGGCACTGACACAAATGCATCTCTCGTTTTACTTTTGGCTATTTAAAGGTACCGATAAGGAAAAAGAGACATAATGTTGCATACAAGGATGTATACACAGTTACTATGATATTTATACAATTTACACGGGTAATGTTTTTGAACTTTGAAATTTAGAAGGAACTTCACTTTTTCGGAAATGTTGATAGTTTCAGTACGTTGTCGGGTATGAAAGGCCCAGCCGATCAAAGCAAGCTTGGGATTAACATTGACATCAAACTGAAAAGCTTTCATTTTCGAGCCTTCAAGTAAACAGACCTTCATCGGCAATTTTTGTCTTCAAATTCGGTCAGTGGTCTTCTCGGAATCAGAAAAGATGACTGTTTGAAATTTTGACTCAACTTCCGTATAATTTGTCCCGAATGCAAATCATGCAGACTCCTTCTTCCGTTGCTAAATATACTCAAGCCTTTGTCCCGGAAACTGTCAATTGGCAAATGCCAAGGCAAGGTGAATACATTCACTGAAGAATTAGCATCTCGTCATTTGCAGATTTTAGAAGTTGGGACCGTTTAACGGTAGAAGAATGTCGATTGTAAGAAAACACGCGGAGGAAACTAAAGCCGCTTTGCTAAAGATTCGAACGGAGAATGGCAACCACTGTTGTGCGGATTGCTCTGAGCAACGTAAGTTTGCACGTTTAGCTTTGAACAAACACTGAGAGCAGTTTCAAAGTTGTTCCTTCCAGCCTGGCAAACCGGTTGCCGGATCCACAGACTCTTAACCAACCTTGAAGCTGACAAGCTCCAAACTTACGGCAGAAACATTTGTTTTTCGACTGAGGAAAAATGAACAAACACACATTGCAAAAGAAAAGTACTCCTAGTATGACTTTCATTTGAATGGTCACAGTTTACGATTTTGTTTATTGAAGTCCGCACGTATTTGTTTTTGTGTACCATTTTATCTCCCAGGGACTAAATTAACGTGGACTGTCGTAACAAAATAATGACGAACTTTCTATGGGAGAAAAAAGAACAACCGAGCCACAATGTTCAATCATCGCACCTCGCTTATAGAAACTGTGCAGAACTAGGAGAGCTTTTTTCAAACCACTTATAACAGCGCTTGCAAGGACCCGTCACAAATCGTTGGTTTTCTTTGACACAGATCCTAAGTACGCTTGCATGATAAAGGGCTTGTTTCTCTGTTCACAATGCGGGGGATTGCACAGAAATTTTGGAAGCCAGGTTTCGAGGATAAAATCTGTCGATACTGATGTCTGGACAGGCGAAATGCTAAAGGTGAGCGAAGAAAGTTAGACTATAAACAATATATGAAGATAAAAAGATAACTTTTGTTTCAGTTTGGAGGGGAATTTACCGCATGGATGACGCTTAGCGTATTTTTGGATTTTTCCGCATTTTAATAAGGTTCACGCTTCGAAACTAAAACGGCAGGCAGTTATTCCGTTTGGGTAAAAGTGTACGATCAGCACCTCTTCCAAGAACCAAACTTGAATCACTTTTTTAGGGGTCGTTTCTGCTCTGTTCAGTACATCAGTACATCATGGCGTTTATTGAGGAAAACCAGTTCGTAAACTGATCTGACTTCTTGAAAGATGTGTAAATATTAAACTTGAGATATTTAACCGAGTGCAGATCCAGTTTTCGGGTGCTTCTTGGCTTCATAGCGAAACTATTCAGCCGAGGGTTTGCCGTGATCAAGTTACTTTCGGATTTCTCAAAGTACTGAGGTTTTTAATTTAGGTATCGTAACTCGGAAAAGCACAGAAAAGAAAGATTTGAAACAGCAATAAAGCATCAAAGAGGATTCAGTCTTTCCTCAGACGGCGAGTATTTCAACGTTATGCGAGTTAAAGGCCTGGGAACCAGGAACAAATCACCTCTCGCGACCAGTCCCACTCGGGTGGTGGAATCTGTGATCCTTTTGGTCTCCGTTTTGATAATTTGTTCGTGCACTGAGAAGCTATTGTGAAACAAGCAACCTCAAACAGTTTTCAATGGTAGAAGCAAAATAGTTTTAGCTACTTTCGGGAGTTTTTTGGGTGCCATTACAGATCTATTTACTAATTAACTCTCTTCAGTAATGCATAAATCAATCAAGCAATATGTTACTTGCGAACTGACCGGCAGTTTCATCATTTTACCCGGCGCAAGTATTATCGTTTCCTTATCATCAACATAGTCATCATCACCATCATCAAGATGATGACGATGATCGATAATAAAGTGTACTCGAGATTTTCTCAGTAACGCTACATGTAGTAGTAAGCTGAGACTCCTTGCTTGCGCGCAATCGAGAGGAAGAAATCACTGAAAACTCGTGGATACTGTGGGAAGGTTTCGTTGAGTTGGCCAAGTAAACAAAAACAAAAAAAGGTGAAAGAATGATTCCTTCACGGTGGAGTGTTCAAGATGCAAACTATCGGCCCTCACTTCCTAACGATTTTCAAGTCAATGCATTTCAGCTCCTTGCACTAATATCTTTAGCGTTGACGCTCTCTTTGTTGGAGCTCGAGTTTGCACGTCTACGAAACAGCTCGAAGGACGCGAAAGAAAACGACCGGTTAGCTCAGTGGTAGAGCACCGGACTAGTGTGCGGGAGGTCGCGGGTTCAAATCCCGGCCGGACCAACACTCAGCGTCTTTAAATAATTGAAGAGAAAGTGCTGCCTTTGTAATAACATCTGCAAATGGTTAGACTTTCTAGTCTTCTCGGATAAGGACGATAAACCGTAGGCCCCGTCTCTCAACTCTTCATAATTGATTCCGTGGGACGTAAAAGAACCTACACACTGTTCGAAAAGAGTAGGGAACGTAGTTCCCGGTGTGGTGGGCTATCTCTCATCTGATGGTTAAATGCTCGGAGATATTAGCTGCACAAGCTACTCTAAAGTCCGAGGGTAAATAAAGTGATGTATGACAACATGCAGCTTTCCTTGCACTTTATATGGCCAACAACAACAACAACAACAACAACAACAACAACAACAACAACAACTAACATAATAAACATCTGTGAACATGGGAAAAGTTTCAAACCTTCAAGCCCAACGTTTCTGGGTTGAAATTGCCAATTAATTGCGAGCATTACATGTTTTATTCTTTCTTCTCAACACAAAAAAGTAGTCTATAATTTCACTGATTTGGAACCGGTTTTGTCAATGTAAAACTTCTTTCTGCTTGGATCCTCATCCGCGTTATAACCCAGTCCCAGGCCCCTTTTGTTCCTGCTGCAGTCCATGGCAGCCTCGTATTGCTGCTCCAGTCGCCGCGTTAGGGACTCTTCAGTGCCTTTAGTCATGCAGCGGCTACTTGACCTTGACGATGGGCCGCTGACCGCAGACGCCTGCGTAGATGGCCCCTTGAAGGCACCCATCAGACGAAGAAATTTGTCCCTGCGTTCTGGGCTATCAAACTCCGTTTCACTCCACTGCCCGAGCTGTAAAAGCACAAGTAATTTGGATAAATAGTTCATTAGATGACATAACTCCACCTGAAATTTGTGCTTCATGATCATCCGCGCGTAGCCCTGGAGGAACGCATTCCTACGCGTGGCACCAGTTGCCTATTTGAATCCCGTTTCATGTCTCTCCATTAAGGTCTAAAATCTTTCTACCTAAAAACAATGAAATGCGAATGTTGTGGTTTGGTTTCTCGGCAGTCCTCAAGAATTTCATTCCAAGGCTCAGCTTATCCTTTCTCACAACCGAGCCACAATTACAGTTTTACCTTGGGTAGAGTCTTGACCTCTTGCTCATTCACAGGCGATCCCTCTGTTTCCACTCCCTTCCTCGCTTTTGTACGATCGCGTTTTGCCCCTTCTACATTGGGTTCATCATTCATCTCATCATCAGTTTTAGATTCCTGTTCCTCTTCTTCCTTATCTGCTCTCTTCTTTCTCGACTTCTTTCTGCCTTCTTCGCTTTTCGAGTCTTCCTTTTCGCCGCAAGTTTTTACATCATCCGTTGCTTCTCCCTCGAGCACACCCTGCTCATTCTGCGCTTCACCCGAAGGCACCTTTTCTTTCCTGCCACTCTTCTTTTTCTTGCGATCACTTTTCGACTTTTTCTCAGGAACACAATTTTCAGCCTCAGTTTTGAAATCTTCTTCACTCTGCACCAACCCGCGTTTTCGCGACTTCTCCTCGACCGCTTCACTCCCATCTTTCCCACTGTCCTCCTTCTGTTCATTCTTTCTTTTCACATCGTCCTCATCCCCCGGCAATTTTGCTTCGTCTCCACTCTTGGTTTTCTTTCGGTCGCGCTTCGACTTTTTCTCTGTGCGTTCTTCTTCATCGCCGTCAAAACCACTTTCTTCTTTAGATTTCTTTTGTCTTTTCCTCTCCACAACTTTCTCTCGGCCTTCTCCTCCCGAATCATCGCTTCCACCATCTCTGCTTTTATTCGAGGGAGGAGTCGTTTCGTCTTTCTGTTCCTCTTCTGTGACCCGGGAGCTCTTTCCTTTCTTACGTTCACGTTCAGATTTCTTTGCCTTGGTTTCTTGATCACTCTCTTCGCTTTTGCCCTTTTCGCCTTGCTTGCGAACTTTTGTTCCAGTATCCTTTCTTCCTTTAGAAACAACATCCTCCTCTTCAGCGTCTTCTATGTCTTCCAATTCTTTGTGACGGTTCTTCCTTTTCTTCCGATCAGCTTTAGACTCTTTTCCATCTGACCTGTCCTCTTCATTCTTTACTCTCTGCTCCGCTGGGTGGTGCCCAGCAACGTTCGATATTTTCTTTTCTCGTTTGCCTTTCCTTTCTCTTTTTCCCGTATCCTTTGCATCAACTTCCTTGGCTTCCATGGCTTCAGGTGTCTTTCTTTCTCCGTCCATATCATTTTCATTTTTCGACATTTTCGTCTTTTGTTTGCTTTTCAGTCCTCCTTTTTCCGTTTCCTTCAAGTCAGCATTTGTTTCGTCGTCGTCTTCGTCATAATTCTTTCCTTCAGCTTTGCGATTTTCCTCTCTTGATTTTTCCTTTCCTCGTTTTCTTTTCTTCCCTTCTTTTATCATTTCCTTCGCACTATCGATGTTACCTTCCTCGCCTTTGACATCGGACTTCGTTTCTTTCTTCTCAACATTTTCTTCCTTCGATTTTTTCTTTTCTCGCTTGCTTTTCTTTCCCTCCTGTTCTCTTTCCTTCACAAAACCACTTTCAGCTTTCTCGCCTTCGATTTTTTCTCCTTTTAAAGTTTTCTTTTCTGGTTTTTTTTTCGTGTCTTCTTTTGCCACTTCCTTCACATCATCACTTACAGATTCCTTGCTTTCAACTACAGATTTCTTGTCATCTCCCTCGATATTTTCTTCTTTCTGTGTTTTCTTCTCTCGCTTCCTCTTCTTACTGTCTTTTTCCATTTCGTCCACATCCGCTATTTTTGTTTCCTTGTCTTCAACTTTAGATTTCCTTTCTTCCACCTCGATCACATCATCTCCTCTCGTTGTTTTCTTTTCACGGTTGCTTCTCTTCACTTCTTTTTCGCCTTTTTTTATTTCAGAATTTTTACTTTCTTCAACTTCGACTTCACATTCATTGCTTTCTCCCTCACGATCTTCTTTCGATTTCTTCTTTTCTCTTTTTCTTTTCTTCTCTTCTATTTTCGTTTCCATCATCTCAGCCTCCGTCTCAGGTACATCTTTATCTTTCCGTTCTTCTTCCCCTTTTGAAGTCTTCCTCTTTTCTCGTTTTTCTTTGCGTTCTTCTTCACCTCTATTGGATTCATCGGAATCCTTTTCCACCTCACTTTCTTCCTTTCTCGACCTTTTATCTTTCCTTTTGCTTTTCTTTTCTTCTTTCTCAACTTGCTTATCTCCAGCAGAGGCTATGTCCTCTTTTTTAACTTTTTCACTCTCCTCTTCTGCAATCGCAATGACAGATCCTTCGGCTTCTTTTCCCTCCCCTCTGGACTTCTTATGTTTTCTTTTGCTTTTCTTTGTTCCTTCTTCCATTTCGTTTAGGCTCTATCTAGGATGGGAGAAAGCAAAAAGGACAAAACTCAGGATAGGCCTTTTGGAAAATTGAGGAAGACGACGGGAAGTTGGAAACAAAAGAAACAGATGGCGAGAAAAAAAGATACAGCTAGCGGGAAGTAAGGACACTTTAAACCCATGATTATTCCCCCCCCCCCCCCCCCCCCCCCAGACCCGCCATTTTATTACAGGTATAGTGAAAGGGAGACAATGCAGAGGAAAGGCTCCTGTTTAGACAGGGCTAGACATGCAAATCAGCACACCACTACACCTCTTGGCACAATGTGGGACATCAATATCTCACAAAATTTCTTGGAAGTTGCATCAAATCTTATTAAATTTTTATGTATAATAAGTCCTTTTTCCTTGGAGAACAAGCCTTAATCCAATGTAAACGTAAAGCTTGTGGGATGTGGCTGGAGTGACAAGGATACTTCACAAATTAATGTGATCAAGTAAGCTGAAGCCACTCTAAGGGCACTAAGGCCACCATATAGCGGGCATTACCCCTTAAATCTACCAAAGCAAAGACTGAGCCCAAGCATTAGCAGCCATGGACAGCTGTTTGGCCTTGTTAGGCCTCATCAGTATCAGGGGCACCCAGCGACAAGTTTCGTTAGATATCTGTTCGGCTGAGGGTAATTCGCCTTGCGCATTCGGCGTCGATTAAAGAGTGCACTCGGAAATTCGTAACTAAAACGTAGCCTAAAAGATTCGAAATTGGGAAATCATAACGCCTGAGGTTTTCGGAAAGGTCGTAATTGCTGTTTTTGGCAGTCAAAAACGTCAGCTAGCATTTTCGGAGAGAAAATAGTTCTCTAGAAAGTTCGTGGAAAGGTAGTTTCAGCTTGCATTTTCTCAAAGGAAGATTTTGTTCCCTAACATTTTCGGGCAATTAAAATTTCAGCTAGGGAATCCGAACAGATGAACTTTTTCTAGCTTATGAAAACATCGCTTTAAACAGACTTCAAACACCATAAGGCACTTAAAAATGGCTTCTTACCGCTTTTGGTTGATTTGGCTCGTTGGGTGCCCCTGCAGTATGGCATAGCTAATGCACAGACTCAAGTACCCACATATCAATAAAACAAGCTATGAAAACGTAAAGCTTGTGGGATGTGGCTGGCTCACACCATTGATTTCATTACTTGAAATCCATTTAGAGGAAGGATTTCAATTAACAAAATCTGTGGCGAAATCCGTTTTCAGATCTTGTGTTCGATTGGAAATCCAAAGATCTGGATTTTAAGATCTAAATCCAGATTTCCCAATCAAAAGCAGGGCTCCAGATAAGATTTTAAGGCAGATAGTCAACAAGGAATTCCATCGGGTCAGATTTCCAGTGCTTCCACCAAACCATTATACATTTTCTATTAATTTGTCGTGTCATGTAGCTGACAATACAATACAATACAATATTCTTTATTTAATGAAGGTGACGTAATTAACCCAATGAGTTATCTAACTTACGGCCTTCACAACGGTACAAAATACACATATAAAACAATACCTAATGAGCAATATACGAGTTACTACAAGAGAAACTAAAACGAGTCAAATGTATGGTTTAACATAAATATAAGGTGATATACGCTAATTACCTTCTAATACAGTTGCAATAAAGAGAAAAACAACACTCATGACACATTAATTGTTCAAGATGAAGAACATTTCTAGCAAACTTAATGAATAATATAAGGAGTTAATGCTTAAAATTATTTAATCTAGATGAAAGAGTAATAGGAGAAGCAGATGCACATGCTATTTGCTTAAGATCAGTGGGGTTTTTGACCAGAGACCCCTCTTATCTGGAACACTGGAAAGCACCCTGAGTCAGTTGGTGGTCTGTGTTGCTTCTCCCCACACAGGATACCCAGCCTGAGATTTCTACAAATATAGAGCATGAACATGAAGCAGCTATGATTATGCAGATATCCATAGATGATGAGATGCTAATACCCCAGTGTACACTAAATTGTATATTTTTCCAGGAAATGACTTATGAAAGCACCATGGGCCACCCTAGTAGATTTTTAGTTTTTTAAAAGGTCTTTTGTCACCAAAGGGGATTCTAAAGAAACAGTTGGGGGATTATTTTGAATTACATATCATTTTGAGACATTGCTATCATGATTTCCTCTGATGGTAGATAAAACTGTCAGGTTTGTAATGAAACAACCGCTTAACAAGGCTAAAACTCTTTACAATATTATAGCAGTGTCAACACATGCTCCTTTGTTATGAATACACGATGACGAATAAGCTTGTCAAAGCTTTAACAACTTGTCCAAATTTCTTTAGAAACTGCATGTGCTTTGTGATAGAGAGATGGGCCTCTGTGGAGATGTTTTGTGATTTAATTGCACTTATAATTCTCACTCTATTAATGCCTTGACTCAGCTAAGTTAAGTGTGGAATAAAGGGGCAGGGGGAAACCAGGAGTAAAACAGGGAAGAAAGTCCCCTAAAAGTACATTTTATCCCATTCCCCTTGCATCTTCCCATCAGTTCCCAGTGGTGTTTTAATCCTGTTCAAATAATTTATTTAGTATAGGCATCATGTACCAATCCCATTGGACAACCTCGTTCCCAGGGTCTCTTCTCTTCCCGTCCCCCAGAGCGCGAAGAGGAGAGACCCTGGAATGAGGTTGTCCCTTTGGAGAGAAACTTGCCACATTACTCTGGTTGCCATAAATTCTTATTTACTAAGGTTAAAAATATTATCTTTAGCCGGCTGAAACTAAGATTCTCTCCACTTGTGCAACATGTAATACAGTTGTATACCCAGCTCCTTTCTGTGAGAAAAGTAACATGTTGCACTATTAGATAAGCATGTGTTTTGTAGACCAAATGAATAGCTTTTGCAGAATTAAAGAGTAAGCAGGCAAATTTATATTCTTTTTAAAAATTACTGCTATTAAACATAATTGACCAACAACTGTTCACTAAGTTGTTTTTGAGGAGAGATTAACTGGTTATTTTACTGTTCAGCTTGAGAAAAATTGGAGCAATAGGCCATTTCTGAATTACACATGACCTCAACCATTCATATTAAAAATTTGCACGTGAATGAAAACTTATTTTCATGAACGAATGAGCACTGGGACTTGCTTTGAAAAAAAGGCCAAAGGTAATTTGGAAATGGCCTATTCACAACTGACAAATTAAAATGTACTTTGTGACGCTCCACATATGATCCAGATGACATGGTGGGGGGGGGGGGTAGGGAGCAAGGGTGGGGCTCTAATGTCCCCCTTACTATGCATACATGTCCTGTTACATAGCCACTTGCTTCAGCCAATTATCAGAGAGTGAAAAACGGTAACAAGACTAATATAGCGCTGCAAAACATTCAAAGCACTGAAACGGAAGGCTTTCCTTTTCCCGACCCTAATTAAACCTGTACCCACCCCGGAAATAGGCCTGTTTCACGTGTTTTCTTGGAAAGTTTATGGACTTATATGGTTCCATCTCCTAAAATAGACTAAAACTTCAATTCTACTTTTTAAAACCAGTTTTATATTTTACATTGGGAGTAGGTAACAGAACTGAAAATGATAAACGAATGATTAAGTTCAAACAAGCTAGGTCGAGCGTTCATCATAATTAAACGTACGTTATGTCTATAAGTGAAGTGAAGCTTAAGTGAAGTATCGATACAACGCTACAAGTTCTTATAACGATAATTGGGACGAAAGTGTGGGTGTAACAAAGTTTTCTCTTTGATATTAAACGAAAACAGCATTTTCGTCCAATAAGGCATTACCTACCTCACTGATAAATACAGAAGAGGTTTCCCGAGCCCTCAATTTTTTCCTCCGATGTTCTTCGCTTCTCTCACACGTGTTTTGGAGTCATCAAGTTGCGCGGAGAATGGGTACGATAAGCACGTAAGGAAGGAAACTTTCCCCCGGTCAAACTCAGTGTAGTGCCCAACATGACGGAAAAGAACAGAGCTGCGATACTGGAGGTCATGAAAACACCTGCAAATAACACATGTGCGGACTGCACAGCGCCAAGTAAGAGTTCTGAAGTGGTGTGATTGTGATAGCCCAAATGCAGAGGCAATGTTTCGTGTCGGTATTGTATGTTTTCAATTGATTTTCTTAGCGACTTCCTGTAATGAGGTTTGGTTATGTCGGTAGATCCCGAATGGGCCTCGGCGTCGATGGGTCTTTTTATTTGCATATCATGCAGTGGAATTCACCGAAATCTAGGCGCTCCGGTGTCTGTAGTTAAGTCTTTGAGACTTGATACGTGGACAGACGAAAAACTGAAGGTAAACTTGCTAAACACAAGCTTTCAGTGCGTTAAAGCATAAAGCTTTACGCGCGTATATGCTTGAGTTGTCATGAATGAATTCAATGTTATCCTTGAGAATGCTTAACTTATTTTATTTATCAGTAAGCGTTAAATAGTCGGATTTCGAGCTATATGAATCAAAGAGGAGACGAAACACGTTTTCAAACAGCTTTTGTTGTTCAATTGTCATAAAAGACTCACTCAATAAATTACTAACATTTTATTTAGAAATTGATGAACACATGAGCTTATCACTCATTTTTAAGTTGGCGATTAATGTAAGCTTAGTCTTGCAGGCTTGATTTTTATAGTGCTAGCTTAATATTTTATGTGTTACCGGCTAGTGTATAGTTAAATAATTAGTTTTAGTCGTTTCTTGCAATTAATTTCCTTGTCCTAAGGAATTTATCTAGAAGAGTTCATTATTAACATATCAAGGGAGCAGTTAAAAAATTGTATTACTTGACAGTTGATTCATTTTGATTAAGCTTACTTTTACTACTAAGTGTTTTAAGTTTGAAAAACGGTATGAAATGAAAACAACTTTATGTATATAACAACAGTTTTCCTCATGTATATTTACCGTGTCAGGGGAAAACAGATTATCTTAACCAAAAGGGAAAACAACTTTAATCCATGCAGATATTGCTGACATGTGAAGAATTACAGAAGTTATTTTTAGCTTATTAATTAAGTATTTGCCTAAGTAATCAATGTGATTTCATCAGCACTTTTCAGTATCTGCTAGTTAAATATTATTTTAAATCATTTTCCTTAAGAAATTTTAAAATGTTATCCTCTCTCTGTTAGAGAAGTCAGGGCTATTTTTTTATGCATATCATTATCGCTGATGCTGTTAATGTTTTTCTGCCATGACATTTATCATGACCCAAGTGTGAAATATGGCAAAAAATCAAAATCTACACACATAAAGGGCAGGAGCATGTAGCTAGCTGTCAAGTTATAACTTAATTTGTGTGAATCCAACTGTCATGGGCAATCAGTTTCCTTTATGTTCTCTTTATTTTTTTAAATAATGGATCAGTTTCCTCGTGTTGCTTATTTTTTCCCATTCGATTTGAAGTGTCGACATCCTGAAGTCCCTTAGCTGGGGCACAGGGATGTACAGAACAGAGGTGGCAAGTGATGTTTCAAAAACCAAAAGCATCTAGTACAATTTTAAACCAATTGCATCAGTATCACAGTCTTAAGTTTTGGCAGAAGTCATTTATATGTGTCAATTTCTTTTAATTATAAGCATAAAAAGCCAGGAAACACACAACTGATAAAACAATATATTGATGGTCTGGAATTTGCCATTTTCCACCTCTGACAGTAGAAAGTGGTGGAATTTGAAGAAGGGTGGGATTCAATTTGTTAAGTAGGGGTAGATTCAGATCTTATACATGTACATTGTAGGTTTACATTTCTTAATGCTGTACTGTACAATATATTGCCCGGCAAATAGACTGCGAGCAGTCCCTCTGTCTTTCCTTCGTTGATCTTGTGAGCAAACGTGAAGCCCGAGCGAGCAGAAACTGGGGCGAGCGGGAAGATAGAGGGACTGCAGCCTTTTCTCTTTGAGATGCGTTCGAATTTCCCATTGCACAGGCAACGGAAAATTCCGATTGGCTAATCAGACCATGCACGCTGTCACAAGAATTTGATTAGCAAGAGTCGTTGGCAACCTGTTGACAGACAAAACGAAACAGAGTAGACAGCAATGGCGTATGCGGAAAAAAATTATTTCATGTTCTGTGAACATTTTCGTCCAAGTGGAATTTAAAAAACAGAAACTACAAAGCTTTAGCTTCTCATGGAGACCAAAATTATTGTAAGAATACAAATAGAACACGAGTTATAATTTTTTTCGGCGACACAAATATTGTGTTGACAGGAAAAGGGACAACATGATAACGCAGTTTCATTCAATCACGGAAAACCGATATTCAACTTCTTGAATGGATTTCGTGATCACCAATAACAAAATCTAAAAACTACATGTTTCTAGCTTTCTATAGAGACCAAAATGATTGTTTTACGACGAAGTAAGTAGTATTTTTCGAAAACTGAGCGTCAGCGTTTGTTTATTCTATGGGACGGCAGTTACTGAAAGTGCTGTTTTACTTGTACAAGGAAAAAAAATTTTCCATGTTCTGTGAACATTTTCGTCCAAGCGGAATGAAAAAACAGAAACTAAAAGGCTTTAGTTTTCCATAGAGATCAAAATTATTGCAAGAATACAAATAGAATATGAGTTTAAGTTTTTTCGGCGACACAAACATTTCGTTAAGTGCGTTGACAGGAAAAGGGACAACATGATAATGCAATTTCATTCGTTCATGGAAACCGATTTCAACTTCTTGAACAGATTTCGTGAGCGCCAATAACTAAATCTAAAACCTACACTTTTTCTAGCTTTCCATAGAGACCAAAATTATTGCTTTACAACAAAACTAATGAGAGTTAGAATTTTTCGAAAACCGAGCGTAAGTGTTTGTTTATGCTGTGGGACAGCGGTCATTCAAAGCGCTGTTTTACTCATACACAGAAAAATTTTTTCCATGTTCTGTGAATATTTTCACCCAAGTGGAATGCAAAAATCAAAACTGCAAAGATATAGCTTTCCATCGAGACCAAAATTATTGTAAGAATACAAATAAAATGCGAGTTAAGTCTCAAGTATATTTTTTTTCCGGCAACACAAATACAGTACATGTGTTATCTTTATATTTATGATGACTGGAAAACGGACAACATCATAGCGCTGTTTTTAAATTCATTGACGGAAAAATGAGAATTCAACTTCTTGAAATTATTTCGTGAGTGGCAAATAGAAAATCTAAAAACTAGAGGTTTCTACCTTTCCACAGAGACCAAAATCATCCCTCGAAAATCCTCAAAAGTACGAAAGTTTACTTTTGGCCCATGCAACAAAAAGGGGCGGAGCTTTTAACAGCTGGGTTATCTGAACACATTGCCAAGAGAAAAGGCTGCAGTCCCTCTATCTTTTTGCTCGCTTGATTTGACTTCCGCTCACCCCAATATCCGCTCGCTCGGGCTTCACATGTGCTCACAAGATCGATGAAGGAAAGAAAGAGGGACTGCTCGCAGTTTACCCGGCAAACTACCCTTTCTATGACCTGACAAATTAATTTAAAGTGCACTTAACCCCAAAATATTGTTTTTCGCTACAATACTTCTGAAAAGACTATAACTGTGCCAATTGAGCAGAGTATATTTCTTGCAGTTTATGGAAGAACATGGCAATGATAAAGGCAGGGCTACATGGGCGAAGAATGTTCCAGTTTTTTATCGACGACCAAAGCCCACAGACCCACAGTAAGTTTATTATAATTTAAAATTGAGTTAACAACTGCATTGCAAATTGAAGATTGGGGTGCCTGTGACATGCAGAAGTTTTCATTATCAGAAGCCAACTCCTACAGGAAGACCACTCCAACAGCTGATATCTGTGGCCAGCAAATCCTGGCAATGGCCCATCACAAAAGCCCATGCTGAGGGAAACAGATGCTTGTGTGGGATGTCGGATACTCTTCTACTCTTGACTTGGGTTTCGACAAAATACTGATCCTTGGTTTACTGATCCCCAACTGATCCCCTCTAAACTCCACTGGGAACAGTAAAGCAACAAAATAAAAAAGAAATGAATTGATTCAGCCTCAATTATTATGATTTTTTTATCTAATTTTGTTGTTGTAATTTTTCTGGTGAATTTTGGAGGGGGTCAGTAAGGGGATCAGTAGGGGATCAATAAAGAGGGGATCAGTGTTTTGTATCAGGTACATGCTGCCCAAAAGGATACGGATTTTGAGCCATTTAGGTCCCAAAACTGATATCAATAGACTTTCACCATAGTGTAAACTTAATTGTAATTGTAATTGTTTTGTTGTTGTTGTTGCTTTTTTAATAAAAGAAAAAGAGAAAGGGACAACACAAGAAAATCAATGTCTTTATCTTTATATAGTGCTATGAAAAAAGAAGAATGGAAAGTAACAAATGATTTTGATCCTAATTTTTACTACTAGGTCTTTTGTTGGCATTCAGTCCCATTGGCTTTGTCATTCATGACAAGCCTAGTTAACCATTCCCCAAAAGCTATTACTGCACATGTACTGAACTCTTGGGGTGTGTTTTTGTAATTAGAATTATATTACACTCTGTGAAAGATTATTGTTCAGGGTAATGAGTATGGTTTGATTCCTATCATAGTGTGCTGAAAGAGCAGTGGATTAGAGCAAAGTATGAAAGAAAGGAGTTCGTTGATGGTGCCCCAGAACCGAGCTATTTAAATGGTATGTCAATTAGGAACTGCAAACTTTGTAAAAATTAATGGTGTTAAAAAGGTTTCAGAATCAATAGCAATGATTGCAGAGTTAAATTCAGACTCAAAACCATTCTCAATAAAATTTGAACAGTGGATCAGAATGCTGAGTGCAATTCAGTCTGTTATAAAAATCCCTGCTCCTTAGAATGTTGCAAGATTAAATTAAAATCCAGCTGTATGAAAATTGATAGTGGGAGTAAAATTGACATTGGGGGTAAATTGCTGTTCAAAATGATAAAAGGAAATACTTAAGATGTTTGTAGTGTGAGAACATGTACATGACAAATGTTTCTGCTTTCAGTTGTAACCTTTAAGCATTTAAATTTTTGTAACCACAGGTTCAATGCGAGGCTATTTAAGAAAAAAAGGGAAGGAGGATAGCAGCTGGAATCTGCGACTCTTTGTCCTTTCTGCAAATGAAAATTCACTCTCTTACTTTATTAAAGATCAGGTTAGTGACTAATATTCTAATGCTTTTAGTATAAATCTACTAGTGTTCTATCACAAATGCCATTCTCTGATTGGCTATGCTACTGGCTATCTACTTTTGTGATAGATAGTGGTCAACTAAATGGCGGCCGCTTCTTTGTGTTTAAATTGGAGTGTCTGTGAAGAGGATTTAAATAATTTACTTGTTTAGTTTTGAATGACTAGTAGATTTATACTAAACCAATAAGTAGATTATTATTTTGCCCTTGATTACTATGCATGATAGCTGATGAGGGCACAGCCCAAATCAGCTATCACATTATAGAAGTCTTGAGCTCATAATTTAATTGTTAAATATGTGGTTGTACTTGGTCTTGAACCATTGCTTAATGTAGTTTTTTTTGGTTATAAGATGCACTGTATTTTCAAAGACAAACACTATTTCGACCAAAAATTATTCTTAAACTTGGGGTGCACCTTATAGGCAAATATTTTCCCGAAACAATTTTTAAATTAGCATTTTCAGCTATGATTAACCCATTGACTACTGAGCATTTTGCTGAAAAACACCTTTTGAAGATTGTCAAGCCTTTTCTGGCCAGATTCTAGCCAAAAAGAGCCAAAACTGCCCAAAACTCTGTTTGCTGGTGGAGTTCATTGCACCCTTCTCTTCCTGATGCTTAATATTAACTTTCCAAGATTGGGCATGGGCAGAAAACAAAATTTCAAGATTAGTTTTTGGGTTGAAAAGTTTCACCACCCCCTCTCCTTCTACCTTTCGCTTACTCTCCTCCCCTTTTCTTTCACTGTTCTTGCCTTGTTTTCTTTTTCTCTTGCTGGGCATTTCCTAGGCTTTCTTTTGGTGGGAAAAGAGTTGTGGAAAACTTTTACGATCGTAGGATTAGGTGGAAGGAAGGGCAGGTGGGTAGTTGTCGCGATGTTGCGTTACTCTGCCACGTGCTCTCAATCACGAGTTTTATGTTATATGATTGCGTAACCATATCGAGTTTGACCTACGGGTGTCATATGGCTAGGAGTATTGTATTGATTTGGCGGGCACGGCTGTTGCTGATTTAGAATTAAAGTCTGTTTTGTACTCGCCCATTACTGTGGAGTTTTGATGGTTACTTATCACGACATGGTGTCACTAGCGGAATTAACTCACGCCTAAAGAATGTCGGTTACAGAACAAGGCGGACAAGCAGCTGCGCAAGCTGTTCAAGCGCAAATTTTTATGCCACCATCAAACTTGCCCCCACCGAAAGCGCTAACCTTTGATGACAATTTGGCATCGTTGTGGAGAACATGGAAACAAGCTTGGAAACAATACGAAATTGCAACTGGCGTAAACAAACAGGAAGGTATCGTCCGGGTGTCTACTCTACTGAGCGTCATCGGCGAGGACGGCGTTAAAGCTCATGACACATTCACTTGGAACGAGGGAGAAAACCAAGATGACATCGCTTTGGTTCTGCAAAAGTTCGATCAGTTTTGCGCCCCCAGAACGCAGGTAATCTACGAACGTTATCGTTTCAACAATAGAAACCAAGAAGCTGGCGAAAATGTTTCTACTTATCTTACAGAATTGCGAACGATTGCCCGAAACTGTGCTCATGATACTATCACACCGGATGAAATCTTGCGTGACCGCCTCGTGTTAGGCATACGTGACGATCGCGTGCGTGAGCGCCTTCTACGTTTGAACGATTTATCTTTGCAGCAAGCGGTTGACATAATCAAATCCTCGGAACAGACCCAACAGCAAGTGAAACAGATGTCTGGAGGAGACATGTTGGTCAACGCTCTGAAGAAATTCGGTCCCGCGGTTCAAGTTGAAGACGAAAAATCTATCAAGCCGTCTACAAGAAGAGCGACTAAGGAATGTGGAAATTGTGGAATGGTTCATGGACGAAATTGTCCCGCATATGGAAGAACATGTTTCCATTGTGGAAACATGAATCACTTTGCTCAAAAATGTCGCGCGCAGTCACGAGGAAGGAAGCCTAGAGTCTCAACTATTACTTCATTTCCCGACACCGAAGAGGACCCGTACTACATAAGTTCCCTTTCTGAGAAGGACAAACCCCAGGCACAGATGGCTGTGATCAAGCTCCAAATTTTAATGCCAGACCCTAATTCCGAAGTCCAGTTTCAAATAGACACTGGATCTCAGTGTGACATTCTCCCAGCAGGAATATACAAGCAAATCACAGAGGACACACACCTACAGCGCCTTAAACCCTGCAACAAAGAGATTGTCTCGTACACAGGAGAACATCGCAGAATTGCTGGCAAAGCAAATCTCCCTGTCTGGTCTGATGGAAAGCGTAACTCACTCGAATTCAACATTATCGATGGTGACTACCAGCCGATCCTGTCATTAAACACAAGCATTACTCTGGGATTTGTGAGCCTACACAACTGCGATGTACTGGCTTTAAAAGTTAAGACACACAAAGAGTTTGACGATGTATTTGAGGGATTAGGCGCCCTACCCGGAAATTACAAGATCGTAGTAGACGAAACTGTACAACCCGTGGTTCACGCCCCGAGACGAGTGCCAGTAGCCTTGCGACCTCGTATCAAAACCAAGCTAGACGAACTGGTTGATCGCAAAGTAATTGTGCCAGTCACTGAACCGACCGAGTGGGTATCGAGCATGCTGGCCATTGTGAAGCCCAACAAGGTCCGCATTTGCATTGATCCGAGGGACCTAAACCGCGCAATACGTCGAGAACATTATCAGCTGCCCACCATCGAAGAAGTTGCCACCCGACTAGCAGGTGCCAAGAAGTTTACTCTCTGCGACGCGAAGGATGGTTTCCACCAAATTGTTTTAGACGATGCCTCAAGTTACCTGACAACCTTCAACTCGCCCTTTGGACGATATCGGTGGACGCGCATGCCATTTGGCATCTCCAGTGCCCCTGAAGTCTGGCAGCGACGTATGCATGAATTTGTAGAAGACCTAGAGGGTGTTGAAGTCATCGCGGATGATTTTCTAATCGCTGGTATTGGTGAGTCAGACGAGGAGGTCAACACCAGCCTCGAAAGGCATGAACGTGCTTTCTTTCAGAAATGTCGGGAGTGGAATCTGAAGCTCAACAAAGACAAGATGAAACGAGCACAAACCGAAGTGCAGTTTATGGGACATCTCCTAACTCCTGAGGGCCTGAAGGCTGACCCTGCCAAAGTGGAAGCCATTTTAGCTATGCCACCGCCCACCGATGTTAAAGGCCTTAAGAGGTTTCTTGGCATGGTCAATTATCTGGCCAAATTCTTGCCTCTTTTGTCCGACATGACTCAACCGTTGCGAAGACTCGAAGACAAGGAAGTGGAGTGGTGCTGGTTACTGCAGCACCAGCAAGTGTTCACCACAGTAAAACAGTACTTGGCCGAAGCCCCTGTCCTGAAGTACTACGATATCAAGGAAGATGTCACAATCCAATGCGACGCCAGCGAGACTGGTCTGGGTGCTGTACTAATGCAGAACGGACAGCCCATCGCC
The DNA here is from genome assembly GCA_016490735.1 of Pachyseris speciosa. Taxonomy (NCBI): domain Eukaryota; kingdom Metazoa; phylum Cnidaria; class Anthozoa; order Scleractinia; family Pachyseridae; genus Pachyseris; species Pachyseris speciosa. The sequence goes on along the minus strand of JAEMWC010000033.1, from coordinate 252,951 downwards.
TATGCCTCCAGGGCGCTTACTGACACGGAAACACGTTATGCCCAAATTGAAAAAGAATTACTAGCAATTGTGTGGTCAACTAACAAGTTCGATCAGTACATACTTGGACGCGAGGTTGTCCACATCGAGTCCGACCACGAACCACTGAAAGCGGTTTTTAGCAAACCAATTCACAAGTCACCAAAGAGACTCCAGCGGATGTTAATGGCCCTTCAGAATTATACTTTGGAGGTCCAGTACAAAAAAGGGGAACTAATGTGGATATCTGATGCTCTTAGTCGAGCGTACCGAAACACAACCGAGTCATCCCGGCATGACACAGGTCTGGTCTGTGCGCTTGAAACGATTGACCACTCGGAAAACCTCGCCATTGCACCGTACAAGATTGCCGAGTTCCGATTGGAGACAGCAAAAGATCCAGTCTTGCAAAGTCTTATCGCAACCATAAGAAGTGGATGGGCACCCTCAAAGAAACAGTGTAACCGCGAATTAACACCGTATTACGACAAGAGAAGCGAACTGGTAGAAGACAACGGATTAGTCTTCCTGGGCGAACGGCTGGTAGTACCTACATCCATGAGGAAAGAAATGTTGAAACAAATTCACAGATCACACATTGGCATCGAAGGATGTCTGCGGCGCGCCAGAGAAGTACTATATTGGCCCCTCATGAATGCCGAAGTAAGGGATTTCATTACCAAGTGTTCCATCTGCCAAGCCCAAAAACCAGACCAATGCCGCGAGCCCATGCAACCTTATCCAGTCCCACCTCGGCCATGGTCGATTCTTGGTGCAGACATGTTTGAACTGGGACAGCAACAATTTTTAATTCTAGTGGATTACTGGAGCGGTTTCTTCGAAGTCCAGGAAGTTAAAGAGGCCACGTCTATGAGAATCATTACTGCATGCAAAGTCCAGTTTTCGCGACATGGGATACCAGACGTGCTTGTAACCGATAACGGAACTCAGTTTACATCATCGGCATTCAGCGTATTTGCGAGGGAGTGGCAATTTGAGCATCGGACTTCGAGTCCCTACTACCCCCAGTCAAATGGTCGTGCTGAAAACGCGGTGAAGACTTGCAAGAGCTTAATGAAGAAAGCGAAAGCAGATGGGCAGGATCCCCTGTTAGCCCTCCTAGATTGGCGTAACACCCCAACAGAAGGTATTGGAACATCGCCAGTGCAGAGGTTAATGGGACGCCGTACTCGAACTTTGCTGCCCACACATGAAAATCTCCTTGTTCACCCATCTTACAAGGACACCGCCGCCAAACTATCCGATCGCAAGTCAAGACAAGTGCGCCAGTACAACAAGAAGTGTCGCCCATTAGAACCCTTGAAATGTGGTCAGACTATCCGAATGAGACTACCTGGGAGGCAGGAATGGGCCCTGGGGACTTGCACCCGAGTTCTGAAGAATAGGTCGTATGAAGTAGAAGTATGCGGTAGGCACTACCGTCGCAACCGTCGACAATTGCGACTGACGCCTGAAATGCCCCCTCCATTGAATCCAGTATACCGTGAGCCTGAGCAACTGGAATTCAGTCAAAACCCTACAGAAGCGGAGACTGGGCCTGACCTTTCGGATCCAAGGCCCCACCCTGTAACCGCAACCGGAACCGAGGTTCAGCCACCGGACGCTGACACAGGACCGGAGAAAGAGCCACTGGAGATGCATCCGCGCCGATCAGACCGCAGAAGGTTACCACCTGTTTGGCATCAGGATTACCAAATGTACTGAGACTCACATGAACACTGAACGTTTGAACCCTTTTTCTATTTGTTTGTTTCTGTTTAGGATAGTAATCTTCTTTGAAGAGGGAGATGTCGCGATGTTGCGTTACTCTGCCACGTGCTCTCAATCACGAGTTTTATGTTATATGATTGCGTAACCATATTGAGTGACCTACGGGTGTCATATGGCTAGGAGTATTGTATTGATTCGGCGGGCACGGCTGTTGCTGATTTAGAATTAAAGTCTGTTTTGTACTCGCCCATTACTGTGGAGTTTTGATGGTTACTTATCACGACAGTAGTGGAACAATATTTTCTTTCAAATTTTCGGCTTAACATCACTTGGGTTTTTTGCGTTTTCTCTGGCCTGTTTGAGGGAATGGTGCTCATTTGGGTATAGTTTGAAAGATCTCTTCCTTCTACACATGCTACATGTAAAAGTTGTCCATGAGCATTAAAACTGATGATGTCACAAGCGGTACAAGGGAGGTGGTTCTGCGCAGCCAGTTTTGGCCTGCATGGGTGCCAATGGGTTAATCACTGATTTTCACAGATATGGAGGTTTTTCGAATCCCCTCTTTAATTCCCAAAAGACAATAATATTTATTTATTTTGATTCAAAACTGTTATGCAAGATAACAAAACATCGTGAGTATTTTCAAATCAAAGCAGTATTTGCACATCAGATGTGCTCAAAAGCACATGCTCTGTAATGTGATACATATCGTGCTAACATCACAAACACCTCCATTGCAATGTAAACTGTGTTTCTTTACAAATTTATATACAAACCTTCTTTGTCCATCCATCCACTTTTGTGCACTGACAAGCCAGTTAACTTGAGCATTCTCGTAGCTGGCAACTCAAAGCAAATCGTAATGAAGCATGTGACAATTAATACACTTTTGTATAATCAAGATTAATCAACTTCATTTTTATTTTTTCATTATTGATATCATTCTGATAGCATCAATTTCTACTAGCTGATAAAATTTATACACTCCCAAAGAAAACTTAAATTGACCTTGTATCAGCAGATTTCTGCCAAATAGTTTGAATTGGCATTACACCACAATTTTCCAGCCATGAGTGACCTTAAATGACTGGGCATGTATATTTGCCTTAACCAGCAGTACATGCATAATGCCATCATCTGGCATGTTACAGAAAAAGGAATATCTTGATATATAGATGGGTGAATATTGATTATTTATGTTTCCATCTTGTAGGATGAAAAACCAAAATGTACTTTTAAAGTCTCAGACATCAATGTTACCTTTGCGCAAGAGAGGACAAATAAGGACAACAGCTTACAGATTACATATGTAACAAAAGGACTGACAAGAAACTACTTTGTGTATTCAGATTCTGGAAAGGTACGATCCATAGAACACTTCTTATTGATATCGGCAGGATGGCCAAGCGGTTATGGTGCTGGGTTTCATTGCAGTTGCCCCGGGTTGAAATCCCACTCTGGCCGCTAGCTGGTGTTGTTCTGGGAAGTTCCTGGTTCAACTCCTTGGCCATCCTTGTAAATAGCCAACTGGTTTGCCTCCTTCCAGTTGGGTTCTTATCATGTTATGTTTATTTGAATTATTTGTTTCTGATCACTTACTTGTAAAGCGCATTTGATCATATCTAAAAGTTAATTTGCACTATAGAAATATTTATTGTAGTTGTTATTATTATTATTATTATTATTATTATTATTTGTCAAAGTAGTGCTATTTACATGTGATATTTACATGTTGTTAAATTTTTTAGGAGATAGTTGATTGGTACATGGCCATCAGATCAGCAAAGCTCAAGATACAAGGACAGAATGGACCTGGAATTGATTGTGAGAAGGTAAGTGATCAATGATACAAGTAGATAACTTTAAAGAAGAGAGATGCCAATTTTCCTGGCACCCCATTCGATCCCTCTTTCTGGTCTGGCCTTAAGACCACAAAATAAATTTGGACCTATTTTTCTGATTTGATAACCCACAGCAGTCTGTACATTTTTAGGCCAAACACCCCTTTTGCACCAAGCTCTTCAACTGATTAGTATTCTGTACAGTTTGTGTAGTACTCCTAAAGATATAGAAAGTATTAGTGATTTACAGTTGTTATTAAAGCAAAGTTTTCTGCAGTATTTGATTAAGAAAGACCTCTTCAGTGTCTTGTTTTTTTTGCTTTAGCTGAATAGACAGCTCACACGGGATTTCACGATGGAAGGATTTCTTGACAAGAGAGGACCTAAAGTAAGGAATTCAACTTTTATTATTCTTTTGTATTTGATAAAATTCAACGATCTGTTCTCTCTCTAGCGTAAAGTAATGTACACTACTCAACTGAATGTTAATGAATCAAGTAATGTTGTCAGCTAAGTGTTTTTTGATAATTAAAGCGCCCTAACAGCTTTTGAACTACCTGTGATTTATTGTTTGGCACAGGGGCTGCTCTTCATCCTACACAAGTACATAGCTATAATACTAGATTTTCAGAGACTGGTAGTCTTAACATTAAATATTTCAGGACAAATCAGTTAAAACGTTCTTTTTCTAGATAAGTGTAAGAATTTGGAACAGTATTCCTCAAAGTATCCGAGTACTCCCTAAGCACAAATTTATGATTTCCCTACATCAGCTCCTTTTACATATTTTGGAGTCAGAGGATACTTATGTTGACACACCTACTTTAGTTAATAAATTAAGCAAGATATCATGAAATCTAAAATAAGCTTGTAATTTTGTAAAGTTGTTCAAACTGTAATAATTCTAGTTCATCTTTTTTGTATCGATTATATAGATTTATCTTCCTTCTCCTTTCCTTTTCTTTCCTTTTTTAATCTCTTCCTACTGAATCACCTTATGTTTGTTTTCCTCTGCCGGCCTCGACTAGCTAAGCTATATGCGAGCAGAGGAAGTTGATATGTGTGTTTATGTATAATTTTTTTATCTATTTTGTAACTCTTTTAAAACTGAATATCAATAAACAGAAAACAGAAACAGAAATCCACCACCACAGTGACCACAGATATTCTTCTCCGCACTTTGACCCTGACCAGTCCACGACTTTCTTATAGCACTCAGGTTACTTTCATACAGCTATCACATCTGAAAGGTGTTCAAATTGTTTATGGAGTAGTATTTAGAGTGTGAAAATGTGGTACATGTTAGGTATCAGAGTAAATCATCTTTGCCTGACAGCTCATCCCTGTGGAAAAGACTCTTTATAGGGTATCTGAGTGTGAGAACAAGAAAAATGGCTCAAGGACAGGAACACTTTATTAGACTTTTTGTGTTAATGAGGATTTTTTACTCTTGTTGAACCCCTTTGACTTGTTCATTACACAGGGTGAACCCTGGCAGAAAAGGTGGTTTTCGCTTGATGGCAGACGACTTCTTTACTTGGAAAAACCATTGGTGAGATATGTTGGTGGTAATGTACTGCAAAATATGGCAAGGCTGACCAAATTTGTAACAACCTTAATATTGAAATTTTGACATAGAGCTCATTAATTTCCAATTTACCTATTGTAAGATCTAGGTACTTAAGGCCCTAATTTCCACCGCCGACCGGTTAGCTCAGTTGGTAGAGAACCAGACTAGCGTGTGGGAGGTCGCAGGTCCAAACTCCGGCTGGACCAACACTCAGGCTTTTTAAATAATTGAGGACAAAGTGCTGCCCTTTTAATGACATCTACAAACGGTTAGACTTTCTAGTCTTCCCAGATAAGGACGATAAACTGTAGGTCCCGTGTCACAGTACTTTAATTTAATCTGACTCTGTAGGACGTAAAAGAACCACGAGGGACATAACAAAACTCTGGCTGTGACCACCCCTAGTGTCTGTCCTAATTTGATATTCACATTACAGGGGCCCTGATTACTTCTGCACCATTAATTTTAACATGTCAGAGACATTTTGCAATCAATTTACAATACATGAAGCTTGACTGCGAACTGTTTGAGTACTGTATAAATGAACCTTTTCAAGTCACTGATGATTGCAAACAAGTTGCAATAGATAAAGTACTTAATATATATAGTATCTTTGTCTTTTGATGATTCGCAATGCATTCATAAGGAAAAATATGGAAATACTTCTACAAACGGATTGCAATCAATAATATTGATTTCCAATATTGGAAATCATGATTTCTGAAGACATGACAACTTTTGATGAATCACAAGCTAGATTTTTGCACCTTTTCATGCCCCTTGACATAAATAATTTATATCAATTACACAAGTCATATGGGAAGCAGAATGTCAAACAAAATAGACTCAACAAAAGAGATTCATGGTTTTCATAATGCTAGACAAAGTCTACTTAAATGTGAAACTAAGTTTTAAGATTATAAATTAAAGTGGAATTCATTTTATCTGGGCAATGTTCAGTGCAGAAAGTGTTAACTTATTAAATAAATTAAATTTTCACGAAACTTAATTCTTAACAGATCCATTCTATTTTTTCAGGACCCCTTTGCAAAAGGCGAACTAATTATTGGTTCACACATGGAAGGCTTTGCTATAAAAGAAGGTGCCAAGTCAGGGAAGGATCAAGACGAAGATTATTGCTTTACACTGACAGTGCCTCGACGGGAATACCTATTCAAGGGGAACACAGAGAATGAAAGAAAAATGTGGATAGACTGTATATCAAAAGTTATAGCTCAACCTATGACAGATAAGGATAAAGCAGGTTAGTATATATGTTGTGGTTCAATTTTATCTTTGAATCAATTTTTATTTTCCTTTGTTTTGTACTCATGACCAAACATTACCATAGACAGCAGTGTTTGTATTAGAAGCCGGGACCCGGGTACCGGCACCCGTCTACTTTGAAGGGAATACCTGGCTTTTTTAGGTGCAAAATTGAAAGCTCTGCCTATCAAATTCACTCAGGGTACCTGGTTACTCTTAATCAGGTCCCCTTTTACTTGAAAAATTAATGAAAACCCTGTTAAGACAAGAACAAAAGAAAATAAAAATTGAACCAAGCATAAAATTGAACTACAACATTTTCTAAAATGTTATTCTGCTCATTTAAGAGTGGAGGTCTGTAAATATCAACCAACGGCTTACAATAAGGAAATTATCAAAATTCTCAAAAAAATTCACAGCATAGCTGTAGGTACTCTGTTACCAAAAATGTATGTTTAACATCAATTCAATAATTATTTTAGACGTACGCAGATGATCTTGGTTCGGGGCTCTTGGACTGGGTTTTAGGGGTCTCTCACAGCACATTGCTGACAACTCGTTTTCAAATTCCAAACAGTTATATTCCGCACCCGAAAAAGCCATTGCAGCAAGTAGGTAATTATACACATTTTGAGTGGTTAATCTTTTACTTGGAATCCAAATGGAATATTTGGGGTATTTTTCATTATTTACATAATTTTGGGCAATTTTTTACAAGGCAAAATTCACAACATTGAGATGCTAAAAACATTGACTGGTACATGGCCAAGAGTTCAGAGACTTGTATCATGTGAAAGAGCATTCTTTGCTCTTTTAAAATCCGTTTTCAAAACTATGGGCAACTGAAAAGAAAGGTTTCGAGGCCGCAAAATACAATCTGTACTTTCGTGAAATTTGAGCTTTCCTGTCATGGCACTCCGTTGCTGAAAATTCAGATAAACTCAACACAAAATAGGTTTAAAGCAAAAATGGTTTTATTAATAATAAATTCAAATGTTTTGAAGACTATTTTACTTTCATTTCTGATAAAAAACTAACAGAGTTTTGCTTTGTTAATGGACCTCATGTTCGACACTGAACACGAGTCTCAAGTTCGAAGCACTCTTAAAATCAGCAAATAAAATCGGAACATTTTGCGTTCAAAAATCGCTTTAACATACAGAAAATTATCTGTGAGTGTTAAGTAATTCATACCTTGCAGGGTTTTACTGGGTAACGCACAAATCTTGGAAGTTAAATGGGCACGCGGCACGACATCTTCCTGCTTCTTCGCCAATTTAAAAATTCGACTGTTGAAAGTCAAAGATTGTGTTACAACAATAATTGTCATTGTTTGTGACATAAACCACCTGGTTATCGTGGTTCTAGTGTCACACGGCACTTTTCTGGATTGTAAACCCGTTAAAAGAAAAGTAATCATAAAAAATGCCCATGAAATATCAAAAGACTCAAGTCGGTGATTGTTAAAATGTATCAAATGAATATAAAAACACAGTAAGGAATGATATCCTTATGGAAAACTAGAAATGTAATCTGGTATACATTCCATAAAGCCACGTAAGCCATAGAATCTTGGAAAGTCCACCAGCTTAGGTCCCTTCCACAAGACAATGCACAGACCGAGATTCTAAAAAGGCTGGACGAAACGACCCTTTGACCCTTTTTAAAAGGGGGAAAGGTAACCATAGTGCTACCCTACCACCCATGACAACTTAATTGCAAAACAAGTTCTGCTCTGTACTTCGATTCACTTGTCTGTACTGCCTGTCATTGCTGGTTTCTAGTGTTATGGAATGTTGTTATATGTTACCTTTAATTCTTATTGCTTAATAACAACAGCAAGTTGCAACTGGTCAAACACGACCCTGGTCCAGTCCAGTTGTTTTATTTGACCCATGACCCATTTTTTGTCAACATTCAAGGGCTGAAAACAATTAAAAAGTTGTTTTGGATAGGGTAACTTTGGTAAGGTAACTTCGCAGCCGTTTTTAGTATTGTCACGCAACGTTCCTCCTACAATTGGCTGCGAGGAAGACTACCCTAGCACTCAGCTATGGTTGCTCTACTGCTAGGGTAACCCAAGCTGCATTGTAAACACGCTGATGAAAAAAAAAAGAAGAAAAAGAAATGTCGAAGCGCTAGGGTAACACTCCTGCTAAGGTAACCCTAGCACTTGCTACGTGCTACTGACTAGCTACGTGCTACTTCCTGCAGTGTTCACGTGGTAAGTTTGGTGCCATCTTTGAGTCTTCCTCACTTGTTTGTCGTTTTCACAGTCGTTTCATATTGTTTTCGTAGTATTTTGTGATTAACAGAAGCCTAGGCACTTGTTGAAAAGAATGCCGAATTTTTGGAACGGACGTATCCAGGTTGCTGGGGGAAATCATCCAGGAAACGCCTCCAGCGTCAAAGGCCAAATGTAAAATTTGATTAAGGGGCATGTTTTTCAACATATGCGCTCCCAAGACAAAATATTCAGATCTAACCAGCTGCATAATTATAGCCACTAAAAGGCCATTTTCAAGCAGAGGTTGGTATAGCTTACCATACAAAGCTTTCAAGCCATGTGAGAAATACACCCCCAATACACCAATAAACAATCGATATTTCAAATGAGGTCACACTCAGGCTGCGGTTAGATGATTACAATATTCAAATTAAGTTTCAAAGTTTGAAACTAATAATGCAGTCCGTTTGCGATAAATCAAACCTATTGTCGAATAATAGGCAGCAAGTGCTGAGTATTTCACTTCAAAAATATCGTTTTGTGGGGCTATTGTTCCCATTGCCTTTATCGTTGCCCTTTTTCGCAGGAAAAAAATAGTCTAAAAATAGATCGAACTGCAAGAATGCTGTGGCATAGGCTTGGTATGGGAGTTGTACGTTCCTAGTCATGGGTGCCTGTCCCTGCTCGTAATCAGGACCATGAAATAGCTTGCCCAGAGGTGCAGGGAGAGGCAAGCAGACTGGTTTGACAAGAATGAAGGCATTTCTTGGCGTGTTGGTTTAGTGATCCGCAGTTTGACAGGTGAATTCAGTGAACATTCACATTATTGAAAAATGCAGCAAGGATGCCAGTACTGTCTTTCAAGCTCTGCAATATGCGTTAAAAGCATTTAAGCCAGAGCATCCTGATGTAACAAGTGCAGCACTCAGACAAGACAACGCTGGATGCAACCACAGTGTGGCCATGCTTTCAGCATGCTGTCTGATGGGTTCAACAAAAGGGCTTTAAAGTCGATGAGTTCTTAACTGCTCTGCAGATTCAAGACTACTTTTCTCAGTTGTGTAAACCTTTTAAGGCATGCCAAAGCCCCTCAACCAGTGACGACACGTTAACCGATGGAAACGACGTCCAGGCAGTTCAGGACGCAGAAACCTACTCGTCTGCGCATGCTGTTATTCCATTGTGTTTGACACGCTTAACATTTGCAACTTGTGGGCAACAACTGAGGCTGACCAGGCTCAGCATGGCACAGATGTGTCTGATCGGCAGCCACTATACTACATCATGGACGTAGAGATATCAAAGTCAAAGAGAAAAGCCCCGTACATCAGTTTTATTCACGCTCTGGTTGGATCTTGTTATTGTACTAAGACGTTACAAGAAGTACTTACCATTTACGGGGAATACCCAGAAATCCCGGAGGAAAAATCAAATCTGTAAGGTTTTCAGAACTGATTTTTGGGGCTCTCCTGGAGATGCTGGAACATTTTTACATCATCATCACTTCTGTTGGGCATTGATGCTGAATCGTGCAAAAATTTCCAACCGGATGAATCTGACATCTTGTGACAATGACAGACATTTTGCTAATATTCAGTTATTGTTTGTCTAGCAGCTCTTCTGTGTTTGTTAGTTTTCCACATACGTTTAATATAGGGGTCTGGAACCGAGCTTAAGAAAAATATCTTAACAGTAAATCTATAAACAAATACAGCTTATTAAACATTTCGTATGCTAGGCAAAGATTAGAAGTATATATTAAGTAGTTTTCGAATATTGTAATGATCACTTTTGAAAACGTATGTTGCCTAGCATACGAAACATCTAAGGTGTCTCCTTTTATCGATTTATTGTTAAGATAATTTTTGTTGTCGTTTAGGTGCACCCCAACTACCATCACTGGCCACCACCACCACCACCTTCACTATTTGTTCTGAGCACGATAATTCAGTCAGTAGCTGTCAGCGGTCCCCTTACGTAATACATGCAATGACATGTAACGCAATATTTGCCATTGGCTGAATGTTATTCCCGTTTGAATTCAACATTAAGCCGGTTACAGACGAGCAAGTTTTCTTTGACAAGTTTTGACTTGACAAACTTTATTTGCTGGTGTGTAAAGACAAAATTGTCACGTTTTTCCTTGACAAGTGCACTTGTTCAAAAACTAGCATGCTAGTTTTTGAACAAGTGCACTTGTCAAGGAAAAACTTGACACATTGCAGAACTTGTTCGTCTGTACGGGTTGACAAGGAAAACTTGTCAAATAAAATGTTATCTGCTGTGTAATTGAATTGCTGGCAACAGTGAATACTTGCCAAAGATAACTTGTTCGTTCGTTCACACCAGCAAATAAAACTTGTGAAGGCAAAACTTGTCAAAGAAAATTTGTCGTTCATAAATATGAGCAAATAAAAATTGTCAATGACACTTGTCAAGGAAAACTTGCTCGTCTGTAACCGGCCTTATTCCACATTATTCAGGAAGCCGTCTCCAAGGTATGAATGCCTTTACATTCATCGCTAATCTTCTGCATGCTAAGAAGCAATTTCTGAGCGAAAAGTGTGAGTAACCATTGTGTTGTTTTGATTTGATTTTAAGAGTGCTTCGACTTTGAGACTCGCAATTCAGTGTGGAACTACTTGTAGTACTTGAGGCCCACAAAGCAAACAACTGTTAGTTTTCCTAGGAAAATTAAAGTTAATCAAGGAAAATATTATTGAAAACATTTTGGTGCTTGTTTGAATTTATTATTAAGCCGTTTTTGCTTTAAAAATATGTTGCGTTGAGTTTATCTGAGTTTTTAGCAAGGGAATGCTGTGACAGGAAAGCTCAAATTTCACGAAAGTACAAGTTGTATTTCGTGGCCTTAAAATTTTCCTTTTTAGTTGCCCATAGTTTTGAAAACCGATTTCAAAAGAGCAAAGAATGCTCTTTCATGTGGTGTAAGTCTCTGAACTCTTGGACATGTACCAGTCAAAGTTTTTCGCATCTCAATGTTGTAAATTTTGCCTTGCAAAAAATTGCCCAAAATTATGTAAATAATAAAAAAATACCCCAAATATTCAATTTTGATTCCAAGTAAAAGATTAACCACTCAAAATGTGTATAATTGCCTACTTCTTGTAATGGTTTCTTAGTGGTCCGGAATATAACTGTTTTGAATTTGAAAACAAGTTGTCAGCAATATGCTGTGGGAGACCCCTAAAACCCGGTCCAAGAGCCCCGAAACCAAGATCCTCTCTGTGTGTCTAAAATAATTATCGAATTGATGTTAAAGTGCCTATGAAGCGAAATTTGTTTCTTGATAATTTTAAAGTTTACCCCTAAAAACGCAAGAATCTTAAAATTTGAGGTGTTCGTGATTAAAATTGGCAATTTTACGAGCGTTTGAAGTTGGGCTATTTTGCCTTTAAAAATGGTCAGGGGTCTGGGTCATGTTTATTCACGAAATTCCATTATGTGACGTCATTTTGGGTACAAAAATGTGTTTGTGGAATACTTGTCCCCAAAAATACATCAGAGCTACTGTCACGTCTTTTTGGCCGCGCAATTCAAATGCCATTTTTGAAGGCAAAATAGCCCAACTTCAAATGCTTGTAAAATTGCCAATTTTAATCAAGAGCACCTCAAATTTTGGAATGTTGAGTTTTAAGGATTAAACTTCAAAATTAGGAGAAACAAATTTCGCTTCATAGGCACTTTAAACATACATTTTTGGTAACAGTTTACCTACAGCTATGCTGTGAAATTTTTTGAGAATTTTGATAATTTCCTTATTGTAAGCTGTTGGTTGGTATTTAAAGACCTCCACTCTTAATAGCCCACAATTAACCAATATTTCAGTTAAAATTTTCAACATTCATGATGTCTCCTGGGCCGGGTATAACCACCTGTATTTTGTTTTAATTTTTTTTTCTTAAGTCATTTTTTTTAATGGATTTGTAGCAATTGATTTTGTCTAGAAGGTATTACATTATGCTAAAAAAAGTAATTGCAAATAATTTTCACTAAATATTTGAAAAAAACAAACAAACAAAAAACAAGATCCCCCTTTCATATTGTAATCCTTTGGATCATTCAAATGGTTTGGTTGAGTATAAAACATAAGTTAAGAAGGGTTCACGAGATAAATGGTGTTAAGTCGTAATACACTGTAATTTCACCCACAAATCCATGGTAATTGTAGGTCTTTGGACTTATTTGCAAATTGCAAACAAAAGCTTTGCTGGAAAATGTGTGGAAGCAATCAAAGTTTTTCTTTTAGTTTTTAAGACTGTTTATGAATCATTTATTTTGTGTAAACTTATATAACTGGGCTGAGTTGCTTGAAGCTTGTTGTTAGCGCTAATCCTTGGTTAAGATGTATTAAATCCTATAGGTTGTCATGGTATTTAACCCTAGTTAGCGCTAACCATGCTTTGAGCAACTGGCCCCTGAACGTTAAATTATTGTTAATTTACCAGCCGTCTGGTGAAAGAAAGCTAGTTGGGGGATATTTTCATCATTAATTACCAAACATTTGTTTTCCTTTTAGAAATGAAAGACACTCATGATGGAATGAAAAAGCTCAAATCAAAGAGCTTCACAAGAAGTCTTCGAAGGAGTTCATTTGTCAACGATGAGGACTCACCATAGGTAGTGAGGGGAATACCAATTTCCAGTTATATATTTGGCAGGTTCCAAGAATTCAATATTATTACTAACATTTTAAGTGGAAGTACCGGTAATAGAAACTTGTTATATTCTTGAATATGAAGATAAATAGAAACTCAGTACTTTAACTGCACTCTGCAAAGTGGAGGCATTTTCTTGGGCTCGTATAACAAGGGATTAAGCTTGACGTGTATTATTTTGATACCCTCCAGCAAAATGCACAGGCAAGAAATTCTGAAAAGTAAAAGGCTTGTCTGTCTTTAAGGTGGCTCCTACCAGTTTCCAGCATTTTCAAGCACTACTACCAGAGGGAGTGAGTCTTTATATGTTGATACCTTTAAAGTGGTATCAAATAAATACCCAATCATTGAGATAACAGGTTACCATAGTAACACCATAGCCTGTTAAAAACACCCCTTACTTTAGCTTCAAGCAAAAATAATTAAAAAAAAAACCAGTTCAGTGACCCTTACTTTTTATTATTGAAAAGTAATAAGCATGCCAAGAGCCAACTATTCACACCATTAAAAAAAATTGTAGGAGCGGATTCAGAGCCACCTTAAATTTTTGGAACATTTAAGGTGCTCTGAATCTGCTCCAACATTTTTTTTTAACTTTGAACAAAGTTTTATTTTATTATGCTAATTAGTATCCAAAAATAAGTGGAAGTACCAGTAACAGAAACTTGTTATATTATTTAATATGAAGATAAATATAAACTCAGTACTTTAACTGCACTCTGCAAAGTGGAGGCATTTTCGTGGGCTCGCATAACAAGGGATTAAGCTTGACCTGTATTATTTTGATACCCTCCAGCAAAATGCACAGGTAAGAAATTCTCAAAAAAGGCTCATCTGTCTTTAAGGTGGCTCCTACCAGTTTCCAGCATTTTCAAGCACTACTACCAGTCTTTATATGTTATAATAATAATAATAATAATAATAATAATAATAATAATAATAATAATACAGAAGTTTAATTCCACCATCATCATGTTATTGAAAAGTAATAAACATGTCAAGAGCCAACTATTCGCACAATTAAAAAAAATTGTAGGAGCAGATTCAGAGCCACCTTAAATTTTTTAAACATTTAAGGTACTCTGAATCCACTCCAATTTTTTTTTTAATTTTGCACAAAGTTTTATTTTATATTGCTAATTAGTATCCAAAAACAAAAATGGGGGTCACCGAGCTCGTTTTTGAGTTACAGTCACTTACCGGTAGTAAATATGACTCAATGTATAGAACATATTATATATCTTTTTTGCAATTTACTAAAATAGATGATAGCTATTAAAACTCAGTCTGACATCTTTTTATAACATTTTTAATTAGATTTTCACTTTGTTAGTAGTATTAATATCTGATAAAATCAATGCTCATGTTATATTTTTAGTTAGACAAATGGGCATTTGAAGGGAAAAAGAATGTTATATATTACAATAAGTTTATGTATATGCTTCTTTAATGTTTCAGTAACTTGCAGTTGTTATTTGTTGTATTTGAATGAAACTTTATTCCTTTCATTACTAACAATAAAATTTGCAGATGCAACTGTATTTTGCTAGTAATATAAACTAGTATTAGCAGGGAAAATTAATTTATAAATACGATAATATGTCTGTATATGCTGTTGTTGAAATTTGTTCTGGTTTTCAAAATTGATTTCCTTTTGTTTCATAGTCATTATCATAAAGATCAAAATCAAACCACAACACATACATTTGTCTAATGCTTAAAATTGAAGGGCTGAGGGCATAAACTGCCTATGTGTAGTTTTAGGTGTTTTTTTTGCATACGTTATTTCTCGAAAACGAAAAAGAAATCGGTGACAAAAATACGGGACAATGTTTTTGAATCAAAATGCAGTTCACATGCAAAAATTTGGACAAATCCAAGCGAACTAAAAAAACGGCCGAAAATTACACATAGGCAGTTTATGCTCTCAGCCCTTCAATTGTAACTATAATAGGTTGTAATTGCATAAAAGATGTGGCATTGCAATAAATAAATATTATAGTGGAGGATTTGCTGTCAGTACTCCAATAAATACTGGACTTCAATGGATGTGTAGTATTGCAAGTCAAAATGATTTTAACCGAAGACAGTGCCAAATATGGGTTTGATATGGAAAGCAATAGCCCATACCAAATGCATGTGTTGTCCATAGAGGGCCCATAGGTTACAGTGTATGCCATATCATCTCCATTCATGGGCCATATATGGCCCATATCAACAGGTTTGAAGGGTTCCAACCCTTAGCACAGATAACCCCTCACAAAGTCTTTTGCACAGAAATGAAGGGACCAGTTGTGATGTCTTTGTCCCAGATACACATGACCAGTTTCAGTCAAACCACAACTACAGATTATGGGTTTGATTCTTGCTTGTGCCTATCATGAAGTAGGCATTTTCCTTGCCTCACTGCCTGCACAAAGTCTGACCCAGGTTCTGGTTGTTGATGCAAAGCCCTTTGGTGGAAGTTGACAAGTTGCGACTAACACCCCTGCATCAGACGAGGCTGTGATGGTCTGGTCTGTAGGGATATTTGTGAACACAAACATGGCTGGTTGCCTGTGCAAGCCGTTGTTGAATGTCTTGTGATACTTGCATCTCTAAAGTCACCTCATTAAACACCTCACTCACAGAAACCTGAAGTAAAAACAAAGTTGATGGTTGCATCACACAAGAAAAGCTGGCCAGCCTCAGACTGTCAGACGAGTACAACTGCTTGACCACTGCACATCGTTAGAAAAACTAATAACAAATCAATAACCTCAAATGAAGAATGATCCTCACAGCTGTGAACCCAAATTTGCAATTGTGAAAAGAAGCCTGAAAAAAATTCAGGACTTCAACAGGGTTTGAACCCATGACACACGGGTTCAAACCCTGTTGAAGTCCTGAATTTTCTTCACACTTATTTTCGCAATTGCCTAAATTGCATTTGCAACTGCAGGGACCATTCTTCATTTGATTTCATTTCAATTCTGCAGTTCAAATATGATTTATTTCATATACATCATTCACAAATCAATAACCTTTGAGATGTTTGAGGTATTTGAATTTAACAAGGCAGATTGAAAACACCAACACGTGAAAAGGCCTTAATTTGAACATTAAGTGCGGATTGCTTAGTAAAAAAATGCTCAGATGTTGATGAGCATGTGAGCACACTGTAAGAATGAATACTGGCAATTTTAGAGAATAAATTTGAAATATTAGTCGGTGCAGAATTAGTACTGGTATTGTACATTAAATTAGCAATTTTCTCATAATATAGGAATTGGAGCGGTAGAAGTTTTCCTTTCAAGAAGAGGGGTATTGCATGCTCCCTTGGTTGAGCAAAGTGAATAAGATGGAGTGCACGTTTTTGAAGGACAGGGACTTTATTTAACAAGGTCTTAGATGCATTTCCCCAAGAAGTTAGTCCATACGTTATATAAGGAGCAATGAGAGTCTTATAAATATCAAGAAGGGTTCGATCAGGAACAACATGTCTTAATTTCGCAATTAAACCAACAGTTTTAGTTATTTTTGTTGTGAGGGCATGAATATGGTTTTTCCAACTTAAATTTTCATCAATTAATAACCCAAGAAATTTAATACTAACAGTTCTTTTGTTCAAGAGGTACATTCTTATTTTCTTCACTGTCAAAAATATTAATCTGGGGTCGGTAATTACGTTTTTTTTGGTGTGGGCGAAAAATAATAAAGTTTGTTTTCTTTAATGTTAAGTGTAAGTTTATTTGAGGTTAGCCAATTAAATAAATTGTCCAATTCAGCATTTACAATTAATTCTAATGTTCTGAGATTTTCGTGGGAGTAAAGGAGATTAGTATCATCTGCCAAAAAGAAAAATTTAAGTTTTCTGGAGCAATGTTGAATATCGTTAACATATAACAAAAAGAGGAGCGGCCCTAAAACGGATCCTTGGGGTACACCACAAGTAACCACTTCTTTATCTGAAATGTAAGAGTTAATCTCAGTTGTTTGAGTACGATTTGTTAAATAAGAGGAAAACCACTCATTAATGATTCCTTGAAAACCATAAAAATTAAGTTTATCAAGTAATATTTTATGGTCTACAGTATCAAAAGCTTTCTTAAGGTCAATGAACACCCCACAAGAAAATCGTCTTTTATCCATATTGGTACGGATAGTTTCTACCATGTCAAGTATAGCATGTTCAATTATAGTATTAGTTGCCAATTTAAAAAAAAAAAGAAGAAATCAATGCCAATTTAAAAACAGGGCAAAATTTCCAAATTTATCTGCTTGTGGGTGGGGATCTTGAGGCCCCATCAAAAAATTTTTCTTGATAATGTACTTTAAATTTTTATTGTTCCAGAACTTCAAGATACTTCAAATTTGTATTGTCCCAGAACTGCTACACAACTCCCCCTCCTCCCCCCCCCAAAAAAAAAGGTCCCTGGAAGTTCCAGCAGGGGGAGGGTGAAATGTATGTATGTATGTATGTTAACTTTATTTAGACACGGTATATTCATCAGTTACAAAATCCATCTTAATTACATCATAACCTAACTAACCTAACTATATCTAACATTAAAAATATCAAAACTATAAAAACTGCTTTACATGAATGCCGTGTTTCTAAAAAACATAGGTTATGGAAGAGGATAAAAGTAGTTAAGTAGATGAGTAAAGTCGTTGAGTGATTCTGCCTGCTGCAGATCAGATGATAAGCTGTTCCAAAGTACCGCACCGCTGTAGCTAAAACTGTTTTTCAAAAAGTTGGTGCGGGGCAATGGAACAGCAAGTTTGTTCACGGAGTCCCTCAATAGGTATTCAGTTATGTCAGACCGGTTGACAAACAGCTTGCTTAGATACTCCGGTGTAAGACCATTTAAGGATTTGAATACCATAAGAGCTTTCTGCATTTCATGCTGAGTGCTTAATGTTCTCCACCCAAGTTTACTAATTTTAAAATAAATCTAAAGCATTAGCATCATAGCTGGAAAAAGTCAAAATTCGTGCAGCACGATTTTGTAATTTCTGCAATTTATTTGAGAGTGTTAAGTTGCAGTTTCCCCACACAACACTGCAATAGTCAAAGTGTGGCCGCACTAAGGCATTGTAAATAAGCTTCAGAATTTCGGGAGGTACAAATGAGCGGATTCGTTTGAGAGCGCCGATACCAGAGGCAATTTTCTTAGTTAAGTTCTCAATGTGAGAGCTCCAACTGAGATTTTCATCTATATAGACGCCTAAGGATTTTGCAGTGGATACTTGATTAACAAGAACACTGCCAATGGTAAGATTCGGGGTCTCGGAAGAGTATTTAATCGCTGCCTTGATCCAATAAGCATAAATTCAGTTTTAGTTGCATTCAATGTAAGTTTATTAGAGACAAGCCAATTATTGACTGAATCAAGATCTCGATTTAAAGCTTCGTCTATAGCGGTTATATTGCTGCTTGAAAATGTTAGATGCGTATCATCAGCGTACATCCTAGGCTGCGAACTTAACAAACAGTTTGGTAAGTCATTAATATAGATCAAGAACAACAATGGACCCAAAATTGTCCCCTGAGGCACACCGCAACCAAGAGGTAACTTGTCAGATAAGGAACCATTAATAAAGCACTTTTGCTGACGGTTATCAAGATATGACCTAAACCAATTTAGTGAGTTCCCATGAATACCATAGGAACTTAACTTAGATAACAGAATATCATGATCAACTGTATCAAACGCCTTTTTAAGGTCAAGAAACACAACGGCATTTACGTTTCCTTTATCGATATTATAAGCCCAATTATTGGATGCTTCCAGTAAAGCTGTGACCGTTGAGTGAAGAGATCAAAAACCTGATTGATGAGCGGCGATCATGTTATTTTCAGAGAGGTACGCATACAGTTGATCATAAATAATCCGTTCAAAAACTTTCGCCACGACAGGGATGACTGAAATCGGACGATAATTATTCATGTCCGCTCTTTCGCCTTGTTTGAACAAGGGAATGACTTTGGAACATTTCCACTCCTCAGGGAAAACTCCAGTGACTATCGATAAATTAAAAATTTCACAAAGTGAGTGAGAAATCAAGTCAGTGCATTCCCTAAGGAGTCCTGCGGATATCATGTCAAGCCCTGTCGCCTTTGAAATACATAATTTGGATAAAAGAAAACGTACTTTATTGTTGTCAGTTGGTTGAAGTTCAAAACGCTTGTCAGTACCGGAGAGAAACTCCCTATAGCTAAAACCATTTGTGTCGGCATGTATCTCACTAGCAAGTTTAGGTCCAATACTAGCGAAATGTTTATTAAAAGCTTCGGACACTTGTTCAGGGATCGATATGGAATTATCATCAAGTCTCACTTCCCTTACAGTTAAATTACTGGAGTTCCTGGAAGTGAGTTCATTGATGGTTTGCCAGGTCTTTCGAGAACTGCCCCTACTATACTGAAAAGCATTTTTGTAATATATTTCTTTAGCATTTTTTATTTTGTTGTTGACCTGATTGCGAAATTTCTTAAAATTTGCCCAATCCCATGGGTCATTAGTAATTGTTGCTTTCCTTTTCAACTTGTCTCTTTCACACATGCATTTCTTCAACTGCAGTGTTATCCACGGACACTTCGATGGACGAACACGTTTCGTACGAAGAGGTGCATGTTTGTCAACAACATTAAGAAATAGAGTTTTCCAAGCCAGCCACATATCATTAGGATCCTCAAAGTTTAGAACATCATCCCATCGTTGCGAGGCAATGTCGTTTCGAAAACTTTCACTACTGAAATTTTTGAATTTTCTATAGGTTACAGTTTTATGGCCACTTCCAGATCAGTCAATACAAAGTTTGCGATATGCATAGACAAGACTATGATCACTGATACCCACATGAGAGACTCCCGAACAAGCCACCTTATCAGGACAGTTTGTAAAGATCAAATCAAGCAAAGTTGACGATGAACTAGTTATACGAGTTGGTTCTCTAATAAGTTGATGAAGACTATAAATATCAGCAATGCTTGTTAGCAAATTCGTGTTAGTATCAAATGTAGACGAGGCCAAATTGCAATTTAGATCACCCAGTAAGTAGAAATCAACATTTTGAGAGTCAAGCCTGCCGACTAGTGATTCGAAATGTGTAAAGATTTCGGTAAACGAATCTGGTGGCTTGTACCAAGTGGCTACTACAAAAGGCTTGGAGTGGGGTTTTCGGACCTCAATACATAAATTTTCCAGTTGGTTAACAGACAAATCAGGACGTAGTGAATAGTTGATAGTGGATCTGACGTAAAAACAGACACCACCACCATTTCTGTTTCTATCCCGGCGAATAATATCATACCCCAAGATATGAACCTCATGGTCCACTACACTATCATCTAGTCTTGTTTCATTAATCGATAAAATATCGATAGGTCTGTCGGCCAGCAGAATCCTCAACTCATCAATGTGTTTCGGTAAACTAGTTATGTTGAGAGAAGCAAATTTAAAACCACGTTCGCGAGGGAGAAAAGAAAAGGAACCCACAAGAGAATCTCCCTTCAAAGTCGAACTATTAATTGCAGAAGACAATGGCAATTCATCAAGACTTCAAATATTTCGAACATAGCCTATAAAATTTGAGGCGAAAACTTTAGTGCCGAAAAAATTCAAATGTAAACCGCTAGAATTTAAATGGTCGGTTGTTATGTTTGAATGTGAGATAACGTCCCACTCATTCTGATTTGCAAAAGTCTTAAGTATTTTGTTAACCTCCTTGGTTTTTGTAGCCAGAGAAGGATCATCTGATCTCGTCAATAAACTTGAAATTGTTACGGTTGTGTTTGGAGACTCTGTTTCAATAACGTTGCCAAGATCAACAATTCTTTCAGCTACTTCCCTTGGGTCTGAATTCTTCAGGTCATTAGTTCCCACATGAAGGAAGCCAAAGTGAAATTTCCTAACCAATAAAACAGCCAAAACCAACAGTTCTTCAGTATTGAGGGAACAGATATTTTTCTGGAACAGTGCAGTGCCATTTTACTGTGTCTGAAAAGCACTCTGCACCATGTTGTTAGAGTATAATCCACAATGATATGAGTGGTGCATCTTTAAAACCATGCAAACCTCAATAAATCCCAGTTTGCGAAACAGTGTTATACTGGCGCCATTGCTGCAACCAATCTTAGCTTCATATTTCTGGATTCCTAACTTGGTAACACCTGAAAGAAAAATGAATATAATTAAAATGAAATCCCAATCACTAACAATTTTATTCCACTTATCATAATTATTAAATTATTAATACTATTAATACTACTACTGTAACTATATTATTTTCTTGCCATAGACTTTGAACAAACAGAGAAAATGATTATTGTCAGTCAAGAATTTGCTGAAAATTGGTCTGAATTTCAGCCATTCCCCCCCCCCCCCACCCCCTAACCCATGAGGGGGAGCATGGTTTCTCTCCCCCATGCCCCCATGGGTTAGGGGGAGGAAATCGCTGAAATTCAGACAAGCTGAAAATTAATTTTCAAACTATTTGTTTTTAACCTACCATAATTCATCATAGTCAATAAAGCCTCTTTTCCAAGGCCATTTCTTCGACATGATGACTCTGTTGAGTTGAAAGTCCTGAAATTAGTTTCATTTACTTGATGAAGATTTTTTAATTACATGTACAGAGTGGTACAACTGCAATTTGTTATATAGCTGGCGTTGTTCTGGCTACAGCGTGCCCATTCATTAATATATTGGCTAGTTCATGGTCACATGACATCTAACAATGAAACTGTTTCCTGCCAAATGCCATGAGTGGGCAACATTGCGAAAAATACGACATCAAACGGGAAACAATTCACTGTTACCCGCAAAATGTTGACCACTGTTGCATGTGATCAGAGCGTGCAGTTGAAGGTGGCCTGATGTTGTCGCTGGAATCTCAGCGTGCTTTTCAACCGGTTTGACCCATTTGTTTTGCTATATAACAAATCCCTTAATGACTGGTCCCTTGGGGAACAGTGAATTTTGTTTCCCTTGAATCTCAATGTTTCCCTTGATAACATTGAGATTCTTGGGGAAAAAAATTCACTGTTCCCCTCGGGACCAGTCACCACCATCATTGTCGTCAATATTATCATGATAAATATTTACTTTCAGTTATGAATTGATCCCTTTAAATTATGGATCTCTTACTGTAACATGAATACAGAGTCTGTGCCGCTGCTAGGAACAGCAAAATTCCTACGTGTGAGAACACTCTACCTTTGAGATAATTCCTACATGTACATCCTGAAATCTAATTTGGAGGTCCATGATACCTACATGTAGTGGACTGAGTATATTATGATAATAATGATGCTTTCAAGTGTAAGTGTGGTTGAAACTATAAAGCTTTGTTAAGTCTGAATGCAACAGCATGTTCTTGGTATATTTAATGGTGGTAACGTTGCAATTGCAAAAGAAACAAAATAATCAAGACTTTATTATGGAACTCATTTTTGCGGTTCTCAATATCATGACACTTTACATGGCAAATAATTTTGATTTTGTTTACCTGCTATCATAATTTCAATCTCTGCAATATGCCGTTGACCATCCTGGATGAAGAGATTGACATCACCAGCCATGCAGTCTTCAAACAAGACAGAATTTCCATAAGTAAGAAACCAGAGTATGAAATAAAAAATTGAAGTTTAACCCTTTAACCCCTTATATCAAAACTTGAATTCTCCTATGGTGCCCCCTAAACATTCTCTATAGAACTAGTGTGGAGAAGTTATTAACATATCACGCCAATTCAGTTTGTGTGTTCATTTCCTAAATTCTTGTGACCAAGAGAAATTGGATGCTGATCACTCTTGGGTTAAAGGTGGCAAGACAAAATGAAGAGGGATTTTTTGATGACCTGAAAATTTCTTTGCAGCAACTGTGTGCTTAGGAGGTAAAATTGCACAAATTTTTTTCCTCTAATTTGACATAAAGACTTTCCTTGTTACTTTAAATGGAAGGGTACATGTAGTTATAATCTGGTGTATATGTTAGAGGTAAAAAGGAAATCATCTTTTTAACCTCATAGGTTTAATGTCAATTCCCTTTGTCTCCTTGCATTAATTATTCATAATTAGACTAGGAGACATGTAGGTTAAAACAATTTTACCTGAATTTAATTTTACCTGCAACATATACAATTTGTTATTTTGTGGGTTAAAACTGTAAGTAGTGTTTCATCCAAGATAATTAACCAAACTGGTGGCAAACTAAAAGTTGGACCAGTTGGGTTTTGTCAAAATTAATTTCCACTTCAAGTTTTTTTATACTTGTGATGCTCTTCAATTTAGCCTCTGTTCAATATTGATCAGATGCTTTGACACCTTCTGCTTTCAAGTCTCCCCTCCCCTCTCAAATTTCCAATTTGAACTACTAGGGGGATGGGGGACATAAAACCAACAAACCTATTTCTGTCATCTCAGGTTGCAGCCATTTGGTTTTGTCCAAGATAATGAATGTACACTCTGAAACAAAATGTAAAAAAAAATACATTTTAGTAAAACCATTGGTCAGAAACAACAAATTGATACATGGCCAGAAATTCATTTCACTTTTGCACGCGGCACCGCTGACCGAGACGCAGGCTCTAGGGATGAGATCACACAGCTTCGATCGTTTTGTATGAAAAAGTTGAACGATAAAGACGAGGTATGGATTACAAAAAAATAAATAATACCTCAACAGTTTATATTCTTAGTCATGTGTACAAGTCATTCATAAGTCGTATTCATTTATATTTCACAGCAATTTTACCTTGTTTGTTTATTTCACCAATAATGGGTTTTCTTATATAATCACTATGGTGGCCATACAATAGAACCAATCATTAGTCCTGTACTAAAGCAATAAACTAGTACTTAGGCCTACACCAAGTTATTAGAGCAAGATGGCGGCGCAAAATGAACAAAGATGTTGTGAAGTGAAGACAGTATTTTAACACGCAGGGATCCTCGCATGACTGAAGTCATCACGCTACCGTGTGTTTGTATTACGAGCCGAACTTTTGCCTTTGTTTGGATGAGACGGGAAGGACGAGGATGCATTTTCAGAGGACGAAAACACTGAAATTTGAAAGAGTCGAATGTCTTCTTGAAGTTTCGGACCGAACAAATGCAAATTTGTCAATTGTGTTGTCGTCAGGAACCAACGAAAAGTGGCATTTTGGAGCGCGATGGTCGATTTTATAGACATTTGTATGGAAGACGAAGGTAAAATATATTTTTTATACTTTTTTGCTGGGAAGTGCGAAACTTAAATCTGCGAATTCAAGTTAGCCGAGACTAATATCTAAACACGTTACACTTTCAATATGAGATCGAACAAATTGTTTATCTTTGTTGCAGCTCGTGCTATTTATTGTAGAAGTTGTGCCTTCTCACATATCTCTGTAAAATTCTGTTGTTTGTGTTCGTAGTTGTTTTTCTAAGTGTCAATAGCTACTGCACGTGCGTGAAATTTAATTCTGGCCATGTTAATGTCCAGTTATGTGACCAACTGTATTTGATTCACAAATATCATCAATGTGATGCAGAATTGTTAGACGTCAGCCACTTTTGATAGACTGCTATCAGTCCCTTTTTGGAACTGTGGTCGATCCATTAATTAAAGCATGGTGAGCACCAGCAACAGTGTGGTGGAACTCCAGGGAGTAAGGACAAAAAAAGCGTGAAGAGACTGGAGAGAGGCGAGAGAAAAAGGGACTGCAGATGTAGCTGCAACCACTGCAAATTTCCCGTTGTACCAGTTTGCTTATAAACAATAGCCACTGTCAAGCAAGTTTGAAGTGCAATTAACTTTTTGACACACGATGTCAGTCGATATCTTCGATTCCACATGATGCCATATGATAGCTGTGCTCTCCTGCACAAAGAGAGTAACCAGTTGACGAGAAGACTAAAACAAAAAAGTGGAGGCAGCACATTGGCAAAGTACTGCAACTGCCACTTACGGTGTAATTAGGTATCACGTTTCAGTGTCACTCCACCTAGAATGAAGCCATTTAAAGTAACTTACTATTTTCATCCTGGAACCAGCTTTGTTGCATGTCATATTCTTGGTCCAGTGTAAGTCTCTCAGATGCAGTTTGTTCTAACAATTCAGGACATTGCATCCACTCATGGTATCTGAAGATGATCACAATCTTATTTAAGAAGTTCTTAGGTGGGTACAACCCCACTTACATATACTTACATGTACTTTCTCATTCACTCACTCACATGCCCACCCACCCTCTATGAAGTGGCCACTCCTCATCAAGCAGCCAGTTATCAAAGTCCTGAAAGATATTGTGGTTCAATTTCATCCTTGGTTTAAATTTTTTCTCCCTTTGTTTTACTGATTTGTTTTACCTTTGTTTTATTGATTAAGATACATTACTAACAGTAGCCATACCCAAACACAAAGGGAGAAATAATTTAAGGTTACTGCCAACAGGTCTTCGGGGGTGACCCCAGATAAAAATTGGTACACACGTCAGAGCATACTGTACATCAATAGAAAGCTTAATAAAATAATGTCCGTAGTTTTTGACAAAAATAGAATTTTACCTACTTCTTCTTTACAAAATAGCTGCTGAACTCTGAAACAATAGTGATCTTCTTGAGTGAATTCATCCGGTATCGAATGCCAAAGAAAGAGTAAACTAACTGCACAGTGTTATTGACAAAGCATCAATAAACAAAACGATGTTGGGCTTTTCCGATATATTGATTGGCTAACTAGATATCTGCGACCAAAGTTGGCGTTACTAAAACATGGGCCGGAGAGGTATTGCCATGCAGAAAGTATTGCCATGCAGAAAGTATTTAAAATATCAAAATTTCCTGACACTGTTTTAATTTGTCCAAAGGCGATATATTCTCCAAAAATTCAAGTACGAGATTTTTGCTCACAAAGGTTTGTAAGGGCCTGTTTACATGTGTCGGTTTTGAAACGTGATGTTTTCATTTATCTATGATTATCACTAGTATGTATTACAGTAGTCTTAATTTCAGTGTTAAGTAATTAGTCACAATTAACAC
Organism: Pachyseris speciosa; assembly: GCA_016490735.1. Classification (NCBI taxonomy): domain Eukaryota; kingdom Metazoa; phylum Cnidaria; class Anthozoa; order Scleractinia; family Pachyseridae; genus Pachyseris; species Pachyseris speciosa. The sequence goes on along the minus strand of JAEMWC010000033.1, from coordinate 226,610 downwards.
CTTCGTGAGCAAGATTTTAGCAATAGCTTTTCCCAACCCTTCACTGTAACGTCCGCATAGGAAATGTGTAATGATTTTCTAGATTGTTTCTATCTCGTTTTCTTTGTTATAAAATTAAGGTTTTCAACTCGCTAAGGTTAGTTCTAGTGTAGACTTTGTGGTGTTACTATCATCCATTGCGGATTCTTTTCTATCTACACTCGGGCTCATCTTCAAGCTCATAGCTTTAGTCAAGACTAACGTTGGTGCGTGTGCAAACCAAAGTGAGTATAGTTTAATTTATTTTGCTTATCTAGTTTTCTTGTATCAATTTCGCCTTGGTATAGTTTTCCCTTAGTTTTTGGTTATCAATTGCAATATCGCTTAGTTATCCTTTCTGTTTATGTGAGGAGTCTTTTTAGTCTTGTCATCGCTTAGCTACTTTCATTTCATTTATTGCTATTCTTCAGCCGATGGATGTGCTGATTGATTTGATGTTTCTGATTTATCGCCGCATCACACTCCTCACGCGAACATATTGTTAGTTAGGTAGTTTTTTCTCATTTCCTATTGCAATTTCATATTGAGCTATATTTCAGTATTATCAGTTTTATTTAGTCTTATATCTTGTAGTTTTATAAATAATTTAGCTAAATAGGTTTCCATTTGATTTGTTGATTTCAGTTCGAACCGAGTTAATGATTTAAGTGATTCAATCATTTCTACACATCAAACGTCTTAGCAACTTCATGCGACCTTTGTCTTATCAATCGACTCCGTCAACTCATCTGTATCGTTGTATCAAGTTATCCTTTGTACTAGGAACAATGAACCGTGCTTCAATAAATTTATTTACGTTACAATCTACAGTTTTCCTTGAGTTCGTTTTTAATGCTGCATGCCAGGTTAGAGTAATTTAATTGGATTCTTGTCTGTCATTCTCTCCTTGTAAGCTACAACATGGAGGTAGGTTGACCCTCTTAGAAGGGTGACCCTTCCCTATTGTATTTTTACGTTTTGTTTACATGAGAGTTAGGGTCACCCTAGGGGTAGGGTCACTTTATCTGGTAGGTAGGGTAACCCTCCTAGGAGGGACAACGTTTTGTTTGTTCAAGCCATGTAAAAGTACTAGATAGGGTTACCCTCCAAGAAGGGTCAACTTTTGCAAGTTCAGATTACTGTCACATTCCAGTGAAACTCTGTGAAGTTGTCACACGCCTCTAAGTCAGAGGAAAATTTTCATCAATTTGTTGGCAAAATTGCTTTAACCCATTGGCACCCGTGCCGGCCAAAACCGGCCGTAAAAAACTCCCATGCTTCAGAACATTGCAACTCTCTCAATCGCACGAATATTGCCTTAACTGTTAGTTGTGAGCACGAAATGGAATGCCCTTTAAATTTGGATATCCAATAAATGCAAGAAACGTAGCGATTTTTACCAAATATGGCCTTTTGAGTTTGGACAAGAACGAAACTGGCCGTTTTTAACGTCAAAGAGAAACAACAAAAATGCCCCTTTTTGCCTTCATGTTTTTTTAGGGAAATCATCGTCAAAAAACCAAAACTCAACCATCATAACGAAATTCAGTCCTTTTTCTAGCTTAGAAATGACTTTTTTTGTTCATATTCTTCTCCCAAGCGTAGATACAGCCTTTTGTTCCAGTGCATTTGGGCCTTCCCGACATTTTCCACATCTTGAGCGCATTGCATGCTGGGAACTAACGAGAATTTTTGACAGCGCCTGTTCCTTCCCCCAATTCTTTCACATATAAACTAAGTCTACAGCCACTCTGACCTACCGCCAAAATTTCCTGCTCATAGTCATCTTCAGTACACAGAAATTCCAAAATATGTGGCGGTAGGTCGAGAAATTCATCAATAATCGAGTCCCAAAGGTACTAAGTGTTCGACCGGCCAAATTCCCAGTTCGTCGAGTAACAAGCCAAATTCAACAACAAAGTACATCACCTTGCTCGATTCTTTGAGAAAGTGGACTCTTAGCTACCGTCACGCTTAATGATGCTCATCAGGCAGCCGCTAAAGATGAAAAATGGCTGCAAATTTAGCAGAAATCGCAAGCAAACCGAACTTGGGCCATTGCTGTCGCTTCACGGATAAAAAATAGCTACGTCAAAATGACGTTTTCAGAAACCTTGAGCCTCCAGTGGCTTAGGACAGCACCACTTTTCCCTGGTAGTTCAAATAAAGAGTCACGAATTGCTATTCATCGTTTATAGGTGGAAAATCACTCCGAAAATGTAAAAACCTGCGGTAGTCAATGGGTTAACAGATTTCAGAACAGTCAGGAGACAGCAATGTTGACATTGTGAGAGCAGACATGAAAGACGATAAACATGTTATGGACGAGAGTTGAAAGGAAACAGAGAGAGCTCCAAGGGAGAGAGCTACTGTCGTGAGAAACCAAAAAAAGCAAAAGCAAACTTTCCATGAGACCTGAAAAAGCTGAAGAATTAGGTATGGACAGCAAGGAATACAAAACGAAGCGCAAGTTTAACCGCTTAGAATTTGAGCCTGTCGATCTGTCCATAATTTACACTGTTAAAATATGGCACTGCATGATTGATTTGCCAAGTTGGTCCTAGGGACACCACTTTGCATGTAAAGGGGGGGCTATCTTTTGACCCTTCTAGAAGGGTGTCCCTTCTAAGAGGGTCACCCTACTTTCATGTAAACAATTGCCCTAAACATCTAACTCATCCACGGAAGATATCGTCACCTCATTAAAGGGAGCAATTTCAGAATACCCAGCCACATCATTTACATGTGTTGGAGGCTTTTGAAGAACAAAGCACGTTACAATGCATTATTCTTATTCAATAGTTGTAAAATTAATGATGTGGCCGGGTATTCTGAAATCTAACTGATATGGAGAAGGTAGGAAGACCCCTTAAACCAAGAATAAAATTTAACCACAACAAATACATTTATGCTTATATATTCCAGTCAAAACATTTCAGGTTTAGCCGCCACACTGGCAGCTAAATGTTCAGAGTTTTTGACTGAGATAAATAAGCATAAATTGGGCACGTTTATCCTCTGATATGTGTGATATAGCCTTAAATGATTACAAAAATTATCCTTGACAGAAGTTCTTCACATAATTCAACAAACCTTTGGACATGCTCTTTCCTGTACGGCACTAAAATGATCTTTTCTCCTTCCAACAAAGTTTCACTGTTGATTCTCATATCGCATGTGCCCGGAAAGGTAAAATTCAGGCATTTCATGTGTTTTTACACGGAATGTTTACGCAACCGGGTCATTTCCAGTCTCCACACGAGCATGTCATGCGCCGGAAGTTGAAGTCGATCTTGTGACTATACTTGCAGCCATCAGGAAATTAATCTTTACAAAAACGCTGCAAGTCCTCAAAGGGACAGTTCAAAGTTAAAATGGCAGCGATAACTGAAACTGGCTCTCTATACTCTTCACCTGTAAGTATTCCAAGTAACGTGACTGAACTTTGAGATCTTAAATAAGAATATAATGACATGGTTCTATTCGCACATCGAAATTCAACTTTCTCGTTGTTTGTTTACCCACTTAATATTAATTGGTTTGAGAATTCTTTTTTTACGCGTATTTAGATTTTATCGGCCCTTTATTCTAACTGAGTTATTAAAGATGAAGAGTACGAAACAGTGAATGATTCAGGGAGAGTTATTCGCGAAATTTAAACTCCAAGACACCCACTCAAATGGCGTAGTGGAGAAAATTGACTTTCTCACAAAGGTGTTACAGCCTAAACTGAAACCCTTTTTGCTCTTTTTCAATTCAGGTGGCCTTTGTTTATGTTTTTAACCTCATTATTGGCGTAGGAGCATTGACAATGCCCAAGGCTTTCGCAAATGCCGGCTGGCTTGTCGCAATAGTTCTCACTGGTGTTTTGTGTTTAATGAGGTTGGTATTATATTACTTAATTATTAATTGGTATCTTCTTGCTTTTCTCGAGCCAGTAAATGTTTTACTGTTCTTTTCTTACTGTTTTGATTGGTGGTGATTTTGACGATATCTCAAGGTTTGATCTTTTTGTTTAGTATTTTCTTATTTGCTGCAGGTGAGATTGTGTCAATATGTACCTTTCTAGCCTGTTTGTAGTCTCATTCTAGCCTTGTTAAAATGTTAAAACCACAAGTCACTGTGTTTGGTTTATGAACATAAAAATTTGAATTTATAACAGTAGTTCAAAAAGAAGTTTCAGTTTTCAGTCAAATGTTTCCTTGCCATGGTAAATCACTTTTGCTTGTTCTGAAGGCCTTGGTTGCCCCCAGGCCAGAACGTTAATTTTATGGGACTTTCATGAATGTGTAGACATACATCTACATGTAACAAAGGAGGTTATTAAAGGGCTACTCAATTAACGCTTTTCTGAATTCCTATCATAGCAGTAAATTCATTAACATTGGCAGTAACAGTAACACCTATAAGTACAACTTCTTTACCAGAACTTTAAAAGAATGGAACACTCTACCTTCTTTTTTTATTAGATCAGCCTTCTGTCGACGATTTCAAATCTGCTATAACAAACTATTTTAGTCTCTCCCACTGATTTTGTATATTAATTTTATTATTATTGTTATTATTATTATTATTATTATTATTATTATTTATTTATTTATTTATTTACTTATTTCTTTTTGTAAAACATAATAGCATTGCTTTTTTCTTGTATTTTTAATCTTTCACATGCACATTCATAGTGATGGGAAACCTTTGTGAATTATAATATATAAATATATAAATAAAGTACCGTATTTCCTTGAATAAGCGCCCACAGGTTCAGTCAGTCATGGGAAAATCTCAAACCTTGGCCTAGCTGTATTGACCTCACTATCACTCAGTCAGTATGGTAAGGCCCCAGTTTGAGATTTTCTGGTAACAACGTCGCTGTCATTTATTTAGCGGTTAGTATTCATTTTGGTGAACTTTGAATTCACAAGACTGACCTACTTAATAATTTCTGTATATAACTTGTCAGTTTTATAACAGCCACTTTTATGGTGGAAGCAATGGCTGCTGCAAATGCATTACTAAGGCTAAGAGCAAAAGACAAGAGTTTATCGGTGAGTATATATTGCACCTGCAGTACTAGTTCCTTTACATTAATGGTAGCATTTGAATGCAAATTTAGCTGTGTTTTGTAGCCTCGCCGGTACTTTTTATTTTCTAGTCATTATTCGATGTTATTATATGACTGGCACTTTCAGCGGTCAATCCTGCTGTGATTGGCTACCCATGAGGTCAAGATGGAGCCATCTTGACCGCTCGGGATAGCTTGCTCATCCCGCATTTTACTGTCTTTTAATAGCGTCCTTTGAGTCATATAATAAATCCTGTATTGACCAAGCTTGTGTGGTCAAGATGGCGGGATGTTGGCCTCATTCTAATTTTGCGTGTTTGTGGACCTCGACTTTGTCTCAGACCATAAACACGCAAAAAAAAAGAACTTGGCCAATATCCCGCCATCTTGACCTCACACTTGGCCAATAACCCATATTTATTGAAGAAGTTAAACAAGGCATTGTAAGCCTGCAGATAATTGATTGAAAGTGCATGCAGTTGCACCTGTTATTTGCTTACTAGCTGTGACAAGTGGCTATGTAACTTTACCTTAGTGTTTAAATTCATCATGTCCTGAATTTTATGTAAACGTCAATGCTTCTAAACAGGCCAAATCACCTATTACATTCCAATGAATGAACTTAGCCAAAGCTTAATTCTTAAAAAGAGCTCTTTTTAGGGAATTGAGTGGAAGAAATCTTGTTATTCTATCAAAGAACTCTCAAACCTTTCATTGACTTACAGGGCTGTCTTAGATAATTTATTATTAATTGATTTTTAATTATTGTTTTCTTGTCTTTCTCACCATATTACTCTAAGATACCTCCCACTAGTAACCCAGACTGTTCTGACGAGACAGTGTCAGGTGAAGAGCAACCACTGCTGATAAGTAAGTGTAAGTTCAGCATTGAGTTGAGTTGCAAATGGTTTATATAGAAACTGGTGGTTTGAGAAACTGGATTAAATTAAGGGGCAGTACGTATCAAGTGACTTTTTCATTCATGAATTGTTTCTGGATTACCACTGAGATAAATTAAAATCAAGTAAATTTTACAAGGAAAAATGAGCCACAATGCAGGGGGAGAACTTGAAAACATCGGCCCAACTTTTTCAAGGTGGCATCCCTTTTCATCTTGGCTAAGCGTAACCCAAAATATTTAACAATGGTTTCTGTGAGTTAAATATCTGTTTTGAAGAAAGGTTGGCCATTATTTTTCATTTCCAGATTTTTACTAACTAATCCGTGATGCTGCCCCTTTAAGTTGAAGCTATATGACTGTGATTGTAAATATTCTGGCCAGCACCTATAGTATAGAATCAAAGTGTGATATGCAAATTTGCATTTTGGTGTAAATATGTCACACAATACAAATAAATTGCTCAATTTACCGTTAAGTTTTAGGTTGATTTTTTTTTTCATGAGAAACAAAACCTGGTCTTGCTTCTGGTCTTTAAAGTCTTCAGAACAGCACATCACCCGCAAATAAATTCTGATAGATTTAAGAATGTATTTGTGAATACAGGTGGGCTTATTTTTAAATATGATCTTTAGTTGTTGTTGTTTTTGAATTTTTTTTTTTTTTAATGTTTTAGGCTTACATTTGTAAATGTAACTTAAGATATGTCTTTTATCTTGGGAGGAATGAAGATTATCATCATCATCATCATCATTATTATTATTATTATTAATAAAGTACATCTTAAGGCGAAAAATGACAAGGAAATCCTTAGTACATCCCCTGAGAAATTAAAAAACCTTGATGGTCTGAGATGTTATTCTTACAGTAACCATAATATTTCTGATCACAACAGATGTAGAGTCTCAAGGACGTGGCCTTTATGATATAACCAAACGTGTAGAAATGGTAGGTAAAGACATAATAATGATAAGTCAAAGTTGTGTATTACTTAATTTTGTACAGTAATCATTGATGTGTAATAATTTAATTTAATTTAAAAACTTATAAGGCGCAAGTACACACATCTATGATTACTGTACAAAATTAAGCGCAATGAAAAAATTGGTTGTTTACGTGAACTTGCGAACTTCACTTTATTTGCACTTACCGGTAAATTTTGAAATTACAATGTATATATTAAAAGGGATACAATATCTAAAAAGGCATAATATTTTGGAAATAAATAACAAAAAAATTCCATGCATACAAATAAAGACAACCAACACTTCTAAATTCCAGTTTGATCCTGAATGCTTAAAGGTTTAAAATATGAGCCACTGGCCCCCCAGTACGCTGTCATGCTTAAATAAATTGATTTGATTCTTTTTATTTGGTTTGAGAAAAGAGCCTACTCATGTCTCTTTCTCCATCCAGTTCCCCTCTGATTTCAAGTTGTACATAATTTTTTTAACCTTTGTTTTAAACAGGGTCAAATGGCCAATCTGTTTTTCAGCAAAAGTAAGTTACCATCTGTATCGTTATGACATGTCATTGCAATTAATTAAACATATTGTATTATTAGGCAAACAAGTTATCTTCCAATGCAGACATCTTAACGTGAATCCTTCCCTTTCACTTCTTAAAGCAAAATTAAAAATTCTTATCAATTGGAGAGTGTCTTATAGCTGAGCAAAATAATGTAAGTTACAGAAAGTCATAATGAGAAATGGAAAGCAATCCTCCACTGGGCCATAGCCAGACGAAAATTGTCCCTGAGGCATTTGTGTACAAAAAAATCACTTCTTCAATATTAATTTATTATTTATTTTTTCAATAGATAGCCTCTTACAGGAAGATCAAAAAAATGCTTTCACCTCTGTGAAACTACAGCCCTGCTCCATCATATTTAAAACCTCTAGACTTATCGTGTGTGTCTTTTGTGTGTTAATTTAAAAAGTATGCAATGAAATCATGAATCTGGAAAAACTTTAATATAATAAGCTCATTGAAAATTGTATACTTAAGTCCTACAGTGTATGTAACTCTGTTTTGTTTTGTTTGACGTTTTTTGTCAGTGAAGTGTCAATTTAAAAAAAATGTCATTCTTTCCCTAAAATTGCACACTGTACTGGCTGGTAGCCAGAATTTTGCCGCCTTCAAAAATGTTGCAAACATTTACAACTACCTTCCTCCCAGAAAATTTGAAAGTCCTTCTTGTGTCAGTAGTTTTTCTGGTGGGATTTTCACTTGTCTAATGTTAGAGCGGTTTTCAATTGAGTGTCATAAAACCAGACGTAATAGTTAGGACTGTCCTTGCATCGGAAGCTGTTCAAGGAAGAGTGGTTCCTAATCTTGCACGTTTGTATGAAACCAACTGAACAGTGCTTTTCTGTGGTGCTATTGCTATTAAGATCAGCCTCAATTAGAATGTTTGGTTACTTTATGGCTCATTTTAATTGTATTTTATGTCATTGTTTCATTAGTTGGTATCCGTCTCTTTTACTTCTGCATTGTCCTGTACCTTTACGGTGATTTGGCAATTTATGCGGCTGCTGTTCCAAAGTCCCTCACACAAGTGGCGTGGTGAGTTGATGAACCCATCGCTGTAAGGTTGTGTGTGTCTGGCGTTCTCTGGCAAAGAACTCTCTTAGAAAAAAAAAAACAAGCTTTAACCTGTCTGAACTACACTCTTCTTCCATACTCTGCTGGATTCGTTATAATGAAACCCCGTTATAACGAATCTGTGGAAAGACAAACAAAAACTTCGTGATATCGGGGTTGGTTAGTAGTTTTTTCTTTAAAAATCATTAAACGAAGAGGATAAAGCCGCTTAGAAGTCATACAAGTACCCTCTGGGAGCACATAATGAACTGTTCACAGAAACGTACAGTATTGGACAGTCGAAGATGTAACATGATGTGTAACGTATTTAACAGGGTTCTGTTCCATGCATTTTACTGTAACTTTGAATGGGCGGAAGAATATTTAACAATTATCCTGCGAAATCGCGTGCAATATTGCCAGCGATATAGCAAAAACGTATGAAATTGTACTTTGGTTCTGTCCCAAGCATTTTCCTGTAACTTTCAATGGGCGGAAGAACATTTAACAATTATCCTGCGAACACATGACACGTTTACCATCATTAATAATTGCATTATCACACTGAATCACACTTACATTGTCGAGCCCGTGCACCAATGGGACACTTTGTATACGAACCTCGATAAGCGACCTAGCTCACCAGGGGTTCCAGTAGCTCAGTGGTTAGAGCATCCGACCGGTCTTACGGAGATCGTAGGTTCGATTCCTACCTGGGACTCTGATTTCTTTTCAGTTTTCCTTTCGCCCGTTGCCAAGCAACTAGCATATCATCTTTCTCACGGGCACTTCACACCTTTACCATCATTAATAATAGCCCATTTTATAATTGAAAATTTGGTTTATCAACGGAGTTGATAATGTAAATTGACCACCGTACAGGGATTCGATTAGCTGACGTTTCGAGCGTTAGCCCTTCGTCGGAGCGAATCGAGGAATTGTGGGTTGTGTATGGTTTATATACAGGAAATGGAGCTACGCTATTGGTGGTAACATGGTAACGTGAAAAACATGAATAAATTAATTGAATGAAAAGCGCTCGTTGACACCGTGGGGATTAAGAGTGCCAATTTGAAAGATCAGTTTTTGCTCGAGATTTTTACGGCTTTCCGTGGTACCTTGATGTAGGGAAAGGCCGGAGATCGACATGTGTTGTTTGGAATGGTTAGGGAGATTAAAATGCCGAGCGACAGGTTTGGATGCGTCTTTGTCATCTTTCTCAACATCACGAAGATGTTCTCGGAATCGATCACCTAGTCGTCTTCCTGTTTCGCCGATGTATAACTTATTGCATAATGTGCAGGTTATGCAATAGATAACATTTGCGGAGGTACACGTGAAACGATCAGTGATCTTAACAGATCGCTTAGGGCCCGATATTTTGTCAGTGTTTTGAATGAAAGGACAAGTTTTGCATCGCGAGCGCGCGCATTTAAGAGTGCCAGGTTGTTCAGTCGTTTTGAATGCGCTTTTAACTAGAAAGTTACCTACATTTTTGTCGCGTTTGAATGAAATCAGTGGTGGTTCCGAAAAGATTCTAGCAGTTTCTGGATCATTTTGCAGTATCTTAAAGTTATTTAGAATGATGGCTTTAACTGGGTTATTATGCGGGTGAAATGTGAGGGTGAATGGAATTCTGTCATTCTTTTCCTTTTGTGACGTCTGTAGTGCTGACTGTTGATCAATCTGCTGAGCGCGGTGATGGCCCGATTGAACTACAGAATCAGGATAGCCACGTTTCTCGAAGAACTGGCACATTTCCTCTGATTTGTTGGAAAAATCAGAGTCATCACTACATAGACGTCGAAGTCTAAGAAATTGAGAATAGGGAATGGCGTTTTTGACATGAGATGGATGTGAAGATGAATACAACAAATAACTGTGAGAATCGGTGGGTTTGTAGTGCACACTGGTACATAAGCCGTTGCCGCTGATAAAAACTTTGATATCAAGAAAGGCCAGGGAAGTTTCCGAAATTTCCCAGGTATATTTTAGAGCCGGGTGAAAGGAATTAACGGCGCTTATAAATTGATTGATTTCCTCCTTGCTAGACGAAATTGCGCCGATACAGTCGTCAGTGTAGCGACCGTAGAGTTCAGGTTTAGGACCGTTGTACTGATTGAAAAATTGGTACTCGACGTACCCTACAAAAAGATTGGCGTAGCTAGGTCCCATTTTTTTCGTGTTTCACTCCCCCACCGACGCAGCACCACAGTTTCTTTAGAAACTAATCCCTTTATTCATTTTATAATTGCATAATCAGTGACCTGGCCTATGGACGGAAACGAGGCTGGCGGTGACCTAGTTTTGATACAGACCTCACTGTTGTTCCTGTGCTAACTAGTCTACATTTGCATGAGAAAGACAGAGGTTTGTATCAGCACAAGGTCACCTCCAGCCTCGCTTCCACTCAAAGGCCAGGTCACTGAACACACAGCTGTAAAATGGGCTATTGTATCGCCAGCGATATTACGTAAGATTGAGCAGGATAATAATAAAGTAAAAGAAGTAAAAAGTGTGGGAGAAATGTTGGTTTTTGAGGAGAGGGGAAAACCGGAGTACCGGAGAAAAACCTCTCGGAGCAGTGTAGAGAACCAACAAACTCAGCCCACATATGACGCCGAGTCCGGGAATCGAACCCGGGACACATTGGTGGAAGGCGAGCGCTTTCACCACTGCGCCAACCCTGCGCCAACCCTGCTCCCCTAATAAGGTTTTATTTTTCAACACATTAATGGCAAAATATAATTTCCTGCGTTCTTGGCAGAAAAGCTGGAAAAGCCGCGGCCATTTTTCTCCGTGACACTTATTGAGTAAACACGGCGAATATTGAAGGCGCTATGACCATATTTGGACATTGTCACATTGAGTTGGATAATAACATTCTTTATAACGAGAAATTCGTGATGACGGAATTCGTTATATTGGGGTTCCACTGTACATCCTACCAGAAAGTTGACGTTTTAACATTTCGTTTCTAGTGGCTCGCTGAGTGGAAATGGATCTTCTTTATCTACCACAAGACCCTGTTGGGGATCTGTTACGGAAATTAACGTCTATAGGGTATTTTTAGTAAGTAAAGAATTTTTTTAGTAGGTAAACAATTTTTAGTAAGTAAACAATTTGGCCAGTACTTTGAGAGGACAGACGTATCAATGACGTCATCGGAAATTTTCGCTCCTTGTTTTTCCAAAACGGCGGCATATTTTGAAATTCTCCGAGGAGTTTATTCTAGACTGAGTTAAGGAAGATGAAAACATAAGTCTCGGCGAAGTTGTTGGTAAGTTGAAAAACAGGAAACCGAAAAGAAAACCCGCAAACAGTCTTCGGGCATGCTGTGGCAGTTGAGTGCTGTCTTTTTTGTTGTATAAATCAATAGGTTCTTGCGTCTGCTCGGAAATCGATATCACAGAAGACGGCACAATGTGGGAAGAACAATCATCCGAGTGACCATAGTTAGTAGAGGAGACTAACTATGGAGTGACACAGTCGCCTGCGGCTCGTTTGCCACTTTTTTGTTCGTACCACAATTTCACGTCATTCATGATGCATTGAAACTAAAGGTTTTTGCATGATGAAAATAGAAAAAGAAACTGAGCAGTACTTGGCTATGGTACTGTTTCTTGTGCCCTGGTTGCGGCTTTTTCGCCTTTGGGTAAAATCATCTGTGATCATGAATAGATTGAAATGAAAGCTATAGTGAGAAGAAATTGTTTGTTTTTATTTGTTTCTCAACGTGTTGCTCACCGGCGTATTGATTTGAAGCACGTTGGGATTTTGGAGCAATTTAAGTCACTGTTAAGTGGATGATGTACCAGTGACGATATCAACTAAACCGATCTTTTTGCATTTTACAGGCAATTTTTACAATCACGTTAGGACCTTTTGCATTTTTCAATGTACAGAAGACGAAATACCTGCAGATATTTACATCACTTATGAGATGGATAGGTGAGTTCAATGTGATTTAAACTGAGGGACAGTCCGGCATCATTTCTGTATGTCACCCAAATCATTTTGAGCTAATGTGATAACAAGAATCACGTTGCCTTGTTTTATAACAGTCACTGTGGGCAGTTCTAACACGTTTTTCTCTCGCGCATTCGTAACTGTTCAGGGTTCTAGTTCAGAGCTCTCAGAGCTCGAGGCTATCATTCGCGGAGGCTCTTTTGGAAAAACGCGGAGAGAAAAACCGGAAACAGAGAGAAAAAACTTAAGGAAGGAAAGAAAAGCAAGAGGCCGGGGCGCCCGCATGACGTCGGGAAGCGGGAGACAAGCGGAGCCTACCTCTTTCCTTTTTCCTTCCTTCCCAGTGTTACCCGAGCCCGCGCAGCCCGCGCACCTAAAGGTTTTTCCTCCCCAGTCTCCACCCCGCTGCTGTGGATAGAAAAACGACCAGGAGCACTGATGGAGGCTTCTGCGGAAGATAGAGAGTCCATAGCTATATTGTGCATACACAAAAATTTGGTTTATCAACGGAGTTGATAATGTAAATTGACCACCGTACAGGGATTCGATTAGCTGACGTTTCGAGCGTTAGCCCTTCGTCGGAGCGAAAAACGAACGGCTAACGCTCGAAACGTCAGCTAATCGAATCCCTACGGAAGCCCAGAGGGGCCACTGACCTGTTTTGTTTTTCTTTTTGACTTTTTCATTTTTACTTTTACATTTTCCGTTTTGAGTTTAGTTTCTTATTATTTAATTTTTGTTTTAGTTTCTCTTTTTAAGGTTTCAGTTTTGCTTTCAAGTTTTGTTTTTTTCATCGCTCGTTTTGATTTTATTTTTTGATTATTTAATTTGTGTTTTAGTTTTAATTTCTAAGTTTGTCAATTTGTTTTTCAGTTTTCGCTTTTTAGTTTTCAGTTTTACTGTTTGTACTTAAAACACAAAAACAAAAACAAAAACAAAAACAAAAACAAAATCCAAAAAATCAAAAACGAAAACGAAAACGGGTGGACGGGATAGACCATCATGCTTTGCTGTTGTTGCACAACACACGGCGGCTTAGATCACAAGTAACTTGATCAAGTACTTTACTTCATCCTCTGTTGGTTTCATGTTTGGAAGTGTTGACAGGCGTAACACGACTCCTGCTGGTTTTGTCATGTTGTATACTTGACCTTTAGAGTTTGGCTCTTGTGCGCATGGTCCCCCTCCTCTTACATATCTTGATAGCAAAGGTTGATTTTCGATTAAAAGCCATTTGTGCCGACTTCCCGTCCGTAAATTTAACTTCTCTCAAAGGGTGTAAAATGTTATTAACGACCTGCACCTTGGAGGTCGCAACCTCGCATATCAGTGTTTGACACACTTACAAAGATTCACAAGAAAAACCCTTTCGGACGCCCGATAATTTCGGGCTGTGATGCCCTACAGAACGAATATCGTCATTCATAGACAACATCCTTCAGCCTATAGCAAAAACACTGACAGGAGAATACGATCAAGTACAATGGATGTTACTAGCCTGTACATTAATATCCCACAGGAACAAGAGGCCCTGCCAGGGTAAATTCCGACAAGCGACATGACCCAAAAAGTAGCGACAGCACATAAAATGAAATCCCGACGAGAGACATCATCACCGGCAAAATTCCGACAGTGAAATCAAGGCCGGGAATTGGTGATTTAAACACTGACACGAAAGATTTTAAAATTCAGACAAGCGACACGGGAACCCCCTGGCAGGGCCTCGAAGAAGGAATAGACACTATGCAAGGCATACGAAAGATTCTACGGTTTAAGAAAGACACTCCGATTCCAACCCACTCTCTTAGAGAACTACTAAACTCATGGAATCGCCATAGTAATGGGCGCTAAAATGGCAGTTGTCTTCGCAAACATTATGTCTGCGGTAGAGATAGCCTGTGAGCAGGCTCTCTAGTTTTTTGTTGCGGCGAGAGTCATGCAAGCGGTGAAGCTGCTCGCATGACTGTCGCCGCAACAAAAAACTGAAGACGGCTTGCTCGCAGGCTACAGTAGAGACAGAAATTATCAACAAAATCAGAATGAAACCACTCGAGTGGAAAAGATTCAACGAAGCCTCTGTCTTTGACATTTAAACGCATTTCAAACCTATTGAGAACCAATTCTTTAAAAACGTTTTGAGGAGAATATAAGAGATTTTGAATCACGTTTGCATGCACGACGCTACCCATATTTTCTGGTCAACAAGGTTCTCGCATATTACAAAGTTAAATTTACGGACAGGAAGTCGGCACTCCGGCCGAAACAAGAAATCCGCATGAAGATATTGTCTTTTATCACGCCATACAACCACGCGTGCCTAACCTAAAGAGCATCTCATTGAGCAAATGGCATTTAATTGAGACCTTTGCTAAAAAAAAGACACAAGAGAGGAAGATCTTTAAACAACATACCTCTAAAGGTCAAGTATACAACATGACAAAACCACCAGGAGTCGTGTTACGCCTGTCAACACTTCCAAACATGAAACCAACAGAGGATGAAGTAGTACTAGATCAAGTTGTCTGTGATCTAAGCCGCCGTGTGTTGTGCAACAACAGCAAAGCATGATGGTCCATCCCGTCCACCCGTTTTCGTTTTCGTTTTTGATTTTTTGGATTTTGTTTTTGTTTTTGTTTTTGTTTTTGTTTTTGTGTTTTAAGTACAAACAGTAAAACTGAAAACTAAAAAGCGAAAACTGAAAAACAAATTGACAAACTTAGAAATTAAAACTGAAACACAAATTAAATAATCAAAAAATAAAATCAAAACGAGCGATGAAAAAAACAAAACTTGAAAGCAAAACTGAAACCTTAAAAAGAGAAACTAAAACAAAAATTAAATAATAAGAAACTAAACTCAAAACGGAAAATGTAAAAGTAAAAATGAAAAAGTCAAAAAGAAAAACAAAACAGGTCAGTGGCCCCTCTGGGCTTCCGTAAATCCCTGTACGGTGGTCAATTTACATTATCAACTCCGTTGATAAACCAAATTTTCGTGTTTCACTCCCCCACCGACGCAGCACCACAGTTTCTTTAGAAACTAATCCCCTTTATATATTGTGCATACAATTGACTTACTGCAGCCTTGGAGAAATTTAAAACATCCCTAATATATTTAGTTATTGATCCTCACACGGATCAATCTCCTCATCACGACCCTTTACGCTTTGCAAATTGTGCGACTTTCCCTCCGCGGTACTAAAATTCTAAGGTTAGAAATTCAGAGCGTGATGTATTTTATCTCGGTTCATTTCCACAGCTTTCATCCTGATGATCATTCTCGCGTTTGTGAGGATCTTTAAGGACAAACCCAAGCACGACACACCCCTGGGGGACTTCTCCGGTGTGCCTAATCTTTTCGGCGTCTGCGTGTATTCATACATGTGCCAGCACTCCATCCCCTCCCTCATAACGCCGATGAAGGACAAGTCGCGCGTCACTGGACTCTTCTTCGCCGACTTTGCCATAGTCATGGTTTTCTATGCTCTGCTGTCATTCACCGCTATCTTTGCTTTCTCAAAGAGCGAGCTCGACGACCTCTACACGCTGAACTTCTGGGGCAACTCGGGGGCATTCGTGGGGTATTTTCTCGCTCTGTTTCCCGTTTTCACCCTCAGTACGAACTTCCCGATTATTTCCATAACCCTTCGCGACAATCTGAAGAATTTATTCTACCGCGAGGGCCGCCCATACCCCTGGGTGGTGGAAAGGATCGTGTTTCCTCTTGGCACCATTACTCTGCCGATTTTAGTTGCGTTCATCACACATAACTTAGAAGTACTCGTAGGGGTAACAGGCTCGTACGCTGGGGCCGGAGTGCAGTACATAATTCCCGCCTGCTTGGCGTACTTTGGCAGGAAACAGTTAAAGGAGCTAACTGGTCACTATGACAACAAGCACACATCACCATTTGGCCGTCGCGAGTGGGTCTTGTTTGTGATTGGTTGGGCGGTGGTGTGTATAGCTTTTGTGACTGCAAATCACATAATTACCAGGCAGTGACCTGGCAGATGAGTTGACATTTTTTTTTTGATAATGCAGAGAACATGTGGGTGTAAAAATGAGGAAAGAATGACATCATTTGTGGAGCTAAGCAAATTGTATTTCTTGTAAAAACTTATAAAGAGTTCGAGGA
Organism: Pachyseris speciosa; assembly: GCA_016490735.1. Classification (NCBI taxonomy): domain Eukaryota; kingdom Metazoa; phylum Cnidaria; class Anthozoa; order Scleractinia; family Pachyseridae; genus Pachyseris; species Pachyseris speciosa. The sequence goes on along the minus strand of JAEMWC010000033.1, from coordinate 209,946 downwards.
TGGTAAGAAGTTGTTCTTAATTTAAATCGGCCAACATCTTGACTGTAGAGCTGTCCGTGATTTTGCGAGTGGGACTGGATACCGAGGGCCTCATGCGAGAATTTACGTTGTGTGACTCGTTTATCACAACTTTATGCTGATCTCGCAATACATTTCTTCTTGGAGTTGACTGTCCATTCATTATTCCGGGATAGCTTTCAGGAAACGCAATGGGAGGTTATTCGCGAATTCTCAGTTGATAGTTGATCAGTCGCTAACACAGTAGCACCCTCGAGTGCAAGGGACGGAAGGGCGGCGTTTATCGTTGGAATCGCAGGGGTGGGTAGGTGGGGCTAAGCTGTCAAGTATCAGCACGAAAAACATGGGTCTTTCCACAGGCTTCTCTTTTTCCCGTTCTTGTCCTTCCTCACGCTGGCGACTGTAACTTGTGCTCCAAATTGTATATGATTTTCATGATTCATTCACTGTATTGTATTGTGTTGTTGTGTTTGTTCTGTTATGTTGTCTTTAAACCTGCCACACAAGCTATCAGCGGGTTAACTTCGTCCCGCCCAACAAACTTTCCGGGTTTCCAAGGATGGGACTTGCTGGGATATCACTGTATACCTTAATCAAGACTGTCAGCTATAATATTTTAATTTAATTCGCGTTGAAACGGTTCAATATTTGAACAGGTCTTGTAAGCGAAAATTAACGTTGTATGGAGGCCGCTCACTGAAAAGATCTCAATGGGTCCTACATTTTTAAAAACGAAGAAAACGCTTCCGCGATGTTGAAAGTTTAAGCCAATTTAGGTTTCTTTGCAAAACGCTTACTGATACAACTGGTTGCTACCATCGTTTACACTCGCAACGTTGTTCAAAGAGCTGCTCATACGTAATCAGTCGACGAACCAACGTTGAAGCAGATGCCAAAATGTAACGCGCCTTATTTAAAAGTTACTGATGCGGTACTTATGCTATCCACAGCCTACAATGTCTAGAAAACAACAAACCGTGGCCATAACGACTAGTTTTCCATTGCCACACAGACACAAGCAGAAGACTACATTAAAACACCGACAAACGTACGGACGAGAACTTGTGCGGTAAAAGCTAGGCTAGTTTCTTGGGGAACAGCCCATTTACAGTTGTCTGTTCAGTGACCTGGCCTTTGCGTGGAAGCGAGGCTGGTGGTGACCTTGTTTTGATACAGACCACTGCTTTTCTCATGTTAATAATGTTGCTGTTGAGTTTGTATCAAAACAAGGTCACTTACAGCCTCGCTTCCACTCAAAGGCCAGGTCACTGAACACAACTGTAAAATGGGCTGTTATCGAGCAAAACAAGCCATATACGTCGGGTGGCGCTTGGTCGGCGACCAAACTCTTCTTTCTGGGTGACCCGAGCAGCCAGTATTGATCAAAGCAAGCCCCGAAGCGAAGGGATGGCTCCTCTCCAATCCCTCGAACTCATAAATTCTCCTGTGGGAGAGTTTACTCAGAGGCTCAGGTGACGTCCCTCCCATAGCGCGTTGAGGGTTACCGAGCTAGCAGTTACCATGGTTGCGCCGAACGCCAACATTCCCGTGAATCACCCCCTTCACAAAACCATAATCGGACAAGGTAGTTCCCACGCTGTTTGTCTGTGATTTAATTGCTGGTGCACTTTTTACAATTTGCATTTACAGTTACAAGCTCCAACTTATATACTACAACTGCATATATCAATACCCCTATCACAATAAATTACGACAACTTTGAAAAATAATTTTCCTCTTTCCTCTCAAAGACCACACACGAGGGTGTGGCCGAATTGGAATTAACCTCTACCTTCTTTAGAACCATCTTGACTTAAATATTACTTCTATCTTTTCCTGTTCGTCTTAAACCCTATAAAAGTGAGACCATTTAAATGAAAGCTACTGAAAAGTACTTTCGAGAGCTGATTCTCAAGTGAACAAAGTGGTTGTGGCTTTGCCCCTGCTGAAGAAATCCTTACGTGTGGCCGTCGTTAGCCATAGTGCATCAACTAGCAAAGTGCTGTTCGTTATAAATAAGTGATTCGAATATTTGCTGGCGTGTCTGAAACCCCAAACTGTGACCATTCAAATGAAAGCTACTGAGAAGTTCTTTCCTGTGGTACTGTTCGTCATACTCCACAACAAGGAGTAATTAGGCCAAGTCCGCAGTGTGGATAGCTTTAACTAGGTTTTTAGGGGTGTTCTCTTGTTCGTGATTTTAGTACACGCCCAAATTTTAGAAAACTTAACGAAATTGCATGTAGCACCCAAAAGGAGAAACAAGGTTAATTGTCAGGCTACGAAAACAAATACAATTTACATTTTCGATCGTAACAGATAGTCGCAACACTCGTGACATACAATGCTGAGAAACTAGAGAGTTCGCCTGCATGCAACACGCCTGCAACCGGAACTCGCCCACTTGGAAGACAACCCACCTACTAGAATGTGGTTAAATGGAGGGTTTCACGGCTCAGCGCATGTGCAAACTATAACGTTAACCCATTCGATTATAGTGTTTATAAAGCAATCGGAAGCGTGCCGATGACTTTCGCGGTAAATTTGCCTTTGAAAATTTCGCGGTCAGACGCGAAAACGTGACGATAAAAGTGAGATTGCTCATTACAATCCATTTTGAATGTTCCGACTCCATGCATAAAGTACATTTTAGTTTTCAACTACATGTATTTTAGTAATCACAGACTGTAATTTTGTGAGGGAGAATGATAGCGTACGCGTACCCATACGGCTACACGAGGGCTAGCAGAATGATCGATGCCCAAATTTCACGAAAGATGTCAACGGATTTACACAGAAAATGCTGAATTTAGTATTGAAGATCGAATTTATTATTCGCCCGAAGGTTTTATTCCGGACCCGGACGCATAAGTTATGTACTCGCATCTGAATGGTTTCTAAGCAATGGAATTGAGTTGGCTACGTCTTAGCTTGCACATGCGCCAAACCGTAAAACTATCCCTTCAACCAACTCGTCCAAAAAAGAGACGTTCTCTTGAGGAAGGCAGCGATGGCAACTCTTTGTGAGTAAAAACATCAAACATCGACTGCTGTAAAAGATCCTTTGTATTTGCAGTGGTTTCCACTTAGTTAGGGCGTTTTTAAATAGAAGGTTTAGGCAACGAAGAAGTTAATGTACGCGTATTTAAGAGAAAACTTTAAAGGAAAACTGCAGAATTTTGACTTTTCTGATTGTATTGACGTGTAAGCAAGTCAACACTGTGGTTTGGGCGAGTAATCTTCAATGTGGGCGAAAATATTGAGGGCGAGTTTCATTGTGGGCGAATTCACCAACATTCCAATGTTGCTGCCTGACCAGCAGGCTAAATTGACTGAACTGCTAGGCAGCATAACCAACGTATCCTTTCGGCACTAAGGTACCTACGAACGAAAACGACAAGGGTTTCTTGGCAAAGCAGGACCAACAACGACAACTCTTCAATACAACGTACTAAGCAGAGCGAAATCCTTCCTCACTCTCTTGCTCATTTGCATTGATTTTTTTCTGTTTCTTGTGACTGAAAACATACATCTTTACATGCACGCGTGTCCCAGGATGACTAAGTTACTTACACCGTTTATACAGAGAAATCCGCTGTTAAATCCACCAAAAATATTTATTTCAGCGAAGGTGGAGTACCCGCTGAGCGCCTGAGACAAACCTTTTTACAAAACTACAATTTGCCAGAACTAGACATAAATTCACTTCAATTCTGTGCGTGACATCCTAAGCTAACGTTCTAGTGTTCCCTGTCACGCAATCGCTCACCCCTCTAAAGTTCGGGAATTAAGCTAATTGGCGCATAGATTTCTACGAAATGGATTACTTCACACTTCACACTTGCTGCCATGCTCAACACTTTGAATCATTTGGAGCAACATATTCATGACTCTGCTGGGAAGAGAAAAAGAGTGAAATCGTCAATATGACTGGCGGATCAAATGGCTCTGGCTGTTATCCTGCTGTTATAAAGCCTGGTTTTCACTAGCAATGCAAGCACGAGCACAATGGTGTTATTTCACCATGAAAACGGCCCGGGGGAAGCACTTCCTGGTAATAGAGTAATGGGGATGTGCCGCTGGATGGGGTCGCATTTTCACGACTGGATTTATATAAATTATTGACTAATATGGGGTTGCATTTTCAATAGAGTTACTACAATGGGGTCGCACATTTTCGGGATTTGGGGGGTAAATGTACCAGAATATTTGCACTGTAGGTGAAAAGTAAAGTGTCCTACTGTTTGTAAATTGTAACAATTGTACATTATGAAATAAATAATAGTTGATTGACCCTACATTCACTTAACAAATGTGTCAATTCATTTCAGGATGACCTTCTTAAAAGGCTTTGTAAGGTAGATGCATAAACAGAAAGTGACTAAGTTGGGATCACGAAAATTACATTTACCCAAAAGTGACTAAAATGGGGTCTCGGCCACAGAATAGACTACAACGATGTAGGGGTTCTGAGAGGCCAGCGGCACATACCCAGCAGAAATTGACCCAAGAACCCCCCCCCCCGGGGGGGGACGGTCTCGGTGCAATCGTAAGCACATGCACAAGGATCAAAATGTTTCCTTTCCCTTGTGCTTGCGCTTGTGCTCGTGTAAGCATTGTGCAGTTTTAGAACAGGGCGCAGCATAAGCACAAGGAAATATACTGACCAATCAACGCCCTCGTTACAGCTACCACTCGAGTAAACGCTCACCCTACTGCCGTGATGTAGGTACCCTGGGTGCCAGAGGTTATTTTTCGTTTGAAGGAGGGAAATTAGGCGGCGAACCCGCGGTATTGGTTTTTTAGGGATACTGTATTTATTGTTTTCAACGGGTCTCTGGAGACAGGGTATGATATAGGATGATAAAAGCTTATCAAGTTTTGATAAAAAAAAAAGTAGTATGGAACTACCGAGTGTTGCTCAACAACGAATGTAAATTTTCTCGGGTACGAATAACGCGCTGCTGTGGCCAACGAAGAAGGGATAAAGAGAGGAACAGTTGACTAATAAATCTTGGGATCGATGGGTAACACTCGCAAGAGTGTACATAAGCAGGACACTTTTCATGAGCAGAAGAAAAACAAGACGAGACGTTTGAGCGTATTGGCTGCTATACTGGCCGTGTTATTACCGTGCCGTGTGATCGTGCATGGGTCAGCGATAGTTCTCACTTGATTTAAATCTTTCATGTTTGGGTTTGTGTATACGTCATAGTATTTTACTGGGACACCCAGAAATAACTAATTAATATCTCGTACGAGTAAAAGCCAGATTAAATATAAAGAAGCTTGCGCGTTTAATGTAACAAAATGTAAACTTACCTCAAAGGGCAAAGTCGTTTCGTAGTTTGGGTTGTTAATGGATTTCACCTTTGATGGAGGAGTAGCTGAAGGACTGTAAAGAAATGTCTGTAAGTTACCACAAACTACAAATACTTCAGTAATATCAGAGCACTCTTACACTGCCAACACCGTGAACACGACATTGTTAACCTGCACAGAATCGACCATCGAGTACCCTTGGTAACAAAGATTTTTCTCTAAGCTCCCTGCGTAACAGAGATTTTCCCCTACGTGCAACGGGTAAAAGATATTTTCCCTTGCAAGACTACCTTTAATCCTGATCGGCCGAAGGGTGAATGGTCGTGAAGACTTTGACTGGAACATGAAGAAAAGCCTGCGCAGTAGACATTAGAATACCATGGTGGGGTACAAGTCAGGGAAGCGCGCGTTGAGTGCTTAAATGGAGATCACAGATCAAAAGTTTCACGAACAATCCCCATCATCATGTCCTAGGAAAATAGTCGCCGGACTACTCACAAGTCAAGTTCAGGAACGTTTTTTGTTTCTCCATGAGCACAAAAACGTTAAAGGTATAGTCTACCAGGAAACGTTAAACAGGTAGGAACTCGGAAAAGCCAAAAACTTATAAAAGTCATTGTACCTTGCATATTCATGCGGTGACGGTTTCACCCTGAAATTATAAAAGCAGTATATATGGTGGTAAATATTTTGCTATTTCGATAAACACATAACACACGTTGGAGGCTTCAGGGCTTCATGCTCTCTACCACCTAAGTGCAGTTAAACAACTCCTATGTTGGCAATCTTCCCTCCTACGCCCACACTTTCACGGACCGTTTTGACTTTCTCTCGCCCTGACTGTCACGCCCTAGTTCTCCGAGGGTGGAATGAAGCTCAAAGAAGTCCAATAAAAATAAAAATTAACAAAATGTTACACTGGACAAAGTCCTCTAATCCCCTGTTGTAACGAAAGAAGACCTTCCTGCATCCGCATCTCTAATATCCCTAAGGACTCCCCCTACGGTGCCGCTCGATCGTTTCCCACACATTTCAGGGGCACCCAACGACAAGTTTCGGTGGAGGGTAGTTCGCCTTAGGCTTTCGGCGTCGATTTAAAAATACAGTCGGAATTTCGTAAGTAAAACGTGGCCTAAAAGATTCGTAATGTGGAAATCATCGCTCCTAACGTTTTCGGAAAGGTCGTTATTGCTGTTTTTGGCAGTCGAAAACGTCACCTAACATTTTCGAAAAGAAAAAAGGTTCCCTAGAAAGTTAACTTCAGCTAGCATTTTCTCGAGGGAAGATTTTGCCCCCTAACATTAAAATATCACCTTAGGAATACGAACAGATTAAATTATACTAGCTAATGAAAACATCATGCCTTTCTACAGCTTTTGGCTGATTTGGCTCGCTGGGTGCCCCTGGCATTTACTCAAGTGATCAGATTCAACAAACCGTCCAGTGGCAATACTTACAATTCGTACCCCTCTTCGGTTTTTGCGCTTCTCGCTAATGGCGGAGAAACCCTACAAACACGCAATTAAGACTGATTAGAACCTGGATAGACTTGACAAGCTTGAAAAGTCCAAAAAAACGAGCACCATTACCTACCCTTTGCCATACAGAGGATTTTCCGTTATTTTAGGCAAACTGTCCACAGGACAACTATAATGAAAAAAACAAACAAACAAACAAGTCGATAGGAACCTTTGCATCACCGTTTTCGGTACATAATAGGGACTTTAAGCAAGGACTACGGAAGCGTCTAGTACGGTGACCGGAAGTAATTTTGCTTGCCGCCACGCGTCAATGGCCTGGTTTCTAGCCGTAGTCAGCTCGCCGAATACGTAGGAATAAAGTGGAAAGTACGTAACTGACGTAATTCTGTTGATGTATTTTCCTGCACTTTACATGCTTCGTATGCCAGTGTTTGAACCTAAACGGCAACATACAGATATTTTATCCCTTTTTGGCCGTCGTTAGTGATTTCTCAAAACATATTTCTCGATTTTGAGCACTAAATGCAGTGGGAGGCGTGAAACTCAAACAACATGTTTCTGGCGAGCTGTGAAAGCAATGTAATTAACCAACTTTCACGATTCTTGGCACGGCTTTTCCAAATAATCGAATTCGGAAACCTTTCATCATGGAAATATTTTACTTATTGGAACTTGTATATTAGCATTTGGGCGAGGAAAGCGCATGACTGGAAAATCAAGTTCGATGTTATGTTATAATTTTGTTGTTTTTAGGCGGATGGAATCTGTGGAATGGAGTCTACAAAATGATGTTGTGTTGTGTAGAGAAATAAAATTTACACCTTGGGAAAGAAGAAGCAAATCTCTTATTTCTTTAACATATGGCATGACGTACCCACTTCTGCCACTTCACCGAAGAGAAAAAGATTATAAACGTTTCGTACAACGCGACGTAGTACGGCTTGCTCAATGTAAATAAGAACTTCGAATTTCCGCGGAACTATACGTACTCGTCCCATTCTTCCGCAGTCAAAACCCGCCGTACTAGACGCTTCCGTAGTCCTTGCTTAAAGTCCCTAATGCTTCCGTGTTGTACGTACCCAAAAAGTATGAAAGTCTTTGACACATATCTCGTTCTTTTTTCTTATAGCTAATTGTAAATAGTGTAGTTTTTGTCTTTTTATTCCATAGTAATTGCAAACAGGTTGTTATTTTTGTATTATTGTAATGTCGGTAATGCGCATTTGATTTATTATTTTTATAGAAAATGCGTAATAAAAATGTCGTCGTTGTCGTTGTCGTCGTCGTCGTCGCCATCATTATACAATCAAACCAAGCAGCATGTCAAAACTCCGAGTCTCAGATTACTATCAGTCCCCAAACCAGAATCTCAGAATATCACGCCCCATCACCAACCCCTCCCCCCCCCCTCCCCCCGCCCCTTCACAACCCCCACCAAAGTTTCCTTTACTCTCGGAACTCAGTCTCTGAAATCCTTCGAATAATAAGCCCTTCAAATATGCTGCTACCTTTTTCTTTCATGTTTATTCTCAACCCAACCAGTTTAGAAACGCAAAGTACCATCCAATAATTTAATTAGACCTGCTCAAAAATAGGCCCCCTATAAAAAGTCATGTGAAAAAAAAAAAGGAAAAGAAAAAACTCGTGGCTCGCATTCAGAACATTTCACATTGTCAAACACAATTGAAATCCCCTGAGCTATATTTTGACTTCGAGGCAAGATGAAATGTTCATACAGGTATGTACGTTCAAGAACATAGTTCAGAAAAAAAGGAACTACGAAGTACTGCTCTGTGTGTATAAGTACAACATACCTTGCATATGCATTGCCTTCTTCAACCCTGCTGCTATCAGGGTCGTTGGAGCAATCAGCGCTGAAGAGAAGTAGAAAAAAAGTGAATCATTAAGTTATCAAATCTGCCATAATTCACGTTGCTGTTTTGCACAGGACGGCAAAGAAATGTCCTAAAATGTAAAAGGCACGTGCAGGCGATTGTTTTTGCTCATTTTTAAAAACCCATTGTTTAGTGTCGTTCTCGTTGCCGTCGTCGTCCTCGTTGCTTAAGCTCCCTAATATGTCAATCATTTATCTGTAAATTATTTTTTTCAAGAACGATTAGTAAAGAATGAAGATGTGAAAGATTGTCGCAGTTGCAAGTGCTACTTGAGCCATAAAGATCTCCCGCTCATATTTCATCTATATATCACATAAAGGAGAACTTCTCTCACACCCTCCAGGAAAAAATCAGCGAATCAGCGAGAATCACTAACTGTTGAACCACTGGCGTTTTGGAGGATAAAATCAGCTACTTTAATTAATCACGCCTTTTCACGACTTTCACACAATTCAACCACCTTACAAAGCAGTACTCTGGTCAGGAAACTGAACCAGTGCTGCTCTGGAATTCTGACACTGAGACAGCGGGAAATAAGGTGAGTTTACCTACCTCTGATACAACACGTTCACGGTTTGATACGCGTTACCGCTTCCACTGTAATCTAACGGACACCTGACGAACAAATAGGACAAATTCAGAACTCAGGTATGTCGTACAAACGTTGTCATGTCGTAAAACAGTAAGACGTTTCTAGTCTTCTCGGATAAGGACGATAAACCGTAGGTTCAATCTCACAGTACTTTCACTTAATCATGTGGGACATAAAAGAACCACAAGGGACATAACAAAACTCTGGCAGTGACCACCCCTAGTGTCTGTCCTAATTCCATATTCACATTACGGGACACTCATTATTTACTTCATTAATATTGTAAACTGCACAAGCAGTCTGGTAACCACCCACCCCCCCCCCCCCCCTCGGCCAGTGTTGTAAAGTACCCCAAAAGCCCTGATTGGGAGAGGATAATTAAGTATGTATACTGTATTATGTCTGTAAGAAAGACGAGAGATATAGCCATGAAAATAAAATAAAAAGAAAATTGCTTCCTCCTAGAAAATGACCAGACTGAATCAATAATTGTTTTGCGGTTAATCACACCCCAAACCAAGTGAAAAAATGCATGCTGCATTATAATTACAGGAGAGCAGCGCTTGTGTTATTGAGGTATGTGGAGTTGACCATCTTCAATAAAACATAATGCAAATCGACGGGAGGGTTATTTGAAGATCAAGAACATAAAAGCGAGTAAGAAGGTTAAATTTTTAAACATAGGAAATATATGTGAGCACAGAGGTCCCGTGTTCTATCAAGCAAGAATACATCCATAATTCCCAAATACTCTCAAGAGAATGGAGATCAAGACTTCATATTATTTTGGCTTATAAAAAGTGCAATGTATATTTTCTTGCAATCCCACCCCACCCCCCCCCCCCCCACTCCACCCTCACCCCCCCACCCCAACCACCATCGCCCCAGGTCCTAATTTGCAAGAGCTTTCGTGTTGTGAGGGAACCAATACTACAACAAAACAGAGTGGGGTGATGACAGACTATGTTAACCAACCTTTTTCTTTCACTGTTATCAGGAACAGTGTATTCTCTCTCGCCAGTGTATTTCACCGATAGACTTTTAAGACGATCTCCTCTCTGTTTCCTCTCCCTTAAGAGTTTTAAGACATAAAACAAACACAAATCTCAAATTTATACCAAAAATGGATATCACTGCTGAATTCTAACATACATTTCTGCTTTGAATTTTCAGTACTTCAGAGTTCTGAATATAGTTCCTTGGCTTTTGTTCTAGTTTTATTGTGTCCCTGCACTCTTGATGAAGTGAAAAGGAAAACGTCAGTTGTATTCTGTCCAAGTATTCTGTCCAAGGATTTTGCAGTGGCTTATTTTCAGAAGGGTGGAGGAGGGAAACTAACGACACTTTAATAGCAAAAAGGTATTGTGCATACATGCTGTTCATTACCTGAAATTGTACTCTTAAAAGTTTTGAAAAGTAAAATGAAGTTTTCAAGTTTTGGTGTACTATTTAGAGGATCACACAGTGCAAGGAAAGAGGATACCAATTAAAAAAGAACAAAAGGTGAAAACTTCATGACATGCTTACATGAAGAAGAGTGGAAGACAGATTTGAAACTTTTGGGGGCCAAAAACTCTCCAAGAGATTTGGAGAAATGAACTCCAAGTGTGGTAGAATAAAACACAGAGATCTATGCATAATTAGAACAAAATTGAAGCACTTCACACCTTTTCTTCCGAAAGAGGAAAAGAGCTATCAGCAATGCAGCAATCAACACTGCGATAACAACCACGATGATTCCAACCGCTATTCCAGTAGCCATTCCCCAACCGTCTGAGCCTCCTTCCCGCCAACTGGAGGAGTAGCTGACCCAGAGCTTGCACCTTGTGTCGGCTCCGGAGCATCAGACCCAACAACTATTTGCGATGTCGTTGTGGTTCGAAATGAGATAGTGGGATCTATTGAGGGGTTCTGTGTGAGCAGCTCTGTTGTTTTGTCTGTAAATGATTGTGATGGTCTGGTGTTAGTGGTGACTGGTGGCACTGATGACGGAGTGTTAGTGCTTTGTTGTGCTGTTGGTGATGGTGGTGGTGGTGTTGGTGGTGGTGTTGGTGTTGGTGTTGGTGGTGCTAGTGAGAGAAGAAAAATAAAATAAACAAGTGTCTCCAACATTTTCTAATTGATGGGGTGGATGGAGAAAAGCAATCAGTGATTTCAGAGAATATTTCACATTTAGCAGAATCCAAAACTGTAACAACCCCTCTGTAATGAAATCTCTCACATAATGAATAATATAAATTTTGTGAACAGCCCCACCAAATTGCAAAGTTACAGTAATAAAATGTATTGAGCAGAACTATAGTATACTAACTGAACATGCATGGTATTAGAAAATCCCTGATGTAACAAACATAATCTGGAAGTCTAACGAAATACAAATGCAAAAGAGACCTGAATCCTCCAGGATACAAATACTATACTAAGGATAACAGGTGAACCAATCGGTTTCCAGATTAACTTTGTTATACCTTTCAGAGTATGGACCCTCTCCCTTAGTATTAAATTAACAGAACCCAATTAATGAGAGCATGCAAGATTGCCATTTAGTATATACCACACAAGTGAATAGTACTTTTCACACAACCTGACTGGTTAACTCAGAGGTGATTAGCAAGTACTATTCACCTCCGAGCAGCCAGCTCGTGAGATTTTACAATTTCCAACTGCTTGTCGGTATAAATTATTGTCACACATAAAGTAATGTTTTGGTCCACTAATTATTCAGTTTGTGTGGTATATATTAAAACAATTATTCACGTCAGTGTTGGTGAAAGTGGTGGATATTTACCACACCACTTCACGGCTTAGTAAATATCCACCACTATTCACCTCCACCTCGGTGAATAATTGTTAAATATATTTTACCAGCACTTTCCCAGACCTCTATATTGTATCTAGACTGACTTTCAAATTCCAAAGGAATCCCACTAACCACTCACTAAAAAATTAATGAAGATGCAACAATGGAATCTAAATTCAGTCTAAAACTAAACCAGTCTGCGAAAATTATGCTGTAACATTATTGGCACTTATGTCCAGAAATAAACGTAATTTAAACTCTGAATTTGAATACTTCATGTTAAGTTCAAGTTTATGGTAGCATAAACTGATGTTAAGAAACCTAAGATTACGCCCTATGAATGCACACAGATTGTCATACTAGCAATAATCATGTCTTTGTTCTCCAGTCACACAATGTTCAACATTTGAATAAGCTTTCGTACTAAGTAACTGTAGATACTAGTCCAAAGTACAAGAAAGAACAATGAACAGTAACTAGTTGTTTGATTACAATGTATCCTTCTCCTTTTGCAAAGTCTACTGTAACTTAGCATGATAGTTTTTCTAGACAACAAAGGTTCCATTCATCTTATCACGTGCTCATCATGTACATGTGCTCAGGTCTTTATGCCATACATCATCCTTTACAGCCAGTTCTCAAGGGCTTCGGGTTCATTGACAACTGCAATTTTTCCCTCTCACCCCCCCCCCCCTTTTTTTTCTTTTCTTTTTTTTTTCTTTCTTTCTTTCTTTCTTCGACTGGAACCTTTGTTTAGCTCTTTCATGTAGTCGTGATGCTTGCTATGTATTTAGGATGACCAGAATGTATGTACACCAAGCTGATCACTCATCAATCTACATGTATATACTTTAGGTATCTATAAGTTCAATCTTTTCTATTATGGTTGTATACTGGACTACCGTAGGTCGCATTCCTTCGTTGGCTCCTGGGACATGGAACTTCTGTCTTGCTCCAATAAAAGTAGTGGCAGGGAAGTGCAACCTCTGGCTGCACTTTACCCCACAGTAAGGCTTAGCCCTTGGAGACACGCCAGAAAAATATCCACTCCAGGGTGTGGATCCCTGCTCCCACCTGATCTGTACTCCACACAGGAGGGCCATTCCCTCTGGTTCCTCTTAGTTCCTAGTACTAGGAGATATGGGTCTCACCCCTGAAGACTGATCAGGACTCCTGTCCAGGGTGGCTACCCCCAGTGCCACTCGATCTTGTCTCCCCCCAGGAGGGCTTCTCTCCTGGTCCCCTTACCCCTAGATTTAAGCGCTTCCCTGCCACCAGAATTTTGCCCATTACTTTCCTGTGTGCTTTCTGTGTGATATCTGTGTGAACCTTTATACGAAACCACTGCCAATTGAAAGAGTTTATTAACCAAGTTATTTACAATTTCCACATAATTCATTTTAAATGGGATTGCTGCAGTGTTCGGGTGAGAATAACGGCTTATAGGGGACACTTTGTGATGTCTGTCATAAGGAGAATTAATCTCATTATTGGTCAATCCAGGATGTACAAGTCTTGTATCTCGACATTAGGCTTGACATTAGAGTTACACTCTCAACATAAAGGGCTCCCAGTGGATCACCACTGCACAAGCAGTACTACCTTAAGGTAATTAGGTATTCAACAGTCCAAGGAAAAAGTTAACTTACTTTTGACATTCATACTTGTACACTGATAGAAAACTTCCAGCTGAAGTGTTGCGCCTGTACAGCCATGGCCAAACAATGATTCACTTACGGAAATGCGGCATTCTCTGTAGTCCTGGCATTTTGAAACAACCTTGCTTTTAGCATCAAAAGCTGAACATGAAGATGATGAGGTATTGTCAGATTGTCCACAGCTGTTGGAAGAGGAACCGAGGTAGTACCAAGCATGGAGAATGTTGATTGTATTGTCATAGTTTGAGCAATTTAGTGCCAATGCAGAGCCATCACAAGCCTTAGCAGCAAACACATCCTCTGACCCTGAAGAGAAGACAACATAGCAGGTGTCATAAGGGCAAAATTTCCAAGTTTGTGTTCTTCACTGTGTGTTTTTCTAGAAAAGTAAACATCTATGCTGCTGAAGGGGAGCACCCCACCCCACTGAAATTTCATATTATCTTTGATGCTACTTTACAATGAGCCATAAGAATGAAATGACTGAGCAATGTGATGCTTAACTTACTTCTCCTCAGTGATGCCAATGACAGATTTATGAAGGAAAAACAGTAAAGAGAAATTATGTGTGATGACGACAGATAACCTTGACCAGTATAACTTTAACAATACCACAAGCTTGAATTGCAACTGCAATAAATAACTTCTGATCAATGGGCAGAACTTAAACTGACTAAATGCCTTTTCAAAATACCTTGTGTCACAGCAAGGTAATGCATTTGAAATCCTTTATTAGAAAGCCTGGCACTGCCTGAGTGGAAGTATATTCGCACGAAATTTCGTCTGGTCATCATTAGCATTGGTCTGTTACTGTTGCAGTACTTTCCACCAATTTTACTGGATATATCAGTAAGGCCATTTCTCACTTCTAAAAAATCATCAATGCAACTCTGAGATTTTGAGCCTTGGTAGATATCAAATTGCGTGAACATGAGAGCAATCTTTTTGTTGCCACTAACAGAGATAAGCCAGGTGCAGTCCTTGTTGCCAGGGTAACTATCAGGGAAGCCTAAGCTGGTGATAGACCCAGTGGGAGTTGTACCAAAGTTTGTACAGTCATCTGGAAAATAGAAAAAAGTACAATATTTTAGGCTGAAATTGTTTTCCCCAGTGACACTCTCTTAGCTCAGATCTTCATCTGGCTTAATAGCCCCACCAACTAATATATCAAGCCAGTCTCTCTTATCCTCTCAGAAGCCAAAATTTCTAAGGGAAAGACAGTATCCTAGCTCAGGGTTTTCTTTTTTGGCCAGCAGCAGCCGATTTTCGGTGCCTGCGAATGGCTCAATCACCAGAAGCTGCACGCCAAAGAATGGCACATCCATAATCTCCGCCTTCTTTGCTCAAGTCAACTACAACTCCATTTGAAAGGGAAAACCGTGCTAGCTCTAGAATTAAGCCTATTCTCAACTGGGTTAATTAGCCTCAAATTAGACCTAATAAACGCCTAATGCATGTTATTATTAGGACACCCAATTCCACATTTTAGGATTTGGGCATGTATTCTGGCCCATCAATCGTCATTCCATCATTCCACTTAAGTATATGATTCCATTTCCCCATTATTCTGTCAATTCACCATTCTTTGGAATATTGTGATCGATCTCCTCAAATACCCCTCATTTTTTTGGAACCAAAAAATTCTGATTCAAATTCTTCAACAGAGGCATCTTCAGCAAATTAATACTTACTAGGAAGTTGTACCACTTTTGTGTTGCACACCATAAAATAATAAAATATTATTTCAAAACCTGTTTGATCATTGCAGCCATACAGCTCCACTCTAAGACACATGTCACGGTGAAACATCTTAGGATATATTCTGAGGAATCTTGTCACAAATGTATCTCTGAAATAGTTTGATTTCACACCACTTGCATCACTGTTGCCAGTAAATGTCTAAAATTTAATAAAAAGAGTAACAATAAATAATAAATTATGGCGTGATATAACTGGTAACTGCAACAATACTCTAGCCACTGCATGAAGAAGCTACCTACACAAGCTACCTAATAATAGTAACGTTATAATTTACAGATTATTCAATATTATTCCCAAATGAATGTAACACAGGGATTCACCCCTGGGGAACATTCTGTAATATGGTCAAGTCTTGACCCCAGACCCCAGTGTGAGCTGTCATCAAGGCGAGCTTGTTTTTGCATTGTTCTTTTAATATTAATTATTAATATCAACTTGAGAGAAATTCCGATTTGTTCCAGGTGTCCATTCAACTGGGGTCAATATTTGAAGAACTGCTAAAACACAACCTCACACAATATTACAGTACATACCATACTTACTTACATACAAAAAGTCATACTTATGTATACCTGCCAACTTTCACGCATTATGGGTGAGCATGAGGACCCGCACAAGAGATTTTTTGGCTCTCTGTTGGAAGCCATCGTTGCTACAGACGCCATATTACATGATTTAAAAAATGTGTGAAATCCAATTAACTGACGACGACAATTGTATTGTCCAAGGGGGTTTGATCTGGACTGGAGCTTTCAACCCTCGCAGTGTGAATTTTGTTTTGAACTCAACCATACATCGGTTTTATTTCGCTTTTCCCCTCTAATTACAACGAAGATCTGGTCAAATTTCTCAATCAGAAGTCGTCACCAGAGAGTTCGTACAAACGTACACATTTTATTGTGGAAAACAACAACAACAACAAAAAACATGTAATCGCCTGCAAATAAAAAACAAACAAACAAACAAACAGACCGGCACGCTTGGACAGCTGAACGATAGCGCACGCTGGTACTAAGCTGTAAGCGAAATATCACGTAAAATGTTAGAGTCTGTTTATCGTTCTTTTCGGCTCATTTTGCTCGGACAATAAGTTCATCTTGCGTCGATTTTCCAAAAACCTGCCTTGTGGATGGTCTCTGATCGGAGGCTAACGTGATTTTGTGATTTCGGTGAAGGAAGGAAGCGCAAAAACTTCTACCGGAGACTGAGCGTTTAAGCATTTTCGCGAACGGGCCAATATTGCTTCCTGGGGGCTTTGCTTCTCTCCAACTTTAACTTTGGTTGCAAAATAATTTGTGCTTTTCTTGTATGCTGGTAATTTTGTTACCTCCTCACTCTTCCCAAATCAATGATAATCGGCCGAAATCCATCATCTCCTCGCTAAATGATGACATTGTTTGATTTTAAATCGTTATGCACGATTCCTTCGCTGCGGATATGCTCCATTGTATGAGCCACATCTTTGAACACATTTGCCGTTGATGTCTTTTTCAGAATTCTTTCTTACCCGGTAATTAGGTAGGGTTTGAAGACTGGACAAGATTTAGGCCGCGTGGAAGGCATTCATTTTAAAATGTTCATTTTCTCCTGGCGAATCCGGTGATTGGAATGCGTTGAAATGTGTTTTAGGGGTATCATTGCGGATGGTTGTCGTTAGTAAGCTATTAAGGTTGCTTCCCATTAATGTTATTTTTGTTTTTGTTTTAGTAATAGACCCACTAATATAGCTAGGGCATCTTTGCACGAACCCTGCTGAGGCGGTTTGATTAACTCCTATCTCACCATGGTCACCTTTCACACAAAATGTATTACATCAATAACATCAGTTTTCATTTTGAGAATTAGGTCAAGTGAGCAGTGACTGGTTAGGTGTCAACTTTTATATCAGTATGCATATTATCTAAACTATTCTTCAAGGAGAATCCAGATTTATCCCTGGCTATTTATCAAGTTTGCAAGTGATTTATAATGTCACAGCATCCCAACTCACAGAATCACGGGCGAGCCACCTTGTGTTTCTGTTGCATTTGAAAACTGCACTTAGGAGTTCAGAATATCATGACATTACAAAATACCTACAATCTTGAACTAGAATCATTATTCACCCCTGGCTATTTATCAAGTTTGCAAGTGATTTATAATGTCACAGCATCCCAACTCACAGAATCACGGGCGAGCCACCTTGTGTTTCTGTTGCATTTGAAAACTGCACTTAGGAGTTCAGAATATCATGGCATTACAAAATACCTACAATCTTGAACTAGAATCATTATTCACCCCTGGCTATTTATCAAGTTTGCAAGTGATTTATAATGTCACAGCATCCCAACTCACAGAATCACGGGCGAACCACCTAGTGTTTCTGTTGCATTTGAAAACTGCACTTAGGAGTTCAGAATATCATGACATTACAAAATGCCTACAACCTTGAACTAGAAACATTATTCATCCCTGGCTATTTATCAAGTTTGCAAGTGATTTATAATGTCACAGCATCCCAACTCACAGAATCACGGGCGAGCCACCTTGTGTTTCTGTTGCATTTGAAAACTGCACTTAGGAGTTCAGAATATCATGACATTACAAAATGCCTACAACCTTGAACTAGAAACATTATTCATCCCTGGCTATTTATCAAGTTTGCAAGTGATTTATAATGTCACAGCATCCCAACTCACAGAATCACGGGCGAGCCACCTTGTGTTTCTGTTGCATTTGAAAACTGCACTTAGGAGTTCAGAATATCATGGCATTACAAAATACCTACAATCTTGAACTAGAATCATTATTCACCCTGGCTATTTATCAAGTTTGCAAGTGATTTATAATGTCACAGCATCCCAACTCACAGAATCACGGGCGAACCACCTAGTGTTTCTGTTGCATTTGAAAACTGCACTTAGGAGTTCAGAATATCATGACATTACAAAATGCCTACAACCTTGAACTAGAAACATTATTCATCCCTGGCTATTTATCAAGTTTGCAAGTGATTTATAATGTCACAGCATCCCAACTCACAGAATCACGGGCGAGCCACCTTGTGTTTCTGTTGCATTTGAAAACTGCACTTAGGAGTTCAGAATATCATGACATTACAAAATGCCTACAACCTTGAACTAGAAACATTATTCATCCCTGGCTATTTATCAAGTTTGCAAGTGATTTATAATGTCACAACATTCCAACTCACAGAATCACGGGCGAGCCACCTTGTGTTTCTGTTGCATTTGAAAATTGCACTTAGGAGTTCAGAATATCATGACATTACAAAATACCTACAACCTTGAACTAGAAACATTATTCATCCCTGGCTATTTATCAAGTTTGCAAGTGATTTATAATGTCACAGCATCCCAACTCACAGAATCACGGGCGAGCCACCTTGTGTTTCTGTTGCATTTGAAAACTGCACTTAGGAGTTCAGAATATCATGGCATTACAAAATACCTACAATCTTGAACTAGAATCATTATTCACCCCTGGCTATTTATCAAGTTTGCAAGTGATTTATAATGTCACAGCATCCCAACTCACAGAATCACGGGCGAACCACCTAGTGTTTCTGTTGCATTTGAAAACTGCACTTAGGAGTTCAGAATATCATGACATTACAAAATGCCTACAACCTTGAACTAGAAACATTATTCATCCCTGGCTATTTATCAAGTTTGCAAGTGATTTATAATGTCACAGCATCCCAACTCACAGAATCACGGGCGAGCCACCTTGTGTTTCTGTTGCATTTGAAAATTGCACTTAGGAGTTCAGAATATCATGACATTACAAAATACCCAGAACCCTCAACCAGAAACATATTCATTACCAATCATGTTTGCAAGACCAATTTTGCCTACTCTGTTTTGTTTTGAGGCATGCCTGTTGAGTCATGACATTTTTCTCCATGTATAAGAAAGGTTGAATATGTTAGTATTGTCTACAAACTTGCAAATAATAGTTGTTGTAGGAGCGGCGCCTCGTGATCGCTGTACCTCCACTATTACTCTTCATCTCCCGATAGTAATCACAATGTTTCTGACCATAAACTTTGCGGTATATTTTCAAAAGTGGCGCCGCATGGCAAAAATCCAAATAATTCCATCGTTGATATCTGCCAAAGGTCAGCCAAAACGCGTGTTATCAACGAATCAGCCGCAAGCCACAAAAGGCAGGCTCAGGAACTCTCACACATTTCTTGTTCTCCTTCTGCCAGCTCCGAGCTAGGTTGTTAAGAGCCAAAACCGCAACAAATACAAAATAATCACAAACCCTGATGCCGTGACCTTGTTTAATAAGAATTGCTAATCGATTTTAAGAGAATCGCTGGTCTCTGAGGACTGAGCTACAACGGCAAGAAATTAATGTACTTTAATGAGCCAAGAATAGCGTCACGTTTCAAAGGTCGGGAGAACTAAAAACATTTAGATACCTGATGTAAGGTCGCTGGAGTCTTTTAATTTTTTAAGAGCATTATAAAAAGGCTGGTGTTTATCTGAAACAAAAAGGCGTGGATTTTTTTCTTCATTTCGCTCGCCGCGGTGCCGGTGCTCTGTTTTCAATAAATATTTTCAATAGCGCGTTACACAGCGAGTTGACAGCAAACCGGGCGTTGTTCCTGCACTTAAAGTTCTGAATGTTTGTGGTCAGATTTCTCATTAGGGCGACAAAATTTGTCAAGTGATGACTTGTGACTGATATGTAACATTCATTTGCTAAGTTCCCCGAAGTATCATATTGCGTGATCCATCAACACTTGCATTGTTATACATTGCGCAATCGGGTCACTTTTATGTACCCATGGCCGACGGTGAGATCCAGTATCCAAGGGCTGCGGGTTCTCATGCTCACACCTGCGGACCAAATATGTCGATCTCAAGCATCGAGGACAATTTCTCACGCCTAACTTAGAAATCCAAATGATTTGACACATTAACAACTAAAACTTCAATTCAATTTTCCTCCATAAATGTTCCAACAAACGACGTTTAATGATGAGTTTGAGTCCTGACTGTATCAGAACATGCTAAAATGTCGCATTTTAGTTTGCATTGAGGGACTGGAAAAATAGCAAATCTATAGGTTCGCAAGTGTTCGGAAGTCATCAAAACATCCTCAGACATGTTAGGTAGTGTTTGGAAGTCTTCGAGAAATCTTCAGAAGTCGCCAGAGCATTTTCGGAAATTCCGGTCATGAGGAGATAAAAATCTCACGCATTTGACTCTGAAAAAGTTGGCAGGTATAATAATGTCGTATTAGGACAGACACTAGGAGTGGTCACAGCCAGAGATTTGTTATGTTCCTTGTGGTTCTTTTACATCCCATAGGGTCAGATTAAGTGAAAGCACTATGAAACAGGGCCTACAGTTTATCATCCCTATCCGAGAAGACTAGAAAGTCTTATTTGTTTGTAGGTGTCATATTTATTATAAAGGCAGCACTTTCTCCCTAATCATTGAAAGACCCTGAGTGTTGGTCCAGCAGGGGTTTGAACCTGCAACCTCCTGCATGGTAGTCTAGTGCTCTACCAACTGAGCTAACCTGTCGGCAGTGCAGGTCAAATGTCTGAGTGTGCAATTGCAAAACTTTGTCAAGCCTCCCAG
This sequence comes from Pachyseris speciosa, assembly GCA_016490735.1. NCBI lineage: Eukaryota > Metazoa > Cnidaria > Anthozoa > Scleractinia > Pachyseridae > Pachyseris > Pachyseris speciosa. The sequence continues at coordinate 188,819 of JAEMWC010000033.1, read as the reverse complement.
TAAACAATTAGGAGAGTAATGTTGAAACAATTAACTTGTAAACCAGTGCTCAAGAAGCTTGTGAGCACTGAAGCCATCCCTCATTGCTTTTACCACTGGGGTATCTTGCTAAATGTGAATGTCTGATAAGTGGTTTGAAGTGACAGGAATGGTGGCAGGTGGGATTAAGCCATCAAGAGAGGCTGAACAAATCAACATGTTGATTTATGGCCCGAGCATGAAGCACGTGGGCCATAAATTGGACAAAATGAGGATCCATAACTTACAGTATGGACAGAGAAAATGAGGTCAGTAAGATATTTATTATATCTCTGAGGTTAATCCAGCGCATGGGAAAGAAAACTAGTTAGTTGAAGTCAAGCAGGCCATACTGTAGAATATGGCCCATAAAACTGACCAATCACAGCCCACATACTAAGTGAGAGATATAATAAAAATTGTTATTAAAAGAAGACTGTTACTCACCACATCTTGACCATTACTGGCTTCATAAAGGAACCAATTGCTTCCATCATAACTGTATTTGATCATGTACTTTTCAACATAATAGCTGTATGTTAACACTGAAACACCACTTTTCACTCCTTGTGTAGCAATAGCTGAGATATGTCTGACTTTCAGCAGGTCAATTTGGAGGTACTCACGCGAGTTATCATTTTTGTCACTACACCAAGCCTTGTCCTCGCTATTGAGCCGGGCTCTAAAAGGATCCCAGCCCTTGTGATGTGTGTAAGAGCTGAGTTGAGAATTCTTGATTCTTCCATCTTCCAAACCAAGTGGATTTGAGCAACCTGTATAAAGAAATTCACATGGCCCAGTGGTCAACTACTGTAAAGGTCATACAGTCAAAGCTTAAATAAGATGATGCCCTTGCACTGGGACCAAGCATAAGTGTCTGCTTACCAGAAGTTCTGAACTTCTGGCAGGGAAGTGTCCACTTACAGAAGGTAATAAACAAAGAGTTTCAGCAAAGAAATCGTCAGGATCATGGTTTGTTTGTGTCTGCTAATGGGAGGTGTCCATTTACGGGACATGTCCACAAGCAGAGGTTTGAATGTATTTGTCAATAATATTAATATTATTAATTAATTATTAATTAAATTATTAATATTATTAATAATAATTGGCTGCCAAGGCAAAAATTAGTCGCACTGAGCAATGTAATCACTTGAACCAACAACCAGGACAAGTAATTAACATTACAAAGTGATCTGCCTTTTAATTTGCATGGCTAAAAATTAACTTCTTCACTGCTTGGTTGTCACTCAGGTCAGTATCTTTGAATTCTTAGTGGCCCAGGCCAAAATCAAGTGGCAATCAAATTTCCTCTCATCTAACACACACACACACACACACACACACACACAACAGTAAAACCAAATTCACTTAAATAGATGCCTCACAGCTTTTAATTTATGCTGCCAGAAATTGAACATTCATTCATACAAGTTGTATCTGAATCGTTTTAAATGAACACAATTTTAGCTTCTTTCAGCAGATTGCATCCAGAGATTAATCTCCCCATTCTGTATTCCAAATCCAGATGGAAAATAAGTCTTTTATTGAGCAGTATGTGTTAAGTGATTTTGCCAATAGAACTTTGGATAAGTCTGGAGTGATGTGTCAATAAAATCAAAATGGCATCTAGATATATTGTGCAGTGGCTTAGTTGATCTAAATACCCCTGAATGGCTTTGAATAATTTCCCATTTCAGAACTAAAAATTTACTACAATTGATGAACTTCGAGTTGAGGAAGGGAAAGAAAAGAAAGGTAACTGCAAGGAATGAGCAATTTATTTTATTTTTTATTGTAACTTGGTACAATACATTAATTGTAACTTTTTTAAATTGTAGTTATGCATTGGGTGATCAAGCCTCAACTGTTAGTGGCCCTGGTCAGCATTCACCACTTGAGACTGGGTGACTGCCAATTTTTAGCCCTGCTTTTGGGAGTGTAACACCACAAAGATCTATCAACAGAAATCCTGTTAAACAGAATTGCCACTAAAGTTGCAATAATGAAAAGCAAGCCCAGCAGCATTTTGTCCTCTGGAGTAGTTATAACCCTCTCAATTGTTTTTTAATCTCTCAAAATTCACAGTAAGGAATATATATAATAATCTCTTGAATAACAGAATTCAGCCATGACTATTTGGAGGGAAAGAGATTAGTTAATAAAAATGTAAACCCTTCATACAATAGAAACTAAAGGTAATTGGAATTATTTAAGCATGACTCAGCGCATAGAAAATCTGCAATGCTAATTTTCAAGTCAACCCAATATCATCAATAATGCAAGAGAATATGCACATATTCAACACCTACAATTCTCCCAGCTAATCCACAGTATTTTTCAAACAGTAAACCATGCCACCAGATTAGAGGTTGATTGTTTAAAGATCAAGGAAGAGAGCAAATGGCTTTTTTCTAATATCTGATTCTTCTAAATTTTATGCACATACATGTACAGTCCTTGTGTCAACATTCAGTCACTTCCCTCTCCACACCCCCTGCACTCCCCCGGATACAAATCATTTACCAACAATAACAAGAACATAGTTATGCAACAATACAGTTGATTGCTTAAAGATCGAGGAAGAGAGCAAATGGCTTTTCCCAATATCTGGTTCTTCTAAATTTATGTACGTACAGTTCTTTTGTGTCAACATTCAGTCACTTCCCTCTCCACACCCCCTGCATTCCCCCGGATACAAATCATTTACCAACAATAACAAGAACATAGCTATGCAACAATACAGTTGACTGTTTAAAGATCGAGGAAGAGAGCAAATGGCTTTTCGCAATATCTGATTGTTCTAAATTTTATGCACATACAGTTCTTGTACACGTGTGTCAACATCAACCGCTTCCCTCATCACACCCCCTCCATTCCCCCTGATAACAATAACAAGAACGTAGTCATGCGACAATACAGTTGATTATCGCAGATATTAGTATCAACTGATGTCCACGGCTTTTATCGTCACTCTTAATGAAAGCTGAAGAAAAGCTTATATTGATAGAAGACAAAAGATGTAAGAATCATTGACTTGAATTTACGATTACAATTAGGAAACTGGCAGACCTAAAAGGTTCCATCAAACAGAGAGAAATGGAATCGTTCAAATTCGTACTCCACTTGTTATCAAAGTTTGTTTTCTAACCTTCTAAACTTGCTATATCTGAGAAGTGCAGACTGCAGTTGTATACATATGGAACATTACAGGCTAAATTTTAAGACTTCACTGATACTGTTCAACGATTTTCAAGAGAATTTGGTGATTCTAATCAACATTATAAATGCCATGTTTTGATGGAAAGGACCCAGAACGGAAACAGCTTCTTCCATAAAGATCGGTAATATTAAAAGCAGTTCAGATCACCGGCTTCGATTTTTTAGGCTTCAAATAAACAGTAGATCTTGATAAAGAACAACAAAATACACGAGAACACTCAAGATAACCATTGCAATTGTACGTTCCTGGTCGAACTTGTTGAGTCATGTCCGTGTGGGGCTGAATACCAAGATTTATTACGAGTTACGACTGAAGTTTGAACTTCGTTACTCTACTCATTCGAATGAGACAGAAATTTTTTAACTCGTGACGTTCGTCCAGAGGGCAAAAGAAATGAACGGGTGATACTTTTTTGATGGAAGCTTATCGCGCCCGGTTACCACATCGGTAGATTGAAACGGACGCGCAATTTTCTTTATTTAAGCTTAACGTGTACTCAGGGAAATTTTGCACTACGCCGCTTTCTAACTTTTGGGCTTTACCTCAAATGAAACCTTTTGTGTTTATGAAATCTAGCAAATAAGTCACGTTAAGTGTTAAATTCGATACCTGATCTCGAAGCACCAATGGACGAAAAACAAACAAGGTTCACGATGATTGCCCACAACAAAGCAAGCTCCATCGGCGACAACTTTTTGAAGAGCGGTTCCATATCCACCAACATCTTACATGTAAATTAAATTCACTGTATTTTCCAGTTCGCCATGGTTAAAAGTCCAAACTTCGCGGCCGTGATCAGAAATGAACAAATAGATAAAGAAGTTATTAGTACGATCTCATATGCGATATCAGTCGTCGACGTCTCAGATCTTTTGAGAGCTTATCAAGTATCCCACGGCTCCTTAGTGGGGTGGGGCAAGGACTGCGATACGGCGCGTTTGGCGGGTGGGGGGGGGGGGGCTTACCTTGATCCCACGCTCATCACAAGGAACTAGCCTCATTAATTGCCTCATTATACCGGCAAAAAAATGAAAAACGTTCTTACGGTTGTTCCATGATCCCAAGAAGGGACAAAGAACAGAACTTGACTTATCAACGCAGCAGTTCTTACATCACAAGAGGCTCTATTGGGCCAATAAACAAATATAAAGCGGTTTATTGTGCTCACTGAAGCGTGAGGTTAGCGGGGAAGGAAAACGAGTCAGTAACTATAAATAAATTTAGCCCCCAATCTACGTCCTAGCTTGGGTGTTTAACACATGAAACATTTTCTGTTATCCGAAATGATGGGCGTACGGTCGAGAGTAGCCTCCCACACAGCCTAAAGGGCGATTGCGTGGGAGGTTTGGTACAATTTAGAATGTCACCAAGTGATTGTTGAATGTTGGCGAAAATGTATCGAAAGCCGGCAAGACGGGCATTCATCCAAGAAAAAAAAACGTTGGTCAAACAAAATCAAGGCAAGGCAAAAGCTTTCGACATTTGGCCAACATTGCTTCAACAAAGGGATGTTTTAGATGTTTGGCAAATGTTGATAGCAAAAGTTGTCGGCCGAGGAAAGCCGTTCAAACGCGGTTGGAACATTTTGAAAACGTTCATGGTAAACCGACTGGGAACAAGCGATTCATCATGCACGCATCACCAGTGCATTGGTTTCGAAACTGAAACTGAAAGATAAGGTTGAAGCGATGTTGACTGCATGTCTCAACACGCTTTCAAAGCCATGTCAACATTTTGCTGACATTTAATTGCAATGTTGAAAGACTCGTTTATTCGGTTTCAGCGTAAAGTCAACAAAATTGCTGGACATGTAATTTCCGCCTAGATTTTCAATCTAAGATTCCTTGAAGGTACTTGGACCCCCTTAGCTTTACTCACATCAGGCCAAACTATCGGAAGGTTTTCTGTCAGTGCGTACGTGACCCGGGGGGGGGGGTACTAAAAAATTTAGTACGGGGAGGCTCCGCCCCGAGGGCCGACCCCTTACCCTTTCATATACCATTTTTGACAGACAAGGTACCCCTTTTGTATACCTTCCATTACCAAAAGGTACCCCTTTCGTATACCTAAAACAGGAAATCTTCTTGCCATTTTCATGTAGCGTTCAATAAATTAAAACAGTACAGTCGTAAGGTATGTGTGTTCGAAATATTTTAATGAAAAGCCCTTTTAAATACGTAAATTTCCCTACCCTTTCATATACTTCGACTCGTGAAATCCCTACCCTTTCATAAACCTGAAGCGTGAAAAAGGTACCCCTTTCAGGCAATCTCGTTCCAAGAGGCTGCGATCTTGGCCAGCGCCGCTGGACAAGGGTAACGTAGGCTCTGGGGACGAGATTGCCTTTCAGGCGGAGCCTTCCCGTATAGGCCATTAGAGGGAGTGCCCCCCCCCCCCCGGGTACGTGAGTTTTATGTTGCATTTCCCAAATTTCCCAAATCTGATAAATTCAGAGAATGGTTTAATTGGCAAAGCAAAAATACTGCACCGTGTGATTACAGGTAATAATGTCTTGGAGGTTAGCGGATTAGCAATATCGTCCTCCCCGCGTGACGTCATCACTGGGAACATTGCCGGACATGCGGTGGAGGGATATTATCCTCTCAAGTATATGGCGCAAGAGTTTGTTAATTGCCACGAGCCTTTGGTCACATGGCTTGGGGTCAGTATCGGAACCAAGCCAGATTAGGTAAAACGGGTGCGAGGAAAAGTCGAGAAAAGTAAACTGAGCCTTACTTAATCTGCGCAGAATATTTACACCCTTAGTTAACGGCAACATTTTCTTTCAACATGTCGTGTAAGTTGTTGCATTGCAAGTTGTGATTTCTAGCTGCGTGTCGACTGCCACTTCTATGCGCAACTGATCTCTGCAACATGAAAATGTTTTCCATTCAGAGGTTGCAATATGCGCAAGAAACCGTAAACAATTGCAAGCTGCAGTTGGACAGTGTGGCGCGGGCGCTGACAGAAAATGTTGCCCTTAAAGTTCAGGGTAAAAATATTTTGTACAGATGATGGATTAAGGGGTCGTTTACTTTTCTCGTTTTACTTGGAGCCCTAACTTTAGAAACCAATCACTATAAGATGTTTGTTCCTGTTTAGCCACTATCAACTTAGGCCTTACAAATCGACGCGAACTCTCACCACTTTTTTAGGTACACGGCGGAGACCGATATCTACTTATGACTTTCTAATCTACTTCATAGACGCGGGGTCCCGTAAATTCAGCAAAACCGTAAGACTATAACATTTTATCGCATTTGTGAATAGTATAGTGCACGCTAGCCTTAATTGCTTATGTAAAGAGAGGCGGCTCCATTTAAAAATACTGAACGTCAGAAGATTTTAAAGATAGGCTGCGAGCAGATATCGAGTCTTGAAGTGTTTTCGGTTGGAGAGAAAAAGAAGGTGAATATTGTACATATTTTAAGACAGTTGTTGAGAACTTTCCTTTTAGTTGCCAAAATAATTCAAGAGTAGACCTAAACGAAGCTAAACATGCGAGCACACTACTACTGCAGGGCTAGAACGCAAGGACGTTTTACTCGACAAGTCCCGCTGAGAATCCACTCGTTAAGCAAGAGAAAACTGGATTGCTTCTTGCAGGCTTTTAGGCGTTGAGCACGTTGCTTCGTGGAGTTCTTACATTACGTGTAATCCGTACATTATCAATTGGTATCACAGTTTCCTCTATGCAAGACAAAAACGTGTTGTTAGCAATAATTTTTTAAGACATTGGAAATCTGTTAATAGAGGAACCACACAAGGTAGTGTAAGCGGACCGTATCTTTTTAATATATTTTTGAATGATTTGGAGATTTCCTTTAATGGCTGCCCTGCTCTTTTTAAATATGCCGATGATTCTACTATAGTCTCACCTATCACTAGCAACCGCGACCCGTCTGCCGACTTAGTAGGACAGTTCGTAAGGTTCCTGGTGTAAAGACAATAAAATGGTCTGCAACCCTTGTAAATGTAAAGAGCTGGTTGTTAGAAAGAAAAATCGCAATGTACTCTACTCTCCAATTAACAACATTCCTCAATGTAATAGCTTCGTTTTACTAGGTGTAACTCTACAAAGTGACGGGAAATTTAATGAGCATGTTCCAAGCTTCAGGGGCACCCAACGACAAGTTTCGGTAGATATCTGTTCGGTGGAGGGTAGTTCCCCTAAGGCTTTCGGGGTCGATTAAATAGTGCACTCGGATTTTCGTAAGTAAAACGTGGCCTAAAAGATTCGTAATGTAGCAATCATAGCCCCTTAGGTTTTCGGAAAAGTCGTTATTGCTGTTTTTGGCAGTAAAAAACGTCAGCTAGCATTTTCGGAAAGAAAAAAAGGTTCCCTAGAAAGTTAACTTCAACTAGTATTTTCTCAAAGAAAGATTTTGTTCCCTAAAACTTTCGGGCAATTAACATTTCAGCTAGGGAATCCGAACAGATCAAAGTTTTCTAGCTAACCAAAACATCACTTTTAATTAAACAGACTTCAAACACCATAATGTACTTAATAATGCCTTTACACAGCTTTTGGCTGCTTTGGCTCGTTAGGTGCCCCTGAAGCTTGTCAAAGCAAATAAGTGTTTACATGTCCTACGAACTCTAAGAAAGGAAGACTACTCTCAGGTTGAGATAGACCACCTTTTTATATCTCTAGTTTTACCTAATTTTAGCTATGCGCTCTCAGTCTATGGGGCATCAGAGTCTGATCTTACGGTTATACAAAATTTTTTAGACCGATGCCATAAACGCCGTTTCATTTCATTAATTCCAGTTTCTATCAAGAACCTTTTAATTGAACAAGATCGAAACATTTTAAAGAAATTGATATCAACGGATTGCCACCCACTGAAAGACATCACTGGCTCCTGTCCAGAAGACTTATGTACATAATCTTAGGCTGCGTACGCCCGAAAATTAACATACAGCACTTTATGAACACTTTTATAAATAGGTTTATTTTTAAGCTCCATTTATTGTGATGACATACTTTTTATTTATATACATTTGTTGTATATTTTTATCATAGTTTTTATCTTTCCGTATTATTGTAACATAAGATATTTAGTTTTATCTTTTAATGAATAAAGACTCATTATCAGTTATTATTAGTATTGGGCGAGCCGAGAGAGGCCTGGATCGCCGAATGTTTTTTTAGTCCCGCAAGATTGTTGCGACGAATCTGCACCAATAAGGAACTTGTTGACAGGCTATCAGGTTTTATTATTTCGATCTAATTTATTCTTTTTTAACTTTAATGACTGTAAGTCATTCTCATTTTAGTCTCAGAACTGATTAGGTTAATGCATCTCCAGATTCCAAGGCTTTTCAGTAACGGCATATTTACCGGCAGGCCCTCGAGAAGTTCGCTCTTTCTGCGAGAATCATGGGAAGTGTCTGTGGAGAAGAAATCTCTTTAGTCGTGCGGGTAAAGGAAGCCGCTGAACCTTACTGGGTGGGACGCAGGCGTTTATGACTTGTCGACATAAATATTTCAAGTTAAAAATCATCGGCAGCTGCCAAATTCGAATGTAGCCGTCGCTATAGCTACCAGCAAGCTCTTCACCGCATTGAGTGAACGCCATGTGAAACACTCCAGCGCCACTGTGGAATTCTGGAGATTGCTGTGACGCATCTAAGACAAAACTGATCGTTCCATTATCGGTATTCACGCAAGAAATCGTGCCGTCGTTTGCTCCCACGGCCACGAGTGTCCCATCTGGGGAATATTTGACAACGTTCAAAAGCTTCTTAAACGTCAAACTGTACTTGTTATGAGCACCAGTCTCCTTAAAATCGTTACCCGGTATGCGCCAAACTTTTAATACCCCCGCATACATGACGCACGTTGCAAACTCTTGAAAGGGAAACCGCGGGTCAAAAATACAGACAGACTGCATCATAAAGTCTTCAAGATTATTGTCAGTAACATCCGGGACTTTGTATGGAGTTAGAACCTTCTCGCTTTCTAAACTGTTCACCAGAGCCAGTCGAGCAGTGCTCAGGAAGTAAACGTGCCCGTGTGAAGAGCTTACCGCAAGATACCTGCCGTTAGGAGAAAACGCGCAGTCTACAACAACGCCACGAAAGCCAGGACATGCTTTACTCACTTTCTCAGAACAGAGGGTTTTTGTATTTCGGGCATTGGTGATTGACAGGTGAAGAAAGCCGCTGACCACTCTGATTGAAGCGATCATAGTCCCGTCGCGGGAAAATGGGCAGCCTTGAGGATATATTCGGCGGTATTCTGACGTGCCACCAGGAATGTTACACGGTGTACATTTTTGCGGCGAGGAGCCAACCTTGGAAAGAAAAAGCTCTTCCTCTTCTTCTATACCATGTTTCGTTGCTAAGCAACACAGTTGCAGGCCATTCGGGGAGATTGACCAAGGACCGGAAGTCAGCGTGCAGTGATACTTGGTGATGGCCGTTGAAGGGGAGGCTGCTAAGTCCCACATGCGCGTGCGTGAACTGTAGGTTGGGTTTTTCTCCAAATGGCATGATGGCTCTACGACAGCACCTGAAGTGAAAAAAAAAGGTAATAAATAAGTAAAATAACGGTTGGGGTTTTGGATATGTCTTTTGAAAGAAGATTCTATCTGGGTTGAGGACGGACACTTTCTTTTCTGTGTTTTCGTTTTCTTTTTCAGCTTATAGAGTTCGAAATACAAAATTCCTAACAAGGTTGCAAGGGATTCATGTGCGGCCACTAATTGTGTCCTGAGCACAAATTATTCCTGACTAGATACGTTAGTTTCGTTCACAGGACATATGATACGAGCTAAGACTGAGAAGTGGCTAACTATCTTCAATATCTTAGCCTATCTAGAGTTGTGAAACATTTTGAGCTTGCCAGTTATACTTTAAGTTTGGTCGAAACCCATTTTGTGGAGTCACTTACGCCACGGCTACATCATAGCTTTAGACTATCAAGAACATCAAAACGTAGGGTAAACAACTGCTACTGATTCATTGTCGGTGAAAGTCTATATCATTGAAAACAGGAGTATGCACCGGCATTGTGACGTGCGGGAATAGGGTCTTATAAAAATAATTGTTTCTTGGCTAGTCGAACCTTCCTCTGGTTTTACCCTGTTACGAGAAAGCAAATTCAAAGCTCGTAGAGGTTTTTAATTCAGTAAGGGCCGGGAAAATGAATCCACAAATTGTTTTGTTACAAGTCAGCGATTGGTGCCGGAATTACCCTTGGTGTTACAGAGTCAAGCCATGTAGACGGAAGCCCAAATTTTAATTTCCTCGTACGTGGATCTGAGTCCAGATCTGCGCGTGGCTCTGAAGAGGTCTGCTTGCGAAGTAACTATCACTAACTAAATACCACTCCAAATTAGATATACTTAAAGGGGCAGTGTCATGCTATTGTACCATCACTTTAAAAAGCTTAAAACTGCCAATACATCAGTGGAAATCTTGAAATAATGGTCTAGTTTTGTTGCCAAAGACTGTAGTACTGCATTGACACTATAAACTTCTGTATTCCATCTAAGATGACGAGGATGGAAATGGATTGAAATCTGAAAAAACTTGCCAGTTTTTTCAAAATTTCAAGCTATGCATTGGAAAATCACCCAAAAAATTATTATGGTTAGCTCTTCCTGCTAAAATTTCATTGGAATTCATCTTGCTGATTATGTAGGAGCATTTTTTGCACGATAACAGGTAAAAGGCAGTAATTTTGGCAGAATTGAACCAAAAACAGCAAAAATCCCGGTGACAGTGCTCCTTTAAAGGGGCAAGGTCACGCTGTCAGTCCGCGCATAGAGTCCGTTTTATCTTTCATCGCCATTCTCGACCCCAGACCTCTTCTCGAGCTTCGCGCCCGTTAGACATGCGCAAAAGGGAAGAGGCCCTGGGGTCGAGAATGCTTTCATCAGGCATCACGATAATTCCACCGTCCGGTGAAAACTGGGGCTAGGTCATGACTCGCGCATGCGCACTGGGAACCAACAACTCCAAAAAGAGTGGGACACCCCTGGGTCAAATCACGGTCATCCGTCATTACCGTCGTCTTGAGTTCAATTTGAAATATTTTCGCCGTTGCTCCGCTCAGATCACTGAGTTTGAAA